>JAECXO010000269.1:4310000-4890000 GCA_018152825.1 Scaptomyza hsui
TGTCTGCTGCTCAGCGTTGTGCTCTTCTCCGCTTGTGCAACTTACTCCTGGCCCGGTGTGCTCGTCTGGCTGCTGAGTGGACTCGTTTTACTGATGCGCTGTGATAAATATTGTTGCAACTGCTTCGAACCGCCAACCATATTGAATGCCCAACTGATTCCCAGTGTCTCCGGCAAGGCAAGCAGCTCGGCAACAGTTGGGGCATCCACAAGCATTAGAATGCCACGACCTCCGAAGGCTGTGATTAGTCTGCCGCAACGTGTTAGCGGCCTCAGATGACAGTCAGAGTCCTCCATAGAGGAGGGCGAGGATCTGTTCCATGAGGATTTCAATGTGCATGATTTCGATGATGATGATGGGAATGAGGATTGCTGGACGGATTAGTTGGCAGCCTTTGTGTGAGGAGTCTTAGGCCTTAAACATTTACAAGAGTTCAGCTTGAAGCTAGTATTATACAAATAATATATATATTTATATAGCTACTATATGCATGCCATCAAATCTAGTTAGTTTGTGTCTATTACAAAATGTATTTGTGTTAGTTTCAACTATTAGGTCTTTAAATAAATATATATATTGCATGTCAAAATGCTACCGAGTTTATTAATGGCATAAGCTAAGAGCAAATATTATCAAGTTGCTTATTCAAAGCATGATAAAACTTATCAGCTTAAGCATACAGATTCTCGTGCTCCATGAGATAATCAACTAGTTCCTCAATGGGTGCCATTATCTTTTCTTCATAGCCCGGCTGCATTTCCATCACCCTCAGATACATTTCACTTCGATCAACATTTAGATAATAATCAAATTTCTCCTGCTCCTCGGCACGCAATTTATTCGAGATACTTGCAGACATCTTGGTCTGTGGATCCGTAAGAGCTCTCATTACCAAACCAGCTAAACGAGTGCGTCGAACTTCCTCCATAAAGTTCTCTTTGGTTATCAAACTGGTCGGAATCTCAAGTCGTATAAATTCCTTTTGCAGACAGTTGTAATAATGTTCCAGGCATTCTTCAAACATTTCATTTCTTTCACTGGTTGAAGGCACTATATAAAGCAGATATAGTACATCCAGAGTTGGAGAGCAATATTTGGTCAACTGAAAGTCCACAATGCAACAGGATTTGGGCAGTTTGTCGTCCTGATTCTGGAAACCAAATAGTATATTGCGATCCCAACTATCCCGATGACAGATCACATTTTTGATGGTCTTTGAAGGTTCAACTAGATTTTCCGTTTTGGTCAGCAGCTGATAGAGTTTATCCTTGATAAAAGCTTGAGCCGACTCTGATTGATATTTCTTGTGTCGTGCAGCCAAGAAAACAATGCCCTGTAAGAAAAGTGAATTAAAGTGGTTTTTATAGGGTATTATTAAGAAGGTATACTTACATTTAAGCCTACTGAAAACCATTCGTTTTTCAGGCTCATCAAAAGTTCGATGAGCACATCCGCATAACGATCTCCAATATTAAACTGATCAGCTTGCTCCCAGGCAATGCTTGCCGCATGTACAGCAGCCAAATGTTCCAACACCGTCTTGTAATGCTCTAGGGTATAAGACTCCGTCGGCTTGAGATGGCGATAGCTGAGAGTAAGATCTTCCAGCACTATAACATCATTGCGACAGTAGAAACATTGCGGGAAAAGTTTGCGACTGCCTGAGGAAGTTTAAATGTAGAACAGATTTTACAAAAACTTTAGTTTGAATATTTTAAGCTCACCATATTTCTGCACATTGGGCAATATCTTCGTATAAATCGTGGATTCCTTTTGAAAAACTCCTTTGCGTTCACATTCAGCTCTTTGGGGAGCATTTTTATAGGGCAAACTTTTGACAAAGTATTGCAAATTATGCTTCGTTTTACTATCTTTATTTTCCACCTCTAAGCGCAGCTTGTAATATTCGCCCATGTAGCCGATTAAATCATTGGAACCAGCATCCAATTGTCTATTTAATAGAACTAAACTATCATCTTCCTCTTTGAGTTGAAGCGTACGTAGCGCTATCAGAAGACATTCCTTAGAGCTGAGCAGTTCCATTGATGCTGGCAGTTAGAAAGATACTGAAGAGAAGAACAATCTTGCTGATGATAAAAATATATCTGAGACAACTTAAGAGCTCGCTGAGCAATCTATGTGATCATAAAATACTTTTATCTCTCTACAAGTTTGACAATCTCAGCTCTTTAATAAATAATTTTAGGCGATAAGCTAATCTTTGAGTTAAAACTACTTGAGCTGATAAGAACAGGTTTTGTTACTAGGTAAACAGTGTGTGATTAAACAGGAAAATAAAAATAATACTTTGTTATATTTTGTTGTTTAGTTCATTATATATGTTAATTAAGTTTAAAGCAGAGCTGGGTGAAAATTCGCAAAGGTTCCAAAACCGGGCTCTACAAACTATATGGTAAATTGTAATTGTTGTTGTCCTCTTTACTCGGAATCACCTAGCAAAGAAAGCCCAGAGAACCGGCTCCACACGATTGGTTTCGGATCGGTTTACAGGTCTGATTTGAAGTATGTCAGTTCCAATAAATCCTCAACACAAGCATTCATATAGCTTTGAAAGGCTTCATGTTCATTCATCAAGTTTAAAATACTTTCAGTGCGATCCACATTGCAGAAACGATGAAATTCCGATGGCTGCTCATCCTTAAGCTGCTTCAGATAGTTGTCGGGTAGTCTGAGTATAGTTGCCGCTATGCAATTATAGGTGGCACCAAACAGTGCAAAGTCCTTCAAGGATTGCTCAAAGTCTGCGCGACTCAGCTGTTCCCGCTCTGCGTCGATGCCCATGTCTTGCAACTCTGCCACCAAGTGATTGTGGTAGTCAGCTGTAATCCGCTCCATCATCTGCTTGCGCTGCGCCGGCTCCACATTCAGATAGCTGGCCATTAGGAAGTCTATAGCTGGTGGCGCATAGCGACAAAGCTGGAAGTCCACCAGCACACAGCCCACATCCTGGGGCCGTTCCTTGTGGTAGAAGACATTGCCACCCCAGGCATCCCGATGCTGAAATGCATTGCGATGCACTGGCGATGGATTTGCCATATAGTAGACACGATCCAGGCAACGTGGCAGCTCATTTGCTACAAACGCCTGAGCAGCTGCATCATTGCGGACACGAGGGTGTGCAGCAGCAGCAGCCAGAACTGCCTGAAAAAGCAGCAAGTTTACAAATGCAAATCTTTTTCGTAAATCTCTAGTCACCTTTATGCCCGTTGTCCACCATGTAATGTCCGGATCAATGGACTTCTCCAGCAGCCACTGCCTAAATTCCACTCCAATTGTCACTTGATGAGTTCGCTCATAGGCCACACTGCTGGCATGAAGAGTAGCCAAAGCCCTAAGCATAGGTCTTAGCTGCTGCTCGCTAAGAAAACTTGTCTCTGGGGGCAGCGATCTGTAGCCCAAATCCTCAATATTTTGCATAACAAACAGATCCTTGCGGGTGAAATAACACTTGGCACACCAAACATGAGCGGCTGTTAAAAAAATAAATATAGATTATAGTATAAAGTCCGATAAGAGAAGTATCTTTCACTTACAAAACTTTTTTAGCTCGTTGAGCAGCAATCCATATAATTTGGCTTCCTTCTCAATAATGCCCGATTTCTCTTGGTAGTAAGACATATCCGCATATTCGAACGCAATGGACTTGACAAAGAGACGAACTGTGCGTTCATCAGCCTCATTATCCAATTGATAGATAAGTTCCAGATGATAGTATTCGCCCAGGAAACCGACTTGTTCTATGGCTGGCACAATTTTAAATTCCCTAAGTTCTCCCTTCTGATCCTGATCATCCAGCACAGCTTTTAATATCTTTTCACATTCATCCAGTGTAAATAGTTCCAGACGATTTTCACGTGTTTGCACCGGTTTATAATTTTCTTCACTCGCAATCATATCGCTTAAATAATTAATTGACCAATGTGCTTTGTCCGCAATGAAAAAATAACAAGCGTACTTTGCGAGAGACAGCTTTCAACTAATATTTACAGTTATTCTCTTAAAGAAATTGCCGTTTGCTTTGCATTGAATTAGGCGAGTAGGCGTTGCCACTTTGTTTAAAAATTTTTAAATCATATATGCAAAATATGTTTAACCACCCGAAGGGAAAATACTTTGAATATTAATAAATTTCTTTAAAATTTTAAAATATTATGAGAATATTAAAAAAAAAACCCACATAATATTTAAGGTTAATTAACAATAAACAAATTTCTTTTTGTTAGAGTGTATTTTAAAAGTCGCTGTGCCTACCATTTCTTATAGTTATGATTTATGTGCACAGCTTATCACTCTTAGAGCTAAATTGACAAGTTGATTCAATCTTATCAGCTTTTAGAAGAGAGAAAGAAAGAGAGTATGACTCACACAAATTGCTCCATGACTTCCAAGCAACATCGTTCCATAATTTCTCTAAACTCTCGATTCTCCTGCATGTAGTCCAATAAAACTTTTCTACGATCCACATATTTGTAATCGTTGGTAACAAATGCACGAGGAACTTTAACAACAGTGGCTATAACGGCCATATAAAGAGCACCAAACAGACGGAATTCTTCGTAGGAACGCAGCAGTTCCGATTTGGGTAACAATTCTTCCGCCTGCAAGCCAAAATCATGCAGGTTCTGCTGCAGGCATTTATAATAAAAATCAATGCAATTGACTTCCAGTCGCTGTCGCTCTGCGATTGTCAGATTCAAATAAAGTCCAACACACAAATCGATGGCTGGTGGCGAATATCGACAGGTCTGGTAATCAATAAGTAGCACTCCATCCTTAGGTTCAGCTGGAAAGAACACATTGCCCGCCCAAAGATCACGATGGCAGAGAACATTCCGATATTTGCTGGAGGGTGAAACCTGCTCATAAACTCGCTGCACAGCATCAGCTAGCTGGGAGTCCATTTTAGGTTCATATTGTGACAGAGTTTTTATCACAGCCTGAACAGCTGAGATTCCGGTGGTAAACCAGTCTACATGTGGATCCACTGTTATTTCCTGCAGTCGTTCACCAAATTGTTGCCCAATATTTATACCCTCTCGTTGCTCGTAGATCAAACTGGATGCGTGGAAGGCTGCCAGGCCGCGTAACAATTGATGCAGCTGCTCCTCTTTTAGATGTGTAGCTCCTGCCGCACGATAGCCAATGAGCTTAATATTCTCTAGTACAAGCAGATCGGAGCGCGTATAAAAACATTTGGGACTCCATTTGATCTTGGCTGTTAAAAGGCATTAAATATATTAGATTATCAGAGATATTTAATATTTCGAGATTTACATACCATACTTTTGCATATCCGGAAGCAATGTTTCGTACAGCAACGCTTCCTTGCGAAAGATTGCGTCCTTTTCAAGTTCATCGCTTTGTTGCGGCAGCGCTTTGACAAAGAGTTGTTTAAGCTGAGGAGTTTTTGCAGCAGCCTAAAAGTATGCAAGCGTTTTCGAGTTAAGAGAGGTGCTAAATGGTGATAAATTAAAATGATAAGCTAATGAGTTGCATGGACTTTACCTTTTTACTAATGCATGCATAATTCTGCTTCAAAGTGCGTAAGAGAGATAAAAAAAAAAATACAATAAACTACAAATGGAACAACTTGTAAATAGAAGAGATAAATGAATGAAGGGGGGAAAAAGTAAAAACAAAAATATCTTCTCTAATTCATAGCTAATAAAGGAAAACAATTTATTCTTTATATTCCATATTTTAACAATTTACAGCTACTGATCTTTGCCAAAAGACATTAAAATTAATCGTTTAATGATTAATCTGTTTAATCAGTAGTCAGTGCGACAATAATAATCTAAACAATCATTTCGGTTGTTCAACTCACAGTGCTGTAGCTTAACACCAACAAATAATAGTCGCCCAGATAGCCAAGGGCACTTTTATCCCTCTCAAGTTCATAATCCACAAGATGCACTTGTTCATTATCCTCTACATTCAAAAGTTTATTTAAAATTTGTACACATTCCAAGCGCGTTAAGAGCATATTGCGTATACTCTGCATGACGTATACGCACTGTGAATGATCTCTTTGGCTTATTTTAGAATTTTTCCTTTGTACGATTTCCACACGACAGTTTTCCACCGTGCTTATGCGCTGCGCAACGCGATTGAACTGAGCAAAAATGAAAACTTATTTTCACATTTTACTCAGTTCCCGAGACACTTGACAAGTGTTCGGTTTTTTTGTTTGATTAGGTTTCGTTGCATTTAGCCGATTGCAGCTGAGAGTGTGACAATTAAATAGTGAACATATGTATAGGATATATAACCCTTAAATCAACAACTGTTTCTTATCTGCTCTCGGAGTTAAACAATTTAACTTAAACTTAATAAAAGAGAGAAAAATATTCTGTTGTTAGAAAATAATACAGGTTCACTTCAAAAAATGAGGACAAGGTTGGTAGCTAAGCCTTTTCATATAGATAAAATAAGTTTTCAAGACTTTAAAAAGTTTTTTCTTTAAAGTATTAGGTGCAGTAAGTTTTTTTTTTTTAAGAGTTAGATTTTAATCAATATAAATATGTAGGGCTAACTTTGTTTGTGCTACTAAGTGTCTAAAGGACTTTGTGAATTAAGTTGCAATAGATTTTAGTATTAATTTTTTAGCTGATGGAGTCGCTTAAGGCGTCGTTTCTCATGCAAGTAGCTGGTATAGGGCCGTATGGTCATATAGTAAATAATTTCCACAAAACTCAACAGACTAGCGCCCACAAAAAGACCCGTTGTGCCGCCAATAGAAACTATAATCGTACTCAATTAGTTAAAGATTCAAATTTATATCTCTTAAGGAAAAACTTACCCACCAAATCCAGTTTACCTCTCACCAAGTTACGTTTGTAGCGCTCTGTGGGTAGATCAATGAGTGCCACTTCAATTTTGGACACAGAACTCTGATGTCCATAGATGTTATCCTTGCTGTCATAGACGGTAGTGATGTCCACCTCCGTGCAGGAGGGCAAACAATCGCAAACGAGCCCTTTACGGCCACGACGACGTGACCATTTAGCAATGATCACCGATAGATCCTCATAGTTGCGATTCAGACATTCGAGACCATCCATATTACAGAGCTGCCAATCAGGTGAATTGGGTGTCAGATGGCTGGAGCAATTACACAACTCCATTTGTCTATCCTTGCGACATTGAACTGTGCAGGCGCTATAGCTGTAATAACGATGCACATCCAAAATATTCTCATCCGGAAAGCGACAATTCCGTTGCTGGACGCTCGTCTGCCGGATTGCCTCATCGTTCTCAATGTCACGCTTGGAAACAAAGCGACTGAAATAAAGAGAGAAAAACTTAATAAGAATTAAGTGGAATTTACGTGATACTTACACAAAGGATATGTAAGGACCCACAACGAAAAAATCAGTTTTTGGTGTGACCAAAGTGGGAACCTCCTCAGTACCCAGAATGAAGACCGTTGCCTCTGTGTGTAGCTCCATCTTCAAAGATCCTGGACCTGTATAGCGATTTGAGTACATATTAAACTTGGGACCTTTGTTCTTGCTAAAAAAAAAAAAAAACATTAGATATTAATATAGCCGCATATTATAGGATAACTAAAGTTTAGAATGAACATACCCCGCTTGCATTGAATTAATGGCATAGCATATGCCTAGCTCCGTTTCCATACGTTGAAAATATTTGCAGCACTCAAAGGGCTCTTCATTCCACTTACAGCTCTGTATGGAGTCCACGCAGCTGCTCCTCACCAGCTGGGCATAGTACGAGAAATTGGAGTAGAAGCACGAAGCTGTGGAATCCTCACCACTGCACTCATGCACCGTGTGATAAGATTCGCCACGAAAGAAGGCAATCTCACTGAGTACTTCTTCCAAGGTAAAGTCATGATCAGCACCCCAGAGCCTGAAATAGATTGGAGTTAGATTGAGATGGTATAAAATGCTAGAGTTTACTCACTGTTCAGCTACTTCCTGAATGCGATCCATGTTCTTTGATTCACAAACAATAATAGCCGGAAAATTGGTATCCCAATCGCGATAGGAACTCTCCACCACAAAGCTTATTGCATTGTTTTCAAAGGCGGCTAAAAAAAAATATATAGCTATTAAACAATTTCCTTTATTTAATTTTTTTTTTAACTTACCCAACGATGCATTTATTAGCAACCAGGAGGCATACCATGACACGGCTAGGCATATAATCCAAAAGATGCGCTCCAACAAGCTGGCATCTTTATCGACAATAAATCGAGCTCCATGCAGCGTTGAGTTCTTCAAATATTCCTCAACACTTCTACTCAAGCGCATTTTGTGACTGTTCTCGGTTCAGTTGCATTCGGAAACTGAATTCTATTCTGTAAAAATCAAAATCAATTGGCCATTATTGAACATAAACCAATAGATTTGGTTGTGGTAGAACAGCTGTTAATTTTCCCAGCAATTTGAGACACGCTAAGGCATATTTCACAGCTGCTGTTTGACATTATTTATCTAGAGATCAACTAAATTACGCAGCGTACAGGTCTCTGAATTTATTATCTGATTATATTAGTCGTTTGTGCCACGAGTCAACAATGGTTCCTGTTTCAAGTTTTCAGATACTACTCTCTATTATGTGATAAGCACGCATCTGAGGTGCGCTACTTTAATCCCTATGACAATATTTAGCCAGACGTCAAAGGTTTTAGTATTAGTTAGCTTTGGTAAATGTTTGCTTGACAACAACTTGTACATCATATTTAAATTAGAACATATAATAGATTTGAATAAGAACTAGTATGGCTTAAAAGAAAATATGAAATTGTTTTAGAGCTACTGGGAGTTCTTAAAGTTTTTATGTTTTTTAATAGCAAAGTTTTCATTTCCGGTTTCTAATGTGACGAAAACCTGAATCACACGCGTTTTGCGTCTTTGCATTTCATTATTTAATTAACTTTCCGAGTTGTGAGACTCAGTGGATTAAAAAATACGTTTATTGTGCCATGCAGGAAGCCAGCGGTCACTGCCTGATTATACCCTTTCTTTTAGTTTAGTTATACTTTTGATAAATTTGCAATAGGGATGATGTGATAATTGGGTGACCATATTTCTGTCTTTTGTGCTTTATAAGCAGTGCAAGCGACTTGGTTTGTTTTTTATAAAATCATATTAATAATGTATACCGAAGTGTATTCAAACTGGTTGCTTTTCCTACAGGCTTAGTTAGAAGATGGGTTACATGAGTTTTGTTATCTTTGCTATCGGATTTGTTGTATCTCCCGTCATGGCAAAGGTATAAAGCAACAGGCCAACGCGTATTAGCCAAAACAGTTGAAAGCAAGATGGCAACAGCACTGGAGCTAAGCAGCACTGAGATACAGGGCATGTGCCAGAGTTATCTGCACCAGAATGATCAAAGTGCCAGCTTCGAGATTATCAGTTATCAGCTGCAGCGTACATCAGACGCGCCAGCTGGATTCCTAGGAAGTCACTTCTATCTTCAGGTCACATTGCGACTACAGGAAACGGAGGAAGTGAAAACGTTGCGCTTCTTCTGCAAGTCAGCGCCGGAGGGAAATGCATCGCGTATGGAGTATCTGGAGAATTTTGGTGTGTTCCAGAAGGAGATTGCTGTCTATCAGCATGTGTTGCCAGAGCTTCAGGCAGCCTGCACAGAGATTGCACCCAAATGCTACTATGCGGATAAGAATCTGTTGGTCTTTGAGAATCTCGTGGATCAGGGCTATCGCATGGGCGCCGAACGTGATGGTGTCTTGAACTATGAGCAGCTGCACTGTTGCCTCAAGACTTTGGCCGCCATGCATGCTGGCTCCATAATTAAAGATCAGAAGAACAGCCAGCGACTTCCGTTGGAGGAGAATGCGTATCCATCGAATGTGCCGCCAGAGCATTTACGTGTCGTGAACTTCACTCAATCCTGCGAAGTGCTCAAGGCGTTTATTAAAACGATGCCCAAGTATCAGAGCCAAATGGATTTCATATTGGCCAACTTTACACAGCGCATGTCACGCATCTTTGAGCTGGTCAAGACCTCGAAGACGCGTTTGAATACACTGCTGCATGGTGATCTCTGGTCCAACAACATACTCTTCCAGTATGGCAAGTACGGTGAGATTCCACTCCAGTCTCGGTTCGTCGACTTCCAGCTGGCCAGATACGCTCCACCAGCCATGGATCTGCTCACAGTGCTCACCATTCCCACAACGAGCGAGTTTCGTAAAGCTCATCTGGATGAATTGCTGGCGGAGTATTATCGCTTTATGAGCGAGTTTCTGAAACGAGCTGGATTGAATATAGATGACTTCATGACTGAGGCTGAGTATTATGATTCTGTGGAGGAGTATCGCATTGTCGGCCTCATCGAGAGCTGCTTGTTTTGTCATCTGGTCATCTTGCCACCAGCTTGCACCCAGGAGCTGACAGGCACCGCTGATGGTTTCAGTGATTTCTTCAGTCGCAAACGCATCGAAATCTGCATGAAAGCTTTCAATACAGATGAAGTGTACAGGACTCGGTTGCAGGACATGCTGGAGGACTTTGTCGATCATTTTGTATTACAATCTTAGTAAATTAAGTTAAGTTAACATTTAAAATACTGTGTTTAAGCTCACTGTCTGTCACAGCTTTCGAGTCTTCGTTAAAGTTTCGTCAAGTTATTCGAAAACTTTTAAGCTGTCTTCAACCTGCTCTTCTGGTGACTTTCTGTTAACTTGAAACGTACAATTCAGTTACAAACTGGCCGCGTTCATTTCAACAACTTGTTGCGACAAGCGGGCGTAAAATTATCAAATTAAAACATAATTAATAAACATAACGTTAAAATGTGAGTTTTGCATGTTATTAAAGAAGTGAAATTGCAATTTTGATGTGAGAGTAAATTATCTATTTACTTGCTACTTCAACACTAAATTTATCTACTGGTTTTTTAAACGTTACCTTGCGAAATTCCCCAAACATAAAACTTGTGTGCCGTTTACCATCAACTAAAACCCAAAAACTTAGCTAGACACTTAAAATTCAAAATATTTGCGCTTGTTCGCCAAAGCAAAACAGTTGCAAGCAACAACAACAAATACAACAACAATGACGACAGAGCAGCTGAAGGCGCAATGCAAATAACCGTAAACAATTTGACCTATCACAACAAAAGCAACAACAATACAAACATTGGCAAAGCTTCGCAAAAAAAAAAACGGTTATTGCTCACGGCACATAATTCAATTAAACGGTTCACGTTTTGTTTTACAACAAATGTATTGTCATAAAAAAAAACAGTTTAAAGAATATACTACTATTCTATTTGTGGACACTGTTTTTATAATTGTGAACTAAATTTGCTATCCAAATTTAATTATGTGTACAAAACTTCATCATAATAAATTGAGCCCATCGTATGTTTACAGACTATTAAATTAAAGAAAATATTTAACAGCCTGCCCAGCAACAATGAGCGTAATACTCATGGTGTCATGTCTAGGGCGCATTACCGAAAGTGAATATTAATATTGACCATAAATTGACGACGTTTTGGCCATGAAGTAATCGAAGTATTTGGGCAATAATTCGTGATTCTATTATGCAATAAATATTTGTATTCACTAATGTCATAAAGTGATGAAATAAATTAATTTAGAGCAACCGCGTTGCTTAAAATAATTAAGTACTTAACAAAGAGTATATTCAACTCATCATTCAAATGGATTCAATACGGAAGTCGATTCTATTCTATCATTAACGAACTTCTTACTTCAACTCCTAAAAACTTGTTCCTTTTATAACATGACAGACTCATATGCACATAAATACCCTCACATATAATTTACGCACAGATTACTTCATATCTCTGATTATTTGCGCGTTCTTAAGTGTTTCATTCTCAGTGCTGAGCAGCTGAGCTTGTAGTAGTTAAGCCATTCACAAAACTATTTACACTTTTACTGCTACTTATCCCAGCATAATGATCATCTTCACTTGTGCACATCATGATTATTGTCACTGGCATTCCTTGGGACTCTTCTCGTTGCATACACAAACGTGTTGTTGTTGCTGTTGCATTATGCAACTCAGTTTGGCATAACTCTCAGCGCCCCCGAATGTGTTCGCATTTTTTCAGGTTTCGTTTTTTGTGTGTCATGTGACAGACTGTGACTGTGATTTTGGCTGTGACTTTTACTCAGAGTTGTAATCAGATTTATACTCTCAGACTTGGATTTAGACTCAGACTTGGATACTTGGACTCTGTTTACTGTCTGCTACTTTTAGCTACATGTGATAACATGGCGAGTTTGCTGTTTGTTGTTGTTATTCTTTTTGATTGGGTCAATGGAATCCAATTGGCATAGTCTCGTCCGTCGTCCGTTGCAGTTTCGCTTTTTACTACGTACATACATACATTCCGAAAAATTTGGGTCATGTGGTTAATTGACAAAGATTGACGTATTGTTATTCTACGTGCCCACAATTTTGTTTACACTCGGTATTTTGCATACAATGAGGAAATACAACTGGAAAATAACTGGAACTCAAAAATGCAACTGCAATTTAAGCTATCTACTTACGCATGGCATTATCCGATTGAGTGAGTGAAGGGTTCCAGCGCGTAAAAAACCTTGAAAGACATTAAAAGGCTCATTACTTTAAAGTTTTGGCAATTAATGAGATCGTAAACACTCGCAACACTCTTCATTACAAGGTTACAACGAGGATATTAAAATGTAACTGTTGCTTTTAATTAGTTGCTAATTAACAATTGTTCAACGTAAAATATGATTTAGTAATGACTTCAATGAACTTTTAAACGTGTACATATGTAAATATATTTCTGAATATTGTACTATAAGCTTTAAAAAAAACAGAATCACAAACACTAAATGCTAAATGGCTGGTAAAAAAAAAAAAAAAAAATGGCGCATGCTTGCTAAATATTTATTTTGGTGTTGCCGGCTTGTTAACATACTTAGCATTGCAACTGCACATAGCTTAAACACTTTGTTTACAAGAAGTTAAACAGAAAAAACTATATTATTAACAAATATTTGTGCATAACTAAAAAAATGTGTTTGACATGTTTTCATGCTGATTAACATTTGGTTACTAAAAATTCTCCAAATGCAGCAACACACAAATTGCACTGTAAATGCTCCAGCCCTGGTATTGATCACATAATCAACGTAATAATTGCTTGAAGCTAACTTGATGAATTGGCGAATAAAAGGGCGCACAATAAGTCATGTGTAAAATGCAATATGCCTCAAGTGGCAATATCAAGTCCAAAACTTACATCATCATCGTAATCACGATTGTAGCGCATCAAGACAAGACGAAACTCCAGACTGCTCCACACTGCATTGCACTGCCGGTTATCCAATTAAAACCAAAGATCAGGGATAGTTTGTGTCTGCAACTAGCAAAGTGGGCCGAACACAGCTCCAAACTGTGATTGTTTTATGTTTTTGTTTTCTGTTGTACGCACCAAAGCGGCACAGCACGCGACATCTAGGAAATGAGAGCCGTCTGTTAGTCACATGACGACAACTTTTAGCCAGCATTGCCAGGCTAGCAAATATAAATACTCGTATTGAAGCGAATAACCAAGTCAGCTGACTTACCGTTAGTTGTCCAGTGTGCCTCTCTTTTTGTTTCTCTGCGCCTGCAGTGAAAAGCGGTCATTTAGGTTTTAAGGCGTGTACCAGACCGGGCGGGTGCCTGGAGAGGAGGTTTGCGGGGTATCACACATGCGTGCATATGCGTGACAGGCGGAAACTTGTAATATCATATGCACGCAACAATTATGTAATGATCATAATAATAATGCCATGCCAAAAAAGCGAGAGCAAGTGAAGCTTTTTTTCTCTCTCTTCTTTGACGAGCGATCTTGTTACGCACCCATGCAAACTAAGATAAGGTTTACTAATTTTTTTCCATATTCTTTTTAGGAGCCCGCCCTATGGTTATATAATCCTAGCGGTAATGTTTCTTGCTTTGGTCCAGGCACGTCCACAGCGCAATTTGCAGCACATTGCCGTACTGGAGAATGCTGCCTGGGAGCAAACTTTGCCGCAACAATTACAGAATCCTTTCTATAAGACTCCACGTGTTAGAGATGCACTGGCCAGATCCAGCTGGTTTGGTCCCGGAGAGCAGGTGGTAAGTTCGTAAATGATCTTTATATTTTAACAAAGTGCTTATTGTAATGTCAATTTTTAGGTTCTTGAGCGTCAGGCGGAGAAGATTCCTCGCATGGAAATTTATAATGTGCTCTCTCATGCTGGTCTCATTCCACGTCGCAAATATTTTTGAACTTAATGAATATCCTTTCAATTGCATTTGTTACATTCTGTATAAATTATCAGCAAAACGAACACATTAAAACTACAGTCATTAATTTAAGTTAAAGAAATTAAAGGTGTTTTCATTATGGGGAAAATACGGGTTTTATCTATCCAACTTTAGAACCATACACCATTCTTAAATTCTCTATATAATTTCATAATGAAACACGTTTGTTTGTAAAAATAACTGTATTTAGTTAATATTTTTATAGAGCTTTTTTACAATTAAAAATGAATTTGTTACAACAACTAAAGATTTAGGTAGTTTGAAGATTAAAATCCAAATAGACTTTTAGCTGAGTAACACTCTGCAATCGCGCATCTAGCGACAGCTGTTCATCTTCCTGGATACTGAGCTTTTCCAGTGCTGCATTTTGCTCCAGCAACGTTTTTCGCACCTCTTCTGTTGATTTCTTATACTCTCCATTCTCTTCTTCCTGCTCGTTCTCCTCCTCTTCCGCATCGCTGTCTAGATGCGATATTCCATTGCCATTTAATTTACCGTTGCTGAGCGTCTCTTCTGTCACTGCGTTGTGTCTGGTTGTGGTCTCGGCTGGCCTAAGCAGCGACTTGATGAATTCGCCGCAGATCAGGCTCATTGCAGGCATCGTATGGGCGGACAAATTGACCAACTGTAATTGTGAGACACATTCGAGAACATTAATTGGCATTGACCTTGAAAAAGTTCACAAAACAAAACCAAGGCGGAGCGCTTTAAAGAGAGCCTGACTTGGAAATACCTAGTACAAGTACTGTGCCTCGAAAAATATATATGTTAGACAAATTTTAAAATTAGAAATTGACATTGTTAAAGACATCCCCTGTCAAACACTTTCAGTGGGTATAAAAAAAACTATGTTAGTTGGATTAATGTTTTGTTGTTGTGATTACTTGTCCGATTTTTTGGTGGGGCGCTGATATTGTGGTTCAAGTTCACTGCTTGATCACATTTTTGAGTAATTTTTGTTGTCATTTTGGGCTGTTGATTTTATGAGTTTGTTATTGCTGTCAAACTGATTTTGAAGTGTGTCCAAATAAACCGTTAACCTTCGCGCATGCGTAAAGGTTCATCTATCATTGTTTTTGCACACATATGCAAAAATGTTATAATACAATTGTCAAACAAATTCGTCACTCATAAGTTGCGCTTTTCTGAAGAAATATTAATTAAGATATAATTTAACAGGAAGTAAACGGCGCACGGTCTTCAGAATCCAAACTGAATCACGGAGAAAATTCTCGATTTACACAAGTAAAGTGCAACCAGACAAAACTAACTCAAACTAGTTTTAGCGCACTTAAATAAAAAGCCCAAAAGCTATGTGTATGTAAGTTGATTTGTAAATATATTTGGTAATTAAGGCAATAAGCGAAAAGTGTTCAAATTCTAATAATTACACACGCGGGCCACAGGGGAAATTACAATGGTGAGAACATCAACATAAGGTAGCCGCAACAAATGTTCATTACTATTTATTGAACGGCATAATGAACTTAAAAGCACTCAACAACAACAAATAGCAGCTACGCATAAACAAAACATAATTGAACAACAACAGAGTCAAAAAGCGATTGCGAGTAACAAGAGAGAGAGCGAATGTGAGAGCGCAAGCTTTATTGGAGTGGGCGAGCTTGCAAAGGCGATTGCAGTAAATGCAGCGCCCGCATTTGTGATATGTGTGAGGGTGATACTATGTGCATGACAGAGAAAGCAGCATAAAGAGAGAGTGTGTACGGGACAATAACAAACCGAACTTTACGAGCAAAGGTTCGTGTATTAGAATAATGAGAGCGAATCACGCACGAAGCTGGTGCCGTTGGCGTCGCTTTCGCAGCAGTGCGGCATATATAAAGTGCATTGAGCGCCAGCAGCCGTTCAACATTCTGCCGTTGTATTTCGCACAAACAACAACAGGAGCAGCAGCAGCATAAGAAAAAACGCGGAGAGAGCGTGACTGAACATAGTAGGCAGGAAGCGCGTGCCGCAAAAGTTTACGGAAATAGAATAACACAAAAAAAGAAAACAGTTCACGGCACATAAACGCCTCTTGAACCGCAAGTGACAATAAACCCTATACTTATCAATTGAAGGAAAGTAAAGTAATACAAAAAGTAGTGCATTTAAAAGTGAAGTACAAAAATAAAAATACCAAAATGTGGCCCAACTTTGTTGCTGTCATTTCGCTGATGTGCTTGGCACTGTTCTGTGCCTGGGCGCAAGCTGGACCCGTGCCAATTGTGAATGAGGTGAGTTTCGGGGCGGAGTGAGAAGACACAAACACGGAAGTGCAAGAAGTTATGAGCTGAGACAATTTTGTTCTTTGCTTCACTTCTTTCCTTTCCTTTATTGGCACAATGACATTTCCGTGTTAAGGGAATGAAACTTGTGAAATTACAAAATAAATTGGAATGCAGCAAGTGCAATTCTTAATTAAAAGATTACTTTCTAATTGGACAGCAACAATAAAGCCGTGAACATGACTTGGGCGGCTGTTAATCAGCACGACTATTTATAGAACTTAACGGTTTATATATATATATACAATCATAATGATCAGAATATTCCACTTGCTTATATAATATGTGAGTGATGAGTTTCCTTATCAATTTCTTTGCACAGAACTCGAGGTGTTTTCACAAAAAATAACAAAGTGATTAAAATTTAGCCTTTAGCGATCTTTGACTTGACTAGAAAGTGAAGAAACTTGAAGAATATGCCGCCCACAACTATCTAAATTAGACCTATGACAATTCTTAAGCCTATTTTAAATTATTCTAAGCGCGCAATATCTCCGAGAAAATCCGTGTAAAATCCAATTGAAAAGCATCCAGAAATAGACAATACAATAGCGCCTTTTGACATTAAGAGAATGGCGTTATTAATATGAATTGAAAATTATTCAAATGTAGTTTGAAAATAGCGAAAGTCTAGCACAAAAACAGATCGCAATAGAAGCGAATAAATAGATCACGAAATGATTTTTAAGTAAAGTTATAAGCTATACATTAATTTATATTTTCTACAATTTTATCCGAACTACAACAGCACCAACAACTGATGCCCAAGGTTCCACAATGGCATTGTTTGCGTTACTTTAAACATGATGTTCTAATGATGCGACGTTGTCGACATTTGCGTGTTCCAACGGCACCGCGTCTGGGCGATGTGCTCATCCGCAAGAGGAAGAAATAGAAGTGGGAGCAATCGGGCGACAAGTTGAGCCAGCAAGAAGAAGAATTACAGCACATGACTGAACAACAAGACGAATTACAATTACAATTAGAGTATCAAGAGGATTTATAACCAAAAAGACCAAAGTTTAACCAAACAAAACTCACATTTTTTCATACCCACTTTTTATAATTTAACTTAATTTTAAGTCTAACCACTTGTACTTCATAGCACGTAAGGTTTCAATAAAATTCCAAGAAGGGACACATATCAAAACTAGTAAAAAAAAAGACTATTTTGTTTTAAACTCTTGAGCTGCTACGAATTAATTTTTATAGAAAAGTTCAATGAAAGAAATACTCGAAAGTGAAACAAATGAAATGAAAAAAATACTTACCGCATTAATTGAACTATGCACACCACGTCCCACAATCAGTGGTCCACTTGTCTGTGCAATCTCTATTGTCTCGCCCGACTTTTGTTTGGCCACAAAGCTGCCAAAGGTTGCATATTGCAGCAGCTGATCCGTCGGTGCGGGCTGAGCAAACGAAATGGGCGCCGGGGCATCATCCACTGTGCTGTGACCCGGTGTGGCCAGATAGACAATCTCCTTGTCGTGTGTGAGCATGTGCAGCGTAGACTGCGCCTGCCAGTCCACATTGATGGAGCTCTGTTTGGGCTGGCGACGAGGCAGCCAGACTAAACCATGCAGCTTGGGCAAATTGCAGCGCTGATAGATGGGCAGCGGCACATTTGGCTGGAAGACGTGTACTAAAAAGTGAACGAAACTTTAGTAAAGAATTATTCAAGTGCTGCATTTACTCACGTTCGTCGTTGCGTGTAACGACAGCAATTAGATTGGTGAGCGGATCAAAGGCCAATTGATGCACAGAGAGCTTGAGGCCCGCCTGCAGACGCAATGTCATCAGATTCCAGACAAGCACACGTGTCTCCGTGCAGATGGCCACCAGATGCGCCTGGGCGCCAGCACCAAATTGCACTTGGGATATATGAGCACAACTTTGTAGAGGTGGTGCTGGATTTGTAAACGTTTGCGACGGCTTCGCTTTAAAGCGTTTACGCTTGGCGGCTTTCTCTGTGGCCGCTGTCGCTGCTGCTTTTGGTTTGGTGGTCGCGTCCAGCTTGAGTACACTGAATAGGGGCAGCAGGTCCTGTCTGACCACCTGTTCGTAGTTTTGCCGTCTGCTCTTAAGCCGTTCCAGACGCTGTTTCGCCTTGAAACGATGTCGTGGCTGCAGTCGATGCAGTCGCGCCTCGAGTGTCCTGAGGCGCTGCTGTATAGCCAAAGGATCCACAACGCAGTTTTGTAAATACATCTTGAGGCGCCGTTGGCAGGCCTCGTGGACTGTGCACTGAATGCCAAAGCGACGCAAGAGCTGCAGTTTGTGATGCAAAGCCAGCTCAGGCATTTGCATAATGTGCTTATATATAGACTCCTTTTGTTCCGCCTTCGGCGCTTGCTCCTCGCTAGATTTGCACTGACTGATCGGCGCACTGGCCATTAGCTGACGTGCCTGCTGTATCAGCTTTGGATCGTCGCTGTTGAGCAGCATTTGCAGTAGTCCGTAGAGCTGTTGACGCTGCTGCTGCAGCTCCGAGCGCGTGCCATTCACCGGCATCTGGGCAAGACGCAGCTGTGCCTTGGCCACAACACCATCGTAACCGGGAGATGAGCTCAGCGCATGCATCAGTGCCAACGAGCGTGAATCAAACAGCACCAGAGTGCTGCCATAGCCAGCGGCCAGCAGTGAGCCATCCTGGGAGAAGCATATGGAGCCCAAGGTCTGACGACGGTAGCTTGCTTGGGCGGCACAGGACCACATTGTGCCACGCTTGTAAATATTTTCCGAATCACCCAACGTCCACAGCTTAATCACATTGTCCTTGCCAGCAGTTGCGCAACGCAAATTGTTAACATGAAACTGATTGGAGAAAGTGATGGCCTGGAAGCCATGCTCATGCGGCAGCTCAATGTTTGTGTTTAGTGTGTAACTGGAAAAGAGTAAGAGGTGTAAAAAGTAGTCCACTATTTTAAAGGAATTAACTAACCTTTGCAATCGCTCTTGATAATGCCAAAATTTGAGTCGCAGCTCGGCAAAGTTGCAATGATCGTTGTACACCTCTCCGGTGGCCATCCAATCAATGTTGAAGGCAGCGCGTGTAACGCACGTATTATAAATAATGCGTTTAGCCTCCTGCGAGTTAACATTGCCCTCTACAACGCGCAACTGCAAAGACAAAAAGACAGAAACCAAATTAGTTCAAGTGCAAATTAAAGGTAAAGGATCACTTACATTATAAAGCAAACTCTTCGTATAGGCCGAAAAGAACTGCAGGTGTCCAATGCGTCCATTAAGCACAAGTGTATTTGTGCGAGGATTCAGACACAAGCCAATGGGAAACATGCTCTTGCCGGTTTTGTCCGGCAGGGCGTACGTAAAATGTTGCAGCGCCGACTTAAGCCTCATTTCGTTGGCGCTTATAAAGTGCAGGGCATTGTCGTCGGTGCAGGTCAGCACATGCTCATTGCCATCGCTAATCAAAATGTGCCGTATAATGCTCGGCATGCGAGGCACAAAGCTCTTCTCATCCTGATTGGCCAGTGTCCACTTGACCAGCACTGCCTCATGGCCAGCACTGTAGAAACTTACGCCTGTGGGCGTGAACGCCACGCTTGTCACAGCCGTATTGTGCCAGTGATGTTCTGTGCATTGCACACGATCCTGTTTGTCAAACTGTCGCCAGATGACGACACGACCCGTCTCATCGCCAGTGGCAGCCAATTCTTCGCAAGGACTTAGCCGCACACACGTTATGGCCGATGTGTTTGTGTTTTTAAAGCGCCAGAACTTCCATGTTGTATAATTTATAAAGTAAACGTAATAGCCTTGAGCTATTGTTATGTACTTAAAGGCACCTTTGCTCACATCCACCAAGGGCACGCGAACTCTGTAAATAGGAAGAGCAACAGGTTGTTAAGGTCAACAAGTAGATTTATATATTATGGAGTTCAGGCTAAAATCAAAATCCCATTTTTCTAATGAAATCTAAGTTGATAGAAATTAACTCACTTAAGCTTCAGGCCACATTTAATGTTAATGACGTTGCCGGTGCTGGTGTTGACCACAAACCAGTGAAGCTGTTCCCCACTCTTCCGCTTAGCCGTCACAAAGGCGCACGCGGTGTCGCCTTCTTTATACAGGTTGAGAAGATTACACGTGAGGACTTGCAGACCTTCGCCCAGATTTAGGCTTATGTTCTTCTGCAACACGCCGGTACGCCAGTGCCACCGTAGTAGTTGGCCCGTGCTAGTGCAGCCCAGGAGCAGTTCTGGCTGTTCCACATCCATCTCCAAGCTGATTAATGGTGCCGTGGCATCGTTTAGTTCACGGGTCAGTTCTCCAGTGCTGGTGACATACACCTGCACCTTCAGACCGCATCGCACAAAGATGAACCTGTGAAAAAAGCACATAAAGTTGAATTTATGTGAAAATAAATTGTTTTGAATTTTGTTACAACTAACCTTCCTTGTGCAGAGAAAACGGGCGCATGTTTCACAATGTTGCCGCCAGCCAAATGCTGCAGCTGCAGTCCGTCATCCTCGTCAAAATTCATAGCTGATTGTGTTGTGCAGCTTTGTAATGCAGTTTAAACTGCCTGTACAATTTATAGTTATAAATTTAAAGCAGCGTTCACTTATTTTTTTGCTAAAATTACCATACAAAACCACAAACCGCACGTGTAGCTGCTTGCTGTGGTGCTGGTAAACGATAAGGCAACAGTGTTGACAAAGAACAATATGCCTATCGCTGTGGCGGAGCCAACTTCACTTATAAGCAACAATTGAGCCGCCAATTCTTAGACATTTAAAAAGTAATCAAACTTGGTATTCTATACAAAAAAAATCATTCAATATTTTAATAATAATTACGTTTAAGCACAGGTGGTTAAGAGAACTATCGTTTTGCTGTTGTAATTACAAGTTTTAAAAATTACAAACTTAAGGAACATTTCGAACATGGCGCTACATATCTAGTGCTGCAAAATTCTCTAAGCTGATGCAGTTGCTATCGATAATCAACACATTTTGGTATTTTCTTGCTATCGCATTGCAGCCCATGCTAGAATAAAATATAGTTCAATAAATGGATAAACTAATGGTCAGCAGAAAGTAGGCGGCATAAATTCAACTGCTGCCACGTGTCCGGATACATTTCACATTGGCTATGAAGCTCAAACGACAAATATCACAAACATCAAAAAGAAAAACACAAACGAAAAACACAACAAACGACATGTGCAACGTAGCACGCAAAAGCAACGTAAACAACTTGCGGGCAAGTTGTTCGTTACCGCTGTTAACAATACTCTTCCTGGCCATTTTTGGCTGCCTGCTGCCTGTGTCTTCCACGGAGCCGCTCAAAGTGATTTACGCTGTGAATGCCGGTGGCGATAGGCATACAGATCAGAGTGGCATACACTACACGGCGGACACGCTAAAAGTCGGCATTGCCTCCGATTATGGCAAGCATCTGCTGATGATTGGCCGGGTTAAAGGAGCAGGACGAGCTGCTTTATCGCACCGAACGCTATCACACTACAACCTTTGGCTATGATTTTCCCGCCGATGGCGATGGCGACTATGCGCTTATCATGAAATTCTGTGAAGTTTATTTCGATGCGCCCAATCGCAAGGTCTTCGATGTGCTCTTGAATCGCAAGCACATTGTGGTCAAGCAGCTGGACATCTACGATCAGGTGGGTCGCGGTTCGGCGCACGATGAGATTGTCTACTTCAAGATCAACAATGGACGGCTACACTATGAGAATGGCGGTGAGATCGAGACGTCGGATGTGCGCAATGGCCAGCTACGCTTGGATTTTATCAAGGGTGCCCTGGACAATCCGAAGATCAATGCTTTTGCGCTGCTCAAGGGCGATATGTCGCAGCTGCCGCGCTTGCACATCACCGAGGCCAGTGAGAGGCGTGCAGAGACCGAGGAGGAGGACAAGCCGCGACCGAGAGAAAATCAGTTGCATCAAGAGCGCATTGTGCGCTACAACGAGAGACAGGCGCCACGAAGCTACGAAGATGATGTCGAGGAGGACGATGATGATGACTACGATGTGGAGGAGCAGCCACAACAACAGCAACCACATGAACAGGAGCAGCAGCAGCAACATCAACCACAGCAACATCAACCACAGCAACATCAGCAACAACAACAATCGACGCACAGTTCGAAGCGTACGCGAAGTGGACCACGTCAACCGAATCCATATTCGATGGATGATTCGTCCGTGTTGATGCCCGTGTTTGTTGCGATTTGTGCATTTATACCGTTGCTGTTTTGCCTGTGCAAGCTGTGATCCTCGTGGGATCCCCATTTTGGCTATCATGTTGATTTTTGTGATTTTTATAGAAGACTTAATTGTATAATTATCGTTTAGCTTTTAGTAACGACAAACATTGTAAACGTTTTTTTGCCACCACACAAAAACAACGCACAAAACTCTCTTCCTCTCTCTCTCTCTCTCTGAATACAATATATGTATACTAAAAACATGTATTTATATATATATATATATATTTATATATAGTCATATATACCCGTATGTATAGTCTTAATATTTGTTCCTTTTTTGGATTCAGAACCGCCATCCAAATTGCCAGGCTCGTTTACTTAAGCTTACGAACAAGAAAACGTTGAAGTTATATTCCTTTTCCTTTGATTAATTGCAATTGACAAAACAATTAATGCAGTTTTCTTGTATTTTGAATAACTGCTTCAAACGAATTCAATGAAAATAAAAACTTGTTTGTTATTTACAAAGTGTTTATTGATATTGCAGAGAACTTTACTTTACTTAGGGAAGTTTTGAAATTTTGGAATTATTTATTAAGGAACCAGTTGAAGATCAAGAGGTGAAAAAATAAATTAATGCAATAGAATAGAAATTGGCAGGGATGACAAAAACGCGACAAAGCACAAACATGTATGTTATAGATCTGAAATCGAACCCTAAACAAAGTAAACAGATTTGTTGAAAAAGTTACAAGCTATATTGGGTTTGTAAAACATAGAAAAAACAAGAACATGTGTAGTTCTAAGTAATCTTTATTAAAAGTTAAAATACAAGTTTTTGATGTTTGGAAATACGCTAAATATATTTAACTTTATAATATTGATCTAATTGATATTTCTTTACCCGTCTATTAAAGCGTCAACATTTCGACAAACTTGTTTTTTATCACATTTCAATCCAATAAAAATTATTTGTTTATTATTCAAAATACTATTATTAAATTTATAATTTATTTATTTTACTTGTATATTGAATATTCTATTTTTTTTTATCGTTCATACAAAATTTGAATCTGGTTTTCTATATAATGTGCATTAAAATACTATTTATTATTGTTGCGTTTTTAAAAGACGTTTATTGTTAAAGTTCACTAAAAGATCAGTTTGATTATTAAAGTTCGTAAAATTTTTAACTTGTTAGATATAACTGCTAAAAGTTATATACTGTTAATATTATTACCAAGTACAACAAATGTTATTGGGGTTCAAGTTCACTGCAGTTTTCAGAGTACACAGCCAAAGCTATAGACGATTGTTCCAAGCACACGCGATTACGTGTTTGTTTATCCAGTTCGGGTTCTGTTGAGGTTGTTTAATTTGTATGCAATTGCCGAAATGTCATTAAACGCAATATAATTATATTTTTAAATTAATAAAATAATTGTCGTCGAACTTTATTGTAAGCGGGGCTTGACAGAAACCAAATGGCTGCTCAAACATATATACAGGCGAATAAAATAGTATAGCAGGTCATACATAAAATGGGTATACAAAATATGTAAATACTACTAAATGACTAACAATACGTTGTATAAACACTCACTCACTCATACATGCACACACTCACTCACACACACACATGAATTGCACTTAACAAATGTTTTGCGTTTTTTACAAAACTACAAGAAATGCGTATCAAACAATATAGAAAAATGCACTAAATTAACTATATACTAAATACAAAAATTTAAATATATTATAAAAAAGTGCAAAAGCTCGAATGTGTGCAAAAGTGAAGACGCTTAAAAATTAATTAACAGGAGGGGAAAGCTCTGTAAATACCCCCACAAATCACCAATTACAAAGATAGAGAGAGAGAGAGTCCGAGTCCTTAAAAGCGTATCTCATTATTTTGCAGCTGCTCGTATACTTTGGGCGTCAGCTCCTCGTAGCGTCCCTTGGACGTCTGATAGTAGAGCACATCGTGCACCACATTCGGATCGTAGCCCTCCTTTTGCAGATCCACCTTGCGCAGCTTGAATGTGCCCGTCAGATCCACCTTGGTGAGCAGTCGCAGTATTTGTGGTCGCGCATAGGCAGGCAACACTTTGGCAAGATTAGCGGCAAAGACATCCAGATCCAGTTCACGCTGCGGATCATATATGGCGGCCATTCCAGCGCGTCCCTCGGTGTGTGGTATGGTTACGCCATAGACCACTGTATCCTTGTAGCCGGCAACGTTGCTGACCTGCGCCTCCACCTCGCTGGTGGACACATTTTCACCCTTCCAGCGGAATGTGTCACCGGTGCGGTCCTTAAAGTACAAATATCCCTTCTCGTCCGCCACAAGCAGATCGCCCGAAAGGAAAGCCATATCGCCGTGCTTGAACACATCCTTGACAATCTTCTTGGCCGAAGCCTTGGCATCCACATAGCCCAAGAACTCGCGCGACGGATTGCCCTTCACAATCTTGCCAATAAAGACGCCCGGCTCATTGGGCTCACACAGCTCGCAGAGGCCATCCTTGTTGCGAATGGGCTCGCCGGTGTCCTGATCGGCGCGTATGATCGATATGGGATATACCTTGGGCAATATGCGCGACACAAAACCAATGGCACCCACTGTATTATCGTGATTCATAATATTCGCATTGCCTTCGGTGGCGCCATAGAATTCACCCACTTTGGCAATGTTGAAACGCTCCACGAACTGCGGCCAAATCTGTGGACGCAATCCGTTGCCATAGACCAAACGCACACGATGCGCACGATCATGTTCCGAGGGCTTCGTGGCCAGAATATAGCGAGCCATTTCACCAATGTATTGTCCAACCTGAAACGAAATGAAAGATAGTTAGTTTGTTTAAAAATAAAGTTTATAAAATGTACTTACCGTTGCATTGAACTTGGCACAATCAGCGAAATAGTTGGATGCGGAGAACTTCTTGCGTATGGAGACCGTGGAGCCAAAGAGCACTGACTGACCCATGCACATGATGCCACCAGCCGTGTGGTACAATGGCAATGGCGTATAAAAGACATCGTCATCCTTGAAGCCCATGGTGTAATGTATGCCGGCGGCAATAAACAAGTAGCTGAAAGAGAAATAAAAGCGATTAAATATTGCAAATCACAAAATAAAGAAGTTAATATATGTACTTACCGTGAGTGAGAGATAACCGCCGCTTTGGGCAATCCAGTTGTACCCGACGTATAGATATAGACCAGTTTGTCGTGATGTGCCACCTGCGTCTTGCCGGGCTTCTCAGCACTCGCCGCCGAGAGTAGAGTATTAAGATTCTTGGCCTGTTTAACCGCCTCCGTTTGGCTATTGTTGTTCTCGTTGTTGAACTGATAGAGTGTGAGATCAGCGGGCAGATCTTTGCTCACATCGGCAATGGCCTCCACGAAATCCTCGCCATAAATGAGCGCTGTGCAATGGGCCACTGTGATGCTGTGCAGCAGCGAAGGTCCACGCAGATTCGTATTGATCAGCGGCGTAATGATGCCAATTTTGGATAGACCCAACCAGGTGGCCACGTACTCGGCCCGATTCTCCAGCAGCAGACCCACAACATCGCCCTTCTTGTAGCCCTGCGCTTGGAGCACATTGGCAATGCGATTCGCATGCTCGTTGACCTGTCGGAATGTCCATTTCTGTGTCTCACTGATCACGGCCACCTTGTCCGGATGCCCCCGCACATTCTGCTCGAAGACATCGGCAACCGTATGGTTGAGGCGTTCATGACGTTTCGTATAGCGCAATAGCTTACTGTAGGCCCACAGTGCACTGCAGCGTAGGGGAAAAGAGGGCGAGAGGGTAAGCGATTAGTGATAAGCTCTTTAAATACATGATAGAAAAAAGTATGACAAGTTTATTATCAATCAATCTGCCTGCGTGGAGTTGCGTGTTGTTGGTTTATGGCCCGATTGGGAAACAAACCAAGCGTTGCCGTGTCCCAGATAAGCTCTCAAAGGCCATTAAATTTGCCTGGGAAAATAACTTCAACTTCACATATATAATGTGCAATTAAAAGCGAAAGTCAATAATAGTTTTAATTGGTTTTGGAAGAGTTAATTCACTTTTACACACTACCGTTTTCGAGATCCATCACAATACAAAATATATAAGTGTTAAAGACATTTTTAAGGAAAATATAGAAATAAAATTTAACTTGTTACTTTATAAAATTCTCTCAGAACTAAAGAAGATAACTTTTTTGAGAGAGCTAGACTTTAATAATCAATAATAGATCGATAATAACACAAACGCCAAACTAGTTTTTTATCTGTCTGCCAAAGTGCAATCAGAAATGAAATAAAATATTTGAAAGAAAAAGATTTAATGTATACATATGCAGTTCAAAATATATAAAATAAATAAATACAATAGAAAATTACTTAATAGCACTCAACTCGTTTCTTATCAAATTGCGAGCGGATTAAAGTTCAATTAAAACGTGATTATAAATAACAGGTGTTTGAATAAATTAAAATATGATATTTAAAAAAAAAACAAAACCATAATGGATCCAAATACAACATCGAAAACTGGGCCCCTTAACATTGTAGTGCAAAATTTGCTGCTTTTTAAACTGCGCTCAGATCAAAGATTATGGGAAATGTTATTGCAAATAACAGGTTTTTGTTTTCAAATTTTAAAGAAAGCTTATTTATAGAGCGTATCTAGATTTATGACTGGCGAAGTTGAGTACAGTTTCTCTCTTTTTTTCTGGTTGAGAGGGTTCAATTTGAGTACAATCATCAAATCTATAGAACTTTTGCACCGCACTCGATTTGCTTAGCACTTGAAAGTACTTTGCACTTAATGGAAAGTGTAGCATAGCTGATAAGATAGCCAGAGCTTAGGCATTTGAGGATTATAATTTCCAAGGCGAAACGTTTAAATTTAATTTAGCTGTGTAATTAGAATTCCTATGTTTATAGCCGATTAATTACGTGTAAGCGATTAAGTATATACTCTATATACAACTTATATTCATGTACACACAACATATGTTTAAGCTTTTGCACTTTGTACCATGTTTTGAGAGCGAAGTTCTGGCGAGGTCAGCAAGAAAACAACTTGCAGCAAATGGTCGAGTCTTAAGAATCTTGTTTGTACACTTTAAAAAAAAACGCTTGGCCTTGTTGCTTGGAACTCAATCTTACGTGTTGTTGCTGTATTTTAAGCAGATATGCAAAACGTGGATGATGACGACTGAAATGCCTTAAAATATGATGATTGAAGATAACAAATATTTTCTTACAAAAAAAAAAAAAAAAATCAATTACTTGGAATGTATGTCAAACGGATATTTTCTTAGATGAGCGAAGCTTATAAATTTCCAACTTATATTGAATTAGTGTGGTGTGAGCTTTGATGGCAGATACTTCCGCAATTTTAAATTGAATACGAATACAAACACAAAACAAAAGCAATAACACAACCCCCCCCTCCACCTCTTTGATCGGTGATTACGTTTTCAAGAACAGTTCGTGCGCTGATCGGCGTTGTCAGTAACTCTGACTGAACTGTGCCAGTAGCTCTGCTGCTTCTTCCGCCTGACACACACACACACACACACAAATGCATGGACAAACAAAGGGAGAAGAGAAACAAAATTAGTATGCATTGCAAAGAGTCTTCGAGTCTTCACGCGTAATCGCATGGTTTGTTGGTGTATGAAAAGTGAATTTGATTTTTCAAAGTTTGTTTTGGTCAGGCACCTACTGGCATCGTTTGCCGCAGCGACCTTGAACCTGAGCCAACAAGTCAATGACTGACAATCAAAATAACTACGATAAAATATAAAATACATATGCGTAAATTATATTGTACATAGATAGCGAACTAAAATGGATGACACATGTTTGCATATGTTTTGTTTACATTGGCAATTATAAACGAGAAAAGTCCAAAAAAAGAGAAAACTTCAGCTGTAGCTTTTCTCAAGTCTATAGATAGTTGTTGCTGCGGTCGACCCAAATAGAAGGAAAGATGGAAAAAACGAGTTTTTCTATGAGGTTTTTTTTTTCTTGCTCTAGGCTTGGGTACAATGGGCAAAGTATATCGACTATACGACGATCTTTTTGCGGTTGACAAGCAGACACGTTTGCAATCCATGGGAGGGAAGAGAGTGTGGAGTCGGGGTCGTCAAATGATTTTATAAAAGAAAATGTAAATTGTATTGAAATGCACACCACTTGCGGTATTGTAAACTAATCAACATTGTGGCGCACATCAAACACACCACAGCAATCCTCACATACACACATATGTACATACATAAGTATGAAACTCACGTTAAATCTCGTTTGGCTGTTGCTCCCGCGATGTAGAACCAGCGCCAAGACCTTGTTAACAGCAGTGCGATGAGCGCAACGAGTACCGCAAAAAACCAACCCATTGTGTTAAGCGTATAGTTGACGCAGGCGACAGTCAAAGCAAATGCGACCGTCGCGCAAAAATAACGAAATATGACTAAAAAGCGGTCGCGTCGTTGCCGCTTGCGTTGCTGTAGAGATCGATAGCTTAGCGATAGCGATTGCCGATGTTGGTGCTGATCAGCTGTGGTGGCCGCACTACGCAACTGTTGAGCATTTGGCGTTTACATTGCCAGATCGTACATTATTTAAATTATTATAAAAATAATTTATTATTAAAATTCCACTTACATTGGTGCTATAAAGCGCACAGTTGTCAATGTTAATAATTACGCTGTTGCTTACATTGTTATCCAGTAAGCTGTTATGCTGTAAACAGTATAAAAGTATAGTTTTTATTTAACGTTTCGCAACATACATTAACCAACTCAGTTTACTCACCATTAGTTCGCGCCTTTGTTGACTGTTAGCGCAATTGTTATAACGCAAGCGTTCGTAACGCGTCTCATTGCGTTGTCACAAGAACCCATTGAACATGTAAAATGGCAGAAATTGCCGACGAAAGCGCACAACCTTGCGAAACAGCATTTCTTTTCTACTTTAATGGTGCTGCTCTGTAGGCAAACCCGCTCTATTATTCAATTATTTGCAAATATTTTTTAGCAACTGCAATGTTTTGTTGTGTTTTATAACTACTTTTGCTATGATGGCAAGTCCTAAGCTTTTACACAACAGCTGCTGAGCTTCAATTGAGCTGGTTCATGCTGAGAGCAGTAAAGAGCTTAATGGTTACTTGAATTAAAAAGCGCGCTTCAATTTGGTCTTATCGATTACTACAGCTATCGGCAATCCACAGCTGTTCAGTTGTTTAACAAGGTGGCCACACAAAAGCAGAAAATAAAAGCCGCATCAACAACATTGGAATTAAAAATTAATTTTAAGCTTATTTGCAAAACCAGAGCAGCCACGCTATGAAAATACTATGCGAGGTGCAAGTGGTAAACCGCACAACGCAGGCAAATCGCACCCCACGCCCAGTTAAATCAACCTTGGCCATTGGCTACAAACAAAGCGCGCGCGACTCCAATGGCAATACGAAAAAGGAGCTGGAAATGGTTTTGTTTACGCCCCAGGTAAAAACTGGCACACGTTACAAGGTGCTGGAGAACATACACTGTGTGCACACCAAGTTTGTGCTGGATGGCAAGGTGACCATCGGTTTCAAGCAGCCCGCAGAGAATCTGCTCATCAAATGTGATCCCATACAGCTCAAGGGTTTCCTTCAAACTTTGAAGCTGGGCATGGAAGGCAAAGATGCCATCAATCTGAGACTGAATATAGCTGCCACCACAGCCATACCACAGAAGGCGCAGCCGCAACAGCGCATGACAATCAACAAACGCAGCGAATATCCAATTAAAGGCTTTCCCCGCACCCTCAAAACCCTTACCATTAACAATATTCAGCTGATGAAGCTCAGCTTTGAGATTTGCACTCTGCGCAATTTAACCACACTGGATGTCAGCGGCAACAAGCTAACAAAGGTAATCACACTTCTTCAATATTTTATCAATTCAAACATAAACACTTTTCCCACTTCTCCCCGTAGATTCCCAAGGAATTGGGCCGTCTGCCATTGACCACGCTTATACTGAGTGGAAATTCGCTGGGCGATGACAATGACTGGTGCTGGCTGCGTGGCAGCAAACTAAGCGAATCTCTTGGCCATCTAGATTTGTCAGCCAATGGCCTAACCCATTTTCCGCCACCATTGGTACGCTTTGAGCGTCTGGTCACGCTCAATCTGAATCACAATAAGCTGCATCATCTGCCCTTTGGCATACGGCGGCTGCACAAGCTGCGCTCGCTGCATGTATCCAGCAATAAATTGGAATCACTGCCCGCTGCCATTGAGGAGCTACACATTGATCTGCTGGATGTGTGGGGCAATTGCTTCAAGGGTTTCAATGTGGAAGCCGCACAAACTCAAGTCCTTCGACCAGCTGCCTTAAAAACGCCCACACCGCTCTGGCTGCAGGCGGCACGTGTGATTTCCACTCAAAAGTTGCCGTATACGTCAAACTCATTGCCCGCCATACTCATTGAACTCATCTCAGAGGCACCCAAGTGTTTGTGCGGCAAACTGTGCTTTGCTCTGGATCCGCTCGATGTGATGATGCGTGTGGCGCAACCGATGTTTACTAACATTAAGAATCTTACGTATAGTCGAGAGCATCAGATTTACTTGGATGTCATTATCTGTGGTCCTGACTGTTGTGTCTTTCAGCAGTTGAAACTTTTGTATAATATAATGTTCCCTTGATAGTTTAAGTTCGTTTACCGTTTTTGTGTTTTAATTTTACATTTTGGATATAAAGGCTTATCAACCAAATGCTGGCTCTTGCTTAAATCCATTCATTTTCTGATATTACAAAAATAGAAGTGATTTTAATCACTCGTTAACAATAAATCGAATTTAATTATTTAATAAAAAACATCTGAATATTTTGATTACTTTTCATTTCGTTTGAAGCTTGAATAATATTTTTTTGTATACAATTTGGTTTTGATAAAAGAAAAAAAAAAAAATTTAAATGTCTTGTGTGCTTTTGCGGTTGCACTGAAAGCAGCTGCGAGATACTATAATATAATATAATGTTCCCTTGATAGTTTAGGTTCGTTTACTGTTTTCTGTTTTAGTTTTACATTTTCGTATATAAAGGCTTAAAAACCAAATGTTGGAGACTTTTTAGAATCCATTCATTTCTTATATTACAAAAATGTATTAACAATAAATCGATTTGAATTATTTTATATCACTCAAACACTCTCATGTGTGGTAAATCCTTTTTCTTGTGGAATTAATGTGAATATTTTGATTACTTTTCATTTCGTTTGAAGCTTGAATAATATTTTTATTGTATACAATTTGGTTTTGATAAAAGAAAAAAAATAATTTAAATGTCTTGTGTGGTTTTGCGGTTGCACTGCGAAGCAGCTGCGAAAAGGACTCTCACTTGCTTTCTAGAGAAAAGGCATAAAGACATTCACACGCACAGTAACCCACTTCCTTCCGTCTTCTCTTTCCGCCCCATTCCGTTTACTTTGTTTTCATATAACAGTGGCTCGTTGTTTTTATTATTAAAAGCATCGTGCGTATGTGACTTGCATAAATGCTCTGAGCATGGAGAATGAACATGAGCTTTTTTATCAGCCTTAAACTGGCACCTAAGCACAGCACACCCCTTCCCACCCACTCCCCAACACACAAAAAATGCTTGGTGCTATCATTTTCTTTAACATTTTCTTTTCAGCTTTATCAAATCAAAACTCTCGAAGCGCTGCCACTTTTTTAAATAAGCATAAACACTGGGACAGTCCTTCTACACAGCGCGCAAAAGGAAACTTAATGTGCAGCTGGGGAATAGGAAATTGTTGGCAAAAGTCGGGAGGATGAGCCATGACTTGTGGCAAACGAGGACAGCAGCAGCAGCGGCAGCGCACACAGGCCTCTTCTTCTAACTATAAAAATGTTTATCGGCATGTGAGCGAAAAGGGAAAGGAAAGAGAAGAGTTTTGGGTTCTTTTTCACCACTCGTTGCTGCTTAAGCAGCACAAATCCAATTTTGAGCAGAATTTAAGTGTCCTGTCTGTGCCACTTCCTGTGCCAACACCCTTAAAGAAAAAAGAAAGTTGGTTTCCCCGCTTTTGTTTGCCATGCAAATACACACACATTCACATACACATATAAACAGCTTAAGCCTTTTTCTGAGTGTGATTTTACAATAACGCGATTGTTCGAAATTTGAGAGATGCGCCTAAAAGACTGCAACAGCAATTATTAAAAATGTCACAATTGCTGAAACCTTTTCGAAGAATTTTTGGTACTTTTCAATGGCATTTTAGTAGAAATTTAAGTATTTAATTCAATTTTATAACAGATGATAGAAAAAAGAAAAATAAAAAATTATTAGCTTTAAAACGAACTGAAGCAAATACTTCTTGTTTGCCTTTTACATTCAAGCTGGATGTCAATAATTCCATTATTTATTAAGGGAACACAGCGAACACGGCTTTCCTCCCATAAAGCGCGCTTCAAAGGCAGTAAAAACTCTATTAACTGTCATTAAAAATGCATTTTCACATTGACCAGAGCGAAAAAAACACCACCAAAAGGACGAAGAGAAAACGGCAAATGGTTATTGTCATAGACTTAAGTACAAAAACTAACACCACAAATATTCAAAAAGAATTCAAATACAACGCAATATTAAAAAAAAAAGAAGAAATAAATACCATCATAATAACTAGAGAGAGAGAATCACTCGTGTGTCCATTTTGTGCACAAAAAATTAACTTTCCCATTGATAAGTTGGCTTTGGGTTTGGTTTGGTTTTGTTAATGGGGGATGTTGGTTCACTGTCACTCCCCACAGCATTAAATTTATCCCCAATTTGCGTGCCAACACACATATACACATACACATTTAATGCCCATGCCCGTCTGGCGCTCCACTTTGGCTTATCAAATTTTATTAGCCAAACCAGCAAATTGTTGCAAGACGACGACAAATAACTTCAGTTTGGGAAGGCGCGCGAAGTTACGAGCAATCCTGTCTCCCCGCACCCCCAACGAAAAAGCATAAATGCAGTTCGCTGGTCAGGCTCAGGCTCAGCTAAGGTGCGTGGTATGATTTGTCGCCGCTATCAATTTCAAAGCCATATCATAGCCGAGAGAGAAAAAGCCACCCTCGATTCGAGTCGGAGACACAAAGCTAGAAAAACGACCGGAAAAGTGCAAACACACGCGAAACTGTCGTCGACGTCGTCGACTTCAGCTCCTTTGGGCCCAACAACCCCCACAAATTTAATATATTTTTTTTTTTTTGGGGACTAGGCCGCGTGCACGAACCCAATAAAAGCGTTTTGATAGGCTTATGAGCGGGCTTCTTTTCATGTTTCCACAACAGCATTTGGAGTATCACCAGGAGACTACATTTTCGTTATTATTTCAGATTCACTCGCTAACTGTTACAGCACAGAGAATGTGATAAGAAATTGTGTTTAAGCTGTGCATAAAATCAACTTAACTCCAATCCGAAAGAACCCAAAGTCCACTCAATTAGAAGAGACAAAACAAACTATTTGTTAAATATAAAAAAACATAGTTTTTGACAATGTTTATAATCAAAGTAGGGTAAAAAAAATTATTATCATTATTTTTTCAGATTCACTCGCTAACTGTTACAGCTCAGAGAATGTGATAAGAAATTGTGTTTAAGCTGTGCATAAAATTCACCCAGTGGATTTAGAAACGATATGAACCCGTAGTCTACTCAATTAGAAGAGACAAAACAAACTATTTGTTAAATATAAAAAAAGCATAGTTTTTGACAATGTTTATAATCAAAGTAGGGTAAAAAAAATTATTATCATTATTATTTCAGATTCACTCGCTAACTGCGACAGCTCAGAGAATGTGATAAGAAATTGTGTTTAAGCTGTGCAGAAACTCAGCTAAATCCAAATACGAGCAAACCCAAAGTAAACTCAATTAGAAGAGACAAAACAAACTATTTGTTAAATATATAAAAAGAAAAAAACATAGTTTTTGACAATGTTTATAATCAAAGTAGGGTAAAAAAAAGAAGCTCAATACCTCGCACTAAATTTCAGAGACCAATAGTAAGGATAACAAAAAAAAAACAAACAAAAAATAACAAACAGAATAAAGGACACTTGAATAAATTGACAAAAATCAATTTTCAATTTAAAATTGAGATGCTTTTTGCCTCAAGCCGCAGCGTACTCGCTCAACCTTAAGATAAAAAGTGCGTTGAAGCGTAAAATGTAAATAGCACAAAAAAAAGTTAACCCAAACAGGAAAAAAAACACGACGCAATGAAAATGCTACAGGTGATTTTGTATTTATTATTAGCTGATTTTCGTTTGTTTCTTTGATCTTTATCGCTATGGCATTGACTTATTTCAACTGCACACTAAAATCACAAAGAAAAAACTAATCACTTTATTTTAATGTGATTTTATTTTTAATTCATTATAACATTGACATCAACCAGCAGCCAATACTGTTAAGAGAGAGTCTCTTTTCCATCCAACCATTATTTCCCTTTGTAACATCATCTTCGTTTGATGCGTAATTAAATCAATACACACTTTCACAAGCGAACATAAAACTAAATTTATTAGCCAGGTAAAATTGACTTAAAGAGCAGCACATTTTTATGCGTTAGAAATCGATTTTTGTACAGCATCTTAATTTGCAAGGCAATATTTTATGCACGTGTGTTTGTGATATCCTTTTCCCATCGCGTATCACGTTACCCCAAACGGTGAGCAGCTGTTGCTTCTTATCATGGCTGCTTATCATTGCCAACATGCAACATAAAACAATAAATATTTTATAGCCTGTTTGCCGTGCGCATAAATCTCTTGAAATTGATACTCACGTACGTGTGTGTGTTTCACTGTACAGGGAATTTTTGGTTAACGCTCGCAGAAAGTTGACTTTTTCACAAATACCAATACATTTTTTCTATGGCACTACAGCAAACAGAGCTAGCAGTATCCACGTTAACTGCATACAAAAATTTGTACTAATTAGGTTAATATTTTTAGCGAAAAACACTATAACATTAGGTTTGGAAATTCCATTGTCAGCTCATACAAAAATTAATGCATTTAGATAATAAATATAAATCAGTTTGAATAAAAGAAGTTAATTGCCCAAAGGGAAATGTGTTAAAAAAACAACAATAAAAAGCTCACTTTTTTGACTTTGCTCAATCTCACTGAGTCAGAAGAAACTTTTTGTCGGGAACAGTTGCAGCACTTCATTAAAGCTAGGAAGAGGGAGAGACCAAAGCGGAGCAGTAACTTTTGCCGTTAGGCGACTTATGACTCCTGCAATTACAAGCACACGTAAGTGATGTTGTAAGGCTCAAAACGAGACGTCTCTCGCTCACTCTTTCCGCATTGTTGTGCGCGCTTGTTGACATAACGAATGTTGGTTTTTTTTCTTCTGTGCATCGTCAACACGTGGCAAGCCCGCTTTGTCAACGTCGTCGAGCCGTGCAAAAATCATTTTTCTCGCACATTTTACATCTTTTCACGGCCTGCAGAAATTGCCCATAATTGTGTGTGTGACGCGGCTCAAGGAATACTTTATATGTGCGCGAGTTAAACCAACTTCTGCAGTTGACAGTCAATTTGTAAAAATTGATGCTGGTGTTGGCCATCTTATATGAAATTTGACAGCTTTCATTTTAGAAGCCTGGACAACGCATACTTCATAAAAAAAATATAAAAAAAGGAACAAAAAAATTTAAAAAAAAAAATAAACAAATTTAAAAAAAAAAAATTCCCATAAAAAAAAATTTTTAACATAAAAGCCTTATTAAATCAGAGCAACTACTGCTGAACTCCAAAAAATAAGTGCTTTTATAATGCACCATGCGGACAGAGCAACGAATGCTGAACTCTGACAATTATTGGGAAGACTGGAGCTGGGTCCTGTATACGTTGAAGCTAGAACCAGTTGGGAATTACAAGCACTAACGAGTGAAAATTCGATCAGCCTACAAGACAAAAATTTAATTTTCTATTGCTTACTTTTGGGCGTACATTTTTTTTAAATTAACGGACAAAACAGCTGCTTTCAGCTATCGTGCATTGTACAGCACTGCTGACGTTTATCAACACAAGCTACCTGTCAAATTGCATACGAATAGGAAAAGCCATATGATATAAAATACAACTTAAGATAATTTTATTATTAAATGTTATATGTATTTATCTAATTCTTTTAAATATTTATTACCATGTTAAGAGTTGCGATTTTTTTATTATCGTTGACTATTGAGAAACTACACAAGTTCAAAGTCCATCTTAAAACTTTCATTCTCCAGTAAAATGCCAAGGACATTTTCTTAGTCTAATATGAGTGAACAAATTCCTTTCTCTCCATCTCTCTTTTTTTATTTGCTTGCTGTTTGTCAACAAAAACCAAAAACTTTGTAACCATGTCAATTGCTCGCAAGCATTTCTAGTTCCATTTTGTTTGGGTAAGAGGAGTCAACATTTCACCATTTAGAAATCGAGTCTATTTGTCAACAATTGTTTGCGGTTTTGCGGCAACTGCTGCTGTCAATCCCATGAGCCAAATTAAAAATGCAAAATGTCATGACATCAAGTGGCTTTCGCACACAGAACGCTTTGATTTGGTCGCCAATAGTATTTGGATATTTGGAAAATTCCTATGCGCGCACCAACCACATAGTAAATAAAGCGAAAAGCACATCAATTTCTATGTGGTTCAAGCAAAATGCAAATATAGCTCTTAATTTGGGTACCAAATTTATAGAGTTGGAAATTAAAAACTCAAATATCTTGAACCTTAAAATGTGTAGCTTAAAATTGCATTTAACCATATTCCTGCTTAGAAACTAGATATATGCCTGCTGTTTCTGAATAGTCAATCAAATATGCTTAAGAATGTATTATAGCTATTTACATATATGTATAATATACATAATATATTTGCATATAAAATAGGGCTGACATTGCATCAAGAAGAAGAACTGATATCAGTACTCGAGTTAAACCATAACAATAACAAAACAACAATAAACATAAATTTATGTGCTACTTGAGTTAATGAACTGCACATTGTCTTCTCTGATTTGCATTTTGTCGCTGTCTGTGTGTATCTGTGGGATACACTCTGCCAGTATCCGAGCAGCAGACTGCATAAATGCAAAATAAGCTACAATTCATAATTGAATAACACTCAACACACACAGACTGCGTGTGTGTGTTTAAACTCTGATAAGTAGTCGTTCAGCAATGTTTTTTTGAAGTTTCACTTTGTTCCCTGTCTACCAAATGCAAACAGAGTTCAAATCGTTGAATATTTTGACCATGTATTGAAATCGGTGAATGTGAATTTGAATTTAGTGCGGCTTCTGAATGGCCCTCAAATTGCGCTCCATGATAATTTGATATAAACTTATCGAGCAAATTGTGATCAATTTGAAAACAATAATCGCATAAACATTGTGGTCATACTTAATTGCACTTTGATCATTATAAAGTTAATCTTTGTTGTTTTTATTTCTTGCTAGTTTTTAAACTCGCACGTAATTAATTTTGAATGAGTTGCAGTTTAATGTTTATTGAGCGAAAAGTAGCATTATGTAAGTGAGCTTATATTACAATGACTCATTATTAATCATCAATTCTTTGTTATGACTTCCCAAGAAGTAGCAAAATAAATCTAAATATAAGTAAACAGATCATAGGATTATTAGTAATGCATTTTATATACTTTAATAGATTTATTAATTATAACAATTAATATTTATAGCTTAATAATAATATATTAACAGTATTTTCACTGTATGAAAGTGTCTGAATAATATTAAATCAAAAGTAAGCTTTCATAGTGCATTTAGAATTCAACCTCTGAATAATTACTTTTCCTTTGTTTTTGCAATTATTTTTTTGGGCGCACATTTATTGTGTTAAATTTGGACTTTGTTTTCATAGCAGACAAAAATAGAAATAACATAATAATGCCCAATGCCTTATCGCCAAGTCAAACAAACCTACAAGTGAAGACGAATCCAAAACGCATAAAACGATTATTGGGTCAGGTTTCAAAACCAGTCTTTAGAGAGGCACTGATAGCCAAGGCACATATGAAAACGTCATAGCCATGACGTCGAAGACAATATGCTAATAAGGTATAATACGAAAAAATGTATATGTTAAAAATAACAACAATCATTAAGTCGATAGATACGAGTATAAATGTTAATATCTTATAGATGAGTTTGAGATTTTGTTGTTGATTATTTGTTTGTTGTTTTTTTTTTTGTTTTTTCGGGGGAAACTGGTTGTTTGGGACTGGCATCGGAAACTTGTAATTAATAGTTATATTAGTGCCCAGACACATTCACAACGAGACACGAGCTCTGAGTTCAGTCAGCAATTGTCATCGGCACGAATCGCACTCGCAAAACGCAACTGTTAAGTTAAACACGTAATAAACAAACAAAACATTTGTTATATTTATTAATAAGCGTATATAAACGCGTGCAAAAAGAGAGGAAGTTTCACAAATATAACAACAAATCAACAAAAAGAGGTATTCACTTATGTAGTATTTACGCTTGTGGCTCCGTCAATTGGCCTGGCAACATTATGATGATGACAATGTTGACAAAGTTGCTAGGGTTATGTTTTATGTAGGGCCCCCTTTCGAATGACGCAGTCGCGATTTGTGTGCCGTTGATTGAGAAGCTCAGAGTTCAGGAGCTCGGAGTTCCGTTTTTGTGCAGATAAACCGGCTAGTAAAAAATAATATGTCGCGTGCGTAAAAAGCCAAATCAAAGTCAAGACAACAACATAAGAAGCATCCACAGCATAATCTTAAGCCGGACCCAGTTGCTTATCACTTAGTGACGAAGGCATTGCCGCTGGGGGTTATCATTGCACTTGACCAATATTTATAGTAGTGTTTTTTTTTTTGTTTTCATGCCTTTTGGTGATTCAATTGAGGCACACACAGCCGCCGTAATCAGCATTTAATCACATATGTTTCACAGTTTTAAATAACGTGACAAGTTATATTCCCGCAGCCCATTCAAGCCTGCGTCAGTCTACATTTGTCCGGCGTCCAGCGATCAACACAGTTTTTGAAAAAAATGTCATCAAAATGGGGATTGAAGCTTTTTGCTCTGTGCCTGTGTCTGATTCCCCTGGAGAGCAATGCGGATTTGTCATTTCTGCTCGGAAATCTAACGCTATTTAACGTTAACTTCAAGTCACCGACTTGGCTGGGTCGTTCCATAGCGGTCAACCATGAAGTGCGTATTGATTCGGAGGTGGATCCCAATATTCAGGAGGATTCCCATTTAAGTACAGTAAGTAGTAACAAATCCAGTGATTTCCATTCATTTTGCTGTTGCAATGAAATCATGAAGTCTATTAAAGGTTAAATATACAATTAGTTATTTCTATAAAAAATTAACGATAGATGGCGACTAATGATTATTATAATTAAGTATTAGCTTACAAAGGCGAGTAATCTTTAGTGACAATCCAACTGTAATCTTTTTTATTGAATATAGGGTATAAATTCAATTCATTTGTCGATCATATTCGCGTGGCTGTAAATTTTATTGAAATATTTTTAATAAATATATAATTTTTACACGACTTAATTGCATTGCAATCAGCTGTTGTTGCTATGTGCAATATGCTCTAATCGATATCTCAAAATATCGATGGCTTTGGCCATGAAAAAACTGGTATTTACATAGTTTATAAAACTTTGGGACTTAAACACGCATTCGAGTCATTTTTAAATAAGAAATCGAAAAACTCGGTATAATAAATTGAAACTCATTTTTAAAACATAGATATATGAAACACAAATTCTTGCAATATAAAATATCGATTTCGCCATGTTCACTTCCATCACTAGCCAAGTATTTACAGTTATATGCGACTCTTGCAATATAATAATAAAATTTTTTCATTTTCCACAGTATAATTTAATTCGAAAATATGGTTATCCCGCTGAGAATCATACGGTAACAACAGACGATGGTTATATATTGACGCTACATCGGATTGCACGTCCTGGTGCAACGCCTGTGCTCCTGGTGCACGGCCTACTGGATAGTTCTGCCACATGGGTGATGATGGGCCCCAATAAGGGCTTAGGTATGTTTTATGATATATTTGTCTATTTGAGTATACATCTAATATTCGACTTCCTTCAACAGCTTACTTGCTATATGAGCAGGGCTACGATGTGTGGATGGCCAATGTCCGTGGCAATACTTATTCCCGCAAACACATCAAGTATACGCATAATCATGCCAAGTTCTGGGACTTTACATTCCACGAAATGGGCATCTACGATATACCAAAGACCATCGATTATATATTGGCTAAAACGGATTTCCCTCAGCTTCACTATATTGGACACTCACAGGGCACCGTTGTCTTCTGGATCATGGGCAGTGAGCGACCCGAATATATGGACAAAATCATATTTATGCAGGCTCTGGCGCCCGTTGCCTATTTGAGTCATTGCAAGAGTCCGGTTGTCAACTTCTTGGCCGAATTTCAATTACCAGTTAGCGTAAGTAACTTTTGTCTTGTTTTGTATTGGAAAAATCTAATTAACGACTTTGACTACTTACAGCTTGTGCTCAAGTTGATTGGCGTTCATGAGTTTCTGCCCAAAAATGAGTTTATTGTGATGTTCAATCAGCTGATTTGCGATGAGACGACCATAACCAAGGAGATCTGCTCGAATGTGATATTCCTGACAACAGGCTTTGACAAGTCACAGCTCAATGAGACCATGTTGCCCGTTGTGGTGGGGCATGCACCAGCTGGCGCTGCCACCAAGCAAATGCAGCACTTCGCCCAGGTGCGCAGATCGGGCTACTTTCGTCAGTTCGACTATGGTTGGCTGAGAAATCACTGGCGTTACAACAGCGTCACTCCACCCGAATACAAGTTGGAGAATGTTAAGGCCAAGGTCGCCATGTATTATAGCCAAAACGATTGGCTGGCACAGCCCACCGATGTTCAAGCACTGCGAAAGCGGCTGCCTAATGTGGTATCACATTATCTGGTCGACTATCCGCTGTTCAATCATCTGGACTTTATTTGGGGTGTGGATGCTCGAGAGTTGCTGTGGGATCGCATGATTGAGAATATGCGTGCCCACGATAATGATAATACCATAGATACTACCAACTAAATATAAGTTTTAGGCTTAGATTTTATACTAACAGTATGAGTCCATTGTAATCAATTGGCCATTTATGTTTAGACCAAATATTTATTAATTGCAAAACAAAACCGTAGAATAATAATAAAAGAAAGTCTTTGTGATAATAAGTTTACAGTGAGCTTTACTCTTGAACCACCTCAAAAGCTCATGGAGCTTAAGAAGCACTAAAAAACGATGAATTGAGTGATATCAGCGCATGTCAAACTGTTAGTTTCAATAAAGTTTTACAGTTTGACTCAAAGAGCGCCTAAAAGTCGAATAAAGATAACGATGAAAGTTTGAAGAGCATACGATTGAGTAAGCTTAATAATTATCTGATTTTGTTTAATCGACAAAATTGTTAAAGTTTTAAACAACTAAACTAAACAGAAAATTTAAAATTAATTGAATTAATAAACTTTGACAAAGCCCAGTGGACTCTAAATAAAAGTTTCAATAAAATTAGTTAGTTGCTTAAATAAATGTCCACTTAAAACTAATGTCAATATCAATTTAATAAAAAATCAATTGTTTAGATTTGTTGTATATGAAATGGGTTTCCAGCTAAAAAGCTTGTTTGACATTGCACTAGAAGATTATAAATATCTACTTTCCGATTGATATATGAGTTTTTGCATGATTTTATATCTAAATTGCATTCGCGTGAGTTTCCCCAACTGGCATTGGGGATCGAACAGTTAATAAGCTGTGTCGGATTCAACGATCTAGCTACTTATGTCAAGCACTTCACTTAGTTAACAGTTTAGTAACTACGAATCGCGCGTCGGGCACAGTTGCAATATTGAATAATACGGATATTAGTTGCGCTTAGGAAATAAATAGGTTTTAAGGAACAGAATACAATTTTTAGTGTCAATATTAACACAAAAATTTTATTTGTTAAAGAACGAATGGGATTTAACGGTTGTTTGAACAGTGACTAATTGAGAATGTTTATTTAAATTGTATTAAAAGAGTTTTATTATCTCATTTAATGTAAGTGTTACTTACACTTTATTGCAGCTATAACAAAGTGTTAATTACTAACTCATTTTAATCACGTACTTCATTATTTCTAGTGGTATGTCTTGAATGTGTTTTTGTGATAAAAATCTAGTTTGTGTTTGGTTTCCTAACTATTTTTTTTTTAAGATCTGGCCAGGTTCTTAAGTCAAGGCAATTATAAAAATGTTCCTAATAAGTTGAAAACGAACCTTTGCATGCTTTAAAAAAATATGTATTTGATTGTAAATTTAAAATATTTATTTTAATACCCTGTAAGTAAGTGCAATTAAATCTAAAAAATCATAAAATGTTGTATCAAATACTTTTTCAAACAATTTAATAAATATTTCATCAAATAACAAACATTATTTTTAGTTAATCTTGGTATAAAGGTATTTTTAGTCGATCATCTTTAATGACTCTAACTTGTTTGTTTATAAAACGTGTCTGTAGTTTGATTAAAATTAGCAAACTTGTTTTGATTACATTAAATTCACTTTCAACTTGAACTTGGCGTCTAACAGGCCAATTAACTAACAATTGTATAATTTTTTTTAAACAGTTTTAGCTGGTTGATATTCTCTGGGCTAGTAGGTCAGTCGGATATTTACCTTCAATGCAATGAACTGACAACGATAGTTATTGAAAATAAATATATACATTGGCATTATTAAGTTAATAACATGTCTGGATTATATTACTACCTGATCTGGCTATACCTGTATGTAAATCTCACGCTTGCTGATATTCTCAAGTACGATGCAAGTATTTTAGAAGATGCGCATCTCCGAACGGTAAGTAAATACCTATTATTAGATAATAATATACTTTGAAATTGTTGTTTACAGCCAGGCCTAATCCGAAAGTATGGCTACAAGTGTGAAGAGCATAAGATTGATACCAAGGATGGTTTTCGCTTAACGGCACATCGCATACCCAAGCAGGGTGCACAGCCTGTGCTGCTGGTCCATGGACTGCAGGATAGCTCCGCTGCCTGGCTCATAAACGGTCCTGAAGGATCCCTTGGCTATCTGCTCAGTGATCGTGGCTATGATGTTTGGCTGCTTAATGTTCGAGGCAATCGCTATTCGCGCAAGCATCGCAAATATCATCCATTGCAGCGACAGTTCTGGGACTTTTCCTTTCACGAGCTTGGCATCTACGATCTGCCCGCCAGCATTGATTATATACTGCGCCAGAGTGGCCAGAAGCAGCTGCATTATGTGGGACACTCCCAAGGCACCACATCGTTCTTTGTGCTGGGCTCCGAGCGACCTTCCTATATGAAGAAGATCAAACTGTTTCAAGGCCTTGCGCCAGTTGCGTATTTTACAAATATTGGAAGTGACTTTTTGAGACTTGTTTCACCCTATATGCCAGATGTCATGGTAGGTATTATACAACTTTAATTTGCTTAGCTTTGAAGTTGATCTGATTATTTATTTAGCGCATTGCCAATCTTGCTGGCATTTATGAACTTCCGCCTGAGAATGAAGTCTTTCGTGAATTGGCCTATAAGTGGTGCAGTTTTGCGTTTCGGAACACTTGCAGCTTTATAATAATGCAACTAATGGGCGCCGATTTTGATCAGTATAATAGCACAGCTTTGCCCTTTGTGCTTGGCCATTATCCAGCTGGTTCTTCCATCAAGTCAACAGCTCATTATGCTCAGCAGGTGACCAGCGGCGGTTTCTTTAAATATAACTATGATAATCCCTATGCAAATCAAAGGGCTTATGGCAACATTCGAGCACCAGCCTATAACATAAGCAACATTAATTGCAAAGTGGCTTTGTATTATGGCCAAAATGATCAACTCACAGCTGTTAAGGATGTGAGGCGCTTGCGGAAAGAGTTGCCAAACGTGGTGCATGATGAACTGTTGGCCTACAAGAAGTTTAATCATATTGATTTTATATGGGCGATCGATGTTAAGAAATTGCTATACGAAAGCATGTTTCAGGTAATGGAAAAAGTTGATAGAGGAGAGCTTTAAAAAATATTATAAGCGTTTTTAAACATTGTTTATAAGATAAAGTGATTGCCATTAAGCTAAGATTAAGTTAGTTTTAGCTTTAACTACAATAAAGCCATATGTGACAAGTAAGAAGGCTCTAGTCGAGATTTCCCGACTAGGAGATACCCTGAGCCCGATACTTAACGCGCAATCTGTGACTAATTACTAATCTTCAAAATCTCTGATGTTGAAAATTTAACAAATTTTCATTACTTAGCATACAGACGTACATGGCTAAATCAATAAACAATGCAAAATATGTGCAAATAAAAAAACATTGCACTTACCAACAAAAGCAACAACACATCAGCAGTTATATCCAAATTCTCTCTTTTGTATCTCCTTCTTGCACTTAGCACTTTCACAAAAACAAAAAGATAGCACTCTCACACACAACAACAAAATAATAAGAGGCAGCTCAGCTCTCTCATCTCAATTTAAATTGTTTTTGGCGCATCGCACCAAAATATATTATTTTATTTTCACTACACTTCACTCACACACAAAACAAAAAATCAAAAAGAATTCTAGTTGCAAAATTATTGCATATTATTTAAACTAACTAAAACGCTCTCCGCTCTTTGGGTGTGTCGCAGCGCGCCTAAAACAACAACAACACATGCATATGCAAAGACGCGGTTATCCTCGCTCTCTTATTTTTTTTTCACAAGCAGGAAAAGCAACAACAAATTGGCGCGCATTATGCAGCCAGTAATTGCGTAAAAAATACTATAAAAAACAGTCACACGACGATTCTATCTATTTGCAAACACTTCATTGCGTTAAATTAACACAACTTAATTGTTATTATAACACGTACACATTTTAATTGTATAAAAAGGCGGACGATTATCCTCCAACGATGTAAAGGCGCGAAAAGTTCTCAGTTAACTGATTTTGTGAAAGGTGGTGAAAGGTGGAACAAGTGAAATTTGTGGAACAAGTGAATATGTGGTGAAGTTAACGATCGCTCTCACTGAGAGCCTCTCAGTAACAAGTGCAAGTGTATGTTTATGTGTGGACTGCAGCAGCCACAACTGAATAGGCAAACATTTTTGTTGGTTTTGCATTGCGCCGCTATTATTGACATTGCTTATGTTTTCTAACAAATAAAGAATTATAAGACATTTGGCACACCTCAATGCTACGCGAAAACAACAACAATGTCTTAGCAATCCTTTGTTGCGTTTATTGTCAATTAGCTTTATTTTACGATTGTCCTGCTGTGAGTCACATCTAGCTATAAAATAGCTAAAATGGCAGCACAGCCTGTAATTGAGAGCGATCGTTTACTTCACCTCCTTTCACAAAATCAGTTTGCTGAGAGCTTTGCGCGCTTTTACATCGTTGGAGGATAATCATCCGCCTTTTTATACAATTAAAAAGTGTACGCGTTATAATAAAAGTTAAATTGTGTTAATTTAACGCAATGAACATACGCGAAGTGTTTGCAAATTGATAGAATCGTCGTGTGACTTTTTTTATAGTATTTTTTGCGCAATTACTGGCTGCATAATGCGCGCCAATTTGTTGCTGCTTATCCTGCTTGTGAAAAAAAGAAGAGAGCGAGGATAACCGCGCCCTTGCATATGTATGTGTTGTTGTTGTTGTTGTTGTTTTAGGCGCGCTGCGACACACCCAAAGAGCGGAGAGCGTTTTAGTTAGTTTAAATAATATGGAATAATTTTGCAACTAGAATTCTTTTTGATTTTTTGTTTTGTGTGTGAGTGAAGTGTAGTGAAAATAAAATAAAATATTTTGGTGCGATGCGCCAAAAACAATTTAAATTGAGATGAGAGAGCTGAGCTGCCTCTTATTATTTTGTTGTTGTGTGTGAGAGTGTTATCCTTTTGTTTTTGTAAAAGTGCTAAGTGCAAGAAAGAGATTCAAAAGAGAGAATTTGGATATAACTGCGATGTGTTGTTGCTTTTGTTGGTAAGTGCAATGCTCTTCTTCTTCTCCTGCATTGTTTATTGATCAACCTGTTAATAAATCTCCCTGTCAGGACGGTTGATTGAATAATTTAAGTATAACAGGTAAGAAGGCTCTAGTCGAGATTTCCCGACTAGGGAATATACCCTCTTTTACCCATTTCATTGGTTCAGGGTGTAAAAAAATGCCATTAATGTTAACTTATACAACTATTTGAAAGCTTTGCTATTAAATACAATTTTAAGCATTACAAATTCAGTTGTCATAATTGAACAGTAATTTTCGTTTTGTGGCAAATGTGTGTTGCAAGTAGCTGAGTGCAATTAAATGTGGCATAAATGCGAATATTTGCCCAGCGCCAGCTGAAGTGTCCGCCCAGCCACTTAAAACCCAGACACTCAACTCAACGCATTTGTATATAGACATACATACATACATATAGATATGCATATAAAGTATTTCTAAATGTATTTTGTATTTTGCATTGCACAAAATTATTGTAATTTTCTATGGTAGGCGAGGAGGCATTGAAATGGAAAATCAGATTATATATTTAAATCGGACAAGAGCCTGTGGCCTGCCAAAAGTACGACTATGTGTGTGTGCGTGTGTGTGTGTGGGTGTGTGGAGAGAGCCTCTCTATAGCTCTGTGGAAAATTTATTACAAGTACATTTTATTTAAATGCTTTTCATGCTCTCCATACTGACAATGACACTCCGACGGGGTGAACAAATTGAATGCCGGGGAGGGAGTTTTGTGTGAAGAATTTCCAGTGACAAATGCAAAAGCTGCCAAAAAATAACACACACACACACAGCACACACATTGGTATGTGAGAATGTGTGTTTTTTGGGCAAACCACAAGAAAATAAAAGTGTCATTTTATAAATGCAAACTTAATCATTTGCAGTCGGCAACTTGACCAGAAAACCAAACAAAGCAATTGTTCATGTGCCCCCCTTTAAAAATTCTTAATTGTTTTTCCCAAACTAACAACGTAACAAATATAACTGACTTTAAATTAAGGTATAACTTTCATTGTTGTAGATTGAACACAAGGAATTTTATAGTTTGATTTTTTCTTAGCACATAACAATTATGCAAATTTTACTTTTGACTTTCCTTTTGGGGCTCTTTTTTGCGCTCTGATCGCTCTCCAAAATGCGTTTCGATAAATCGATAGGCTTTTGTTTACTAATTACTCATCTCAATGCGACCGCCTCTAATAAGTGTGAAAACTTATGTGTTTGTTACTAAACTGGGTATATTAATACAGTACAAGTTTTAAGTTTCGTAATATAGTGTTGGGATCGCTAGTTGAAGGTATTTATTCAAGTCAGCCACGTCGGTTGTTTTTTTGTCAATTCTTCTTTATCAATAATTGAAATTTTCTTTAGTAATATGGCCGATTCACAACTAAATACCAAACTGGCAAAATTTAAGCGTCCATTGTCCGTTCAAGAAAAAACAAAGCCCAAGATTCTAACTGAGGAGCGGTATGTTGAAGAGATGTCCAAGATCATACAGCGCGATTTCTTTCCCGACTTGGAGCGGCTGCGTGCCCAAAACGATTACTTGAACGCAGAGTCGCGTCGCGATTTTCATCAAATGGCCGAAATACGAGCACGCTATAGTCCGTGCTCTAAAAAACTGACTGGATGCAGTAATCGCAACAATGCCATGTCACCAGCCACATTTGAAACGCCACTGAGCGAAGGGATTGGCAGCGTTACTCCACGTCCAGAAACGATTCCCAGCAGTAAGCGTTCTGTTGCTGAAGGCGGGAAGCAGGATGACATTGGACACAAAATGTCATTGGATGCGTTTGTGCAGCGCTACACCAGCGAGGACAATGAAAGCTTTCAGGGAATAATAGAAGAAGCCAAGGCAAAGCTGCGACTCAAATACTCCGTTCTGTACAAACACGAGCAGCTGTCCGCCGAGCAACTGCAGCGTTTACTAAAGCTGCCCAGCATTGAGCAGCAGTTCGAGGCAACCGATCCGTTGCGCAAGATCGAAACCTGGAAGTACACCAACCTGAACTCTGTCATGTATATGCCGGAGGGCGTTGAACAGATCGCCGAACGCAAGCAAAGCATTCAGCACAAAGCAACAAGGCTGCCAGTGAATAATGTCAACGTCAATCTCAACAAGACAATGGAGAAGGAAGAAACTGGAGCAGCACAGATTTGTGGCTACGATCTATTGCGCTCACCATCACCGCATCCTGGCAGAGCCTTCTCCCCCATTATGACCTGGGGTGAGATCGATGGAACGCCCTTTCGCTTGGATGGTGGCGATACTCCTCTGCCCACTACGCCCGGATCCTCGTTTCACATCCAAGAGAGCTCGCGCAGGGAGAATATTGCCATGGCACTGGCCGAGGAGGTCAGCGAGAAGATGCGCAACCAAAAGCAACAACAGGCACTTAATAAAGCACGTTCCAGCTTCGGTTCATCTAAGGTGCGTCTGGCCAGCATGTCGCCAGCTGCTCGTCATCTTGCCAGCAGCAAACTGGGTCTGCGAGCTCATTCTTTACCATTACTAACCCCATCGCCGGGTCACGTACGGAAGAGCAGGATCAGGACCAGTATGATGCCAGGAATTGGTGTGCACCAGACACCTTCCAGGGCCAGCACCGGAATCAATTCCAACCCTACCAATACAGGAACTAATCTGACTGACAATCTGCTCAAGATTCCAGTAAAAGGACGAAGCAAAGCTGCCGATTTCTTCTAACTTCTTAAACATTTTTACATTGAACAAGTCATAATAAACCTTTATTTTAATTTTTCTCTACTCACTTTTGATTACTTCCCACCTTTTATTTTTTAATACTTTCTGTTGGTTGGTTTTAAGTGTTTGCAGCACGTGTTTCATTCCCTAACAAAAGTGCATACATAAAACTGAAATGAGAACTATGTTTCCGGGCAGGTTTTTAAGCTGCAAACGTGTCGGCTACTTGATGTCCTTGCCAACCTTTCATATTGTATATTGTGTTGTTGTCCCTGTGGTGTAGGGCTCATGTTGTTTTTGCGGTTTAGACGGAAATCTGGCAAAAGTTAAGAGACACTAGGCTATGGGACATATCAATCATGTCACTCGAGCAAGCGGAAATCGAGTTTGGTTGGCGTCAGTTAGAGGAACTTGCTCACAAGTTTTTGGCCATCAGCAACGCTTGAGAGCAACTTAAATATGCCTTGCATCTGTTGTGAAATAGCTTCGTTAAAATCCTTTTTGGTCACCATTGTTGTTTGAGCCATTTACATGTTGGCCAACAATTCGAGCTGTGCCTGCTCTCGATTTCGAGTGAGCTATTGGCAGAAGTGTTGCAAGGGGGCAGAGGTGAGAGGTGAGAGGTGAGGAGGTGTAAGGCACTATTATGGCATGTCCTGCTGCACGGCAAGTGATAAAAGCGACACCAAGGCAACTAACCCGCATTTGATGCTCAAACAAAAGCCGCTTCCCAACCAGAAACCCACAGCAGCAAAACCAATCGAAGTCATTTCAAGATTTGCCTTCGGATTTGCATTTGAATGAGAAGTGGGCAAGTTTTGTGTGTAAGGGTTTCTTTTTTTCCTGATAAACCATAGCTATCAAGGATATAGGATAGAGGGTTGTATCTAGAACTAAAAATTTTATACATTTTTGCAACACATTTTCTTATTCGATCTCAAAATGGTTTTATTGACCTAAACATATATTTTTATGTTTAAAAAAAAAGAAGGAATTTGAGTACAGGGTATCTCACAGTTAAATACTCTCAAGCAACAGCACTCTCACTTGCTGTCTTTGTTGTTGTGGCTTAGCTCAAGTACTTGCCATACTTGTTTCGTATGGGGTTAAGGTTTTGTGGAACTCACATTGTTTTCCATTTGTTTGTGCTTGTGAGCACAACAACTAACTACAAGAACTTTTTTTGGCACATCACCAGGCAACAATGGAAAGTTTGGAATTTTCTTTGTTTGCTGGTGTTCCGCTTATATTGCATATTTTTCCTGCAACGAATTATGGATTTCAAGTACAAAAATTGCTTATAACAAGCAAGAGCTTAAGCTGTTTTGGTCAATAGTTGGATTCATTAAATTTTGTTTTAAATATTGAGTTTAATATTTAATAGCTCTAATTATGGTTTTGATCCCACATTTTTCCTTGAATATATAAATATTGTTAAACTGCCTAAATACAATAGTCCCTGGTGTATTTACATAAAATGTGGAAAATATTTTTAAAATTGAAAATATTTATTTAAATAAAAAATTAAATAATAAAACAAATATATCTAATTGTGTTTTAGAAGCGTGGGGCAACTTTTTCTGACCTGCATTGGGAGTGGATGTTTGCATTCTTTGTCTGTGGGTTGTGGCCTTGCGCTTCCGTTGGAGTGTGGTGCGCTGTTGAGATGCGCGGTTTGGTTTCCCGACACGCCTCTCGCCTTGGTGTCGCCGTTGGTGTATGCGGCGGCTGGGGTACCCGGTTTCAAAAAAGGGAGTTTTTTGGCCAATCCGTTTGATCACGTGATAAATGAGCTCACGTATATCGCTATGAATCGCGCGGCCATCTGTTGCTTTGTTTAAGCTAAGTGCCACCATCTTCCTATGTCACGCGTTTGTTCTATTATAAAAATGTTATTTCGTTTTTTAAGTTTCTTTTGTGTGATGATGCTGTGTGGCACGTACGAACACGTTCTTGTTGTACGAACCCGTGTTAAGACTGGTGGGGTTGTTTGGTCCGTGGTCTGTTTCGATAGTGCTAACAGTTGTTTTTATTTTACCAAGCGGGGGGGGGGAAAAAAGGGCCTGTGCGTACCTTTGGGTTTGGAGGGGTTGCCGACACAGCTACGGTGTTTGTCCGTTGGGGTTTCGGGTGTCTGGACGGACATCGCCGGGTGGTCCGCCGGGTTTTTGCGGTGCATTGAGTGATTGCTTTTAATTGCACTGGCTTTGTTCAAAGTGTCCCCCTGTCGACCGCAACCGGATGTTTGGTTTAATATGTTTTGATTGTGATTCACCATGCGACCAAACACTCCCAAAAAAAAAAAAAAAAAACATGTGTACTTTTATTTTTTGGTCGAGAGCTCCCACTGTTGCCCGCAACGATGTATAATTTTTTTTTTCCGCGGTGTGTTTGGTCCAGCGAGTACTCATTTTTTTTTTTTTTTAAAAAAATTTAAATTGCTTTTCAACAAATTTTTTTTTTAAAAGTATTTTTTTTTTTTTTTTTGTATTGTTTTTTTGGGGTTGCTGGTTGTAAACTTGCCCTTTTTAGTCAGTGGTAGGCAATGGAAAACTTTAACTATTTAGGTATTTGTGGGGGGGAGGAAAAAAGAAAAAACAAAAGCCCCAAAATTTTCCCAAATATTTAAAATAAAAAAAAAAATTTTTATTAAATAGGAATAATTTTGTTAAACACAGCCTAAAATCATAAGTAAATATAAGAAATATCTCAGTTAAAAAGCATAAATGCTAACCCCTGTAAATATTGATTTTGTATATTAGCTTTAAATAAGATACAAAATTTTAAGGGAAATAAAGCAAGAACTAATAAAAATGAATAAAATAAAAAATATTTAATTGAAAACATTTGATTTTAGTTTGCGCTACAAAGTATGCTACAATTATTATTTTTCGTTACATTTTTATTCTATTGCCCAAAAGTGAAGTTGAATAAACATCCTTAGATCTTTAATGCATCCACAGCTTTAATATTCCAACCTGGCTAGTACCCAATCCAATTTGCCAAACATGCATCCCTAAAAAAGTAGTTGTTTGCATAAAGTATTTGATTTCATAATCAAAAGCGCAATTTGATTTGCACACATTCTAATTAAAGCTCGACTACCAAACCAAACTTCCCTGATGACTTTACATGCCAAGTCCTTTACTTCCAAAATCCATATCATGGCACACTGTTCTCATGTTTTTCTGACCAACGTTCAACGATAGGAGGTGGTTAGTTGTGGGTGAGTTGGCAACATCTGCCGGCTTCACAGAGTTTTACATGCGGCTTGAGTACATCAAAATGTCTAAAATTTCATAATTGCAACTCAGCTTTTCATTCTCTCTCTGTGGCCGTTCCCCAAAGTGCGTGGCGCATATTTTGTTTGTTGTTTGTTGTTTGCAACCAAATACTTGCTATCTCATATGGCCCAGACCGCAAAACATTTAATTACGTTGCTTTTGTCTTTGTAGTTGTTGTTGCACCCCCACCCCCGCCCCCGCCCCTGGCAGCGGACTTGTACTTGAATGAACAATTATTACGAGGTTATGGTCAAAACTAACAATGTTTGAGAGTTTTTTTTTTGCAACAGATTTGTGGTATATTTTAATTATGGTCAATTTGGATTCATTTCTACTAAAGATACCAGCTTTAAGTTTAGAGGAAGGCATGAAGAGGTGGTGAAGATCTCATTCCATATCTGCGCTTTAGCTGCTGCTTTCGTACATGGACGTCATGTTAGCTGCTAATTGAAAATAATTTTAACTAACGATACAAAACAAAAAAAAATCAGCAGAAAAACTTAATGAAAAATCAAACTCAGTTGCCGTACGATGGTAGTATGTGTGTGTGTGTGTGTGTGTGTTTGAATGATGTCGAAAGCCAAAAGGTGCAAGGAAGCTGCAAGCTGCTGTGAGGCATTGTTGTTGGGGCCAACGTGCAACGCATGTCAGCGCAGCAGCCAAGCGGAAGTGCTTAACACCAATACCAACACACGCACACACACACACACACACACACACAGTGCCAGTATAATAACGGTAAAATGAAAACAATAGAGGAAGAAAACTTTGGCCAAAGAATACTTACGGTTAGTTTTTGTACGGCAAAGACTTGCTTGGCTAAGTAAACGAAAATAATTTAATATAAATACTGAACACACGCACACTCACAAGTGTTTAGGTATGTGTGTGTGTGCTTGTTGTGGCTGCTGTTGATGTGCCTGAAAGCTGAGTTAATACCAGAAAATAATTTATCGAGTGCATTTATAAATTATGCTCTTTCTCTTCCAACCTCTCTCTTCCACGGCTTGTTGCTTGTTGCACTTTCTTCTTATTAAATAGAGAACACAGCACAAAAAGAAGAAGCAGCTATTCAATTAGCATTTAGACATTTGGCTATTTATAGTTGGACATGTGCTTTAATTAAGATTGGTTTATTTAATTACTTTAATTTAACTGCAGATTTACTTACAAACAAACCCGCAATTTGTCATGGCTTATAACTTCTACTTTAGACCCATTTTAACTCGTTAGAAAACCCATCAAAACAACCCAAACCACAACAAAGAAAAAAAAAATAAAAAATGAATCTACCAATTTAGCGCGAGTGTCATTTATTCTCAAATACAAAAATAAACCTCAGGCGCTGGAGTTAACAAAAAAAACTCCACAAAATTACAAAAATAAAAACACACAAAAAAAAATCTAATTAAAAATTTTGCAGCGATGTTGCAAGGACGAAAACAGCAACCAAATGTGTTCCCCCTTGTACACCCCCCCCCCTCACCGCTCACCCCTCACGCTCGCAGCGACAAACAAAAAAGCAATTACAGTGCCTCAAACTGTTGCAACTTCCTGCAATGACAACAGAGGCGCTAAACTTGCAGCCCAATATTAGCAGACGTTACCCCTACCCTCTTCCCCCCCTGTGCCACTGCCTGCTTTCAAGCGTAGCGCAGCCACAGTAAAGCCAGTGAAGCGCAGACCAGTGACCAGTATCTCCCCCAACCGCCCCGTCCCTCTAGCCAGGACCGCCTGTGGTTGTACTCGACATAACAGGCAGCCAGGATATCCTACTGCTTGCTGCCCCAGCAGCTGCCTCTTTTTCTCTTTACTCTGAATGTGTGTGTTAAATACGCGAATGTCCTTCCTAATCTCATTTTGGCGATGTTATCCTGCTCGCCAAGCAGACAACAACACCATCATCACTGGAGCAACAACTCCAAGCCTGCGGGCATCCAAAAAAGGAGTTTTTTTTTCTATGTGTGTGTTGTCTCCTTTTACAAAAAACAAGGCAACTCCATTTTACATTCCTTTTTTTTTTTTTTGTTGGTTAAACTTTTTACATATTGTTAGTCAACGATCCCCATTTACCAACCTTTTTTTATATACCCTATAACTGCAGGGTATGTGAAAAAGCACGAAGGTTGAAAAAAGCCAAATAGCTCAAGGTCGCTTTCAATTTTAACATTTTTAATGTCAATTATTTAAAGTTGATTCTGATATTCAATACGCATTGAAAAATGGTTTGATTCTAAATTAAAAATGATAATTTTTTTAATTGTTCTACAAGTTTTTTTAAAGTACATTTTTATTAACTTTTGAGTATTTTAAATTGTTTGAAAAAAAAAATGATTTAATTAAGAGAGATTATTAGTAAAAATGCTTTCGAAAATTATAATTAAATTAATTAACGTTTGCAATAATATTATTTATGATAGGCAAGGGTATTCCGTTAGTCAGTATTGAATAATAATTTATGGCGTCTAGTTATTATAGTAGAGCTTTTTTTTTTTTGCTTTGGTTGCTGTTGTTGTCGTTGGTAGATTTTGTGGACGTCTCGTCTGCAGCAGCCACACAGTTGCCACATGCAGCACAACACACACAACACACACACACACAAACACACACACACACGCAAAAAGATTTGCTCCTCTTTTTTCTTTTATTGCTTGGTAAAAAAAAGTGAAGGCTAAAAAAAAGTTTCGCACCCGCGGTGACCAAAGTATTTCTGCCTCAAAAAAACACACACAGGGTGTGTGTGGTGTGTGTGTGTGTGTGTGTGCGAGAGTTTCGGCTGTTATTATTGCGTTTTTATGCATGCGCGCATATTGTGAATGTCCTTGGCCATGGCTGGTAGAGACTGGTAACACGGCATGATATATGGTCTTAAAGCGGGCCAAAACTGTGGCTCGGATTTTTCGGTGGTCTTCACATGTCGCCTGCGTGTAAATGGGCTAAAAGTTTTTAAATATTCTGCAACTATATAAAAGTGAATTATGGCCGCGGTTGATCCTTTTTGGTATTACGAAAAATATGTGAAATTGCTGTGCGAAAAATACTTTTAAGTCCATTGCATAAGTGCAAAAAGAAGGCAACAATGCGACACTTTTGTGTGGCAACAGGTTACAACAGCGTGTTGCAAGAACCATATTAAGTGCTAAGATACCCTATCTTATTACAAATCTAACAAGCATTTAGGCGCCTTGGCTGCTGATATTAAAACTTAATGATTTATTGGAAGAAGCGAACCAATTGAGGCAATATTTGAATAGTGAAGAAGTGTGTGGGGAAAGGTGCTAGGTAAATATGTGTGTGTGTGTGTGTACATACCTGAAATTGGAAGTGGTCAATACTCTTCCCCTTTTCCCCTTCCTAGCTGTCCCAGCTTTAGCTATCTGTTTGGAAAAAACCTAAATTGAGAACGTGGCTTATTAAGTCAAACGGATTACGCACGTTTTTTTTTCCTGTTGTTGTTGTTTGTTTGCTGTTGTTTGGTATTGTTGTGTTTGTTCATGCTGTTGTTGTTGTTGCTGTAGTTATCGATTCTCATTTGGAGCAGTGGATTGTCTTTTGTTTGTTTCTGCATTGAAAAAAAATCAAATAAAGATTGTCAGTAAAATAAATAACTTTTCATACATAAAATAACTTCTAGAAAATAAACTAGAAACAAAAATAAAATTTTTATGCTTGAAACCGAAATTAAAAATATTTCACTCATTATTTTCTCACAGTGTGGCTTGTGCTTTGGAGAAGGAAGAAGAAGAAGCGAGCTCATTGACCATTTTATTTTGCTATTCTCTCGCTTCGTTCATTGCCTGATTTGATGTCTAAATAAACTCAAACAAATGCAGCGCTTGGCCTAATCATATTTGCTGTTGTTGTTGCTGTTTTCTGACACCTTTGCTGTTGTTGTTGTTGTTGGCCATATGGCAGCAGAGACAGCAAGAGTCAGCTTATCAGTTAAACATGCCTTCGAGTTTACTGCATACCTGCACTGTACACATGTTTATTTGTATTTGTATCGATATCTGCTTGTTGTTGATTGACTTTGTTTTTGCTGCTCTTATCAGGCCACGTTGAGAGTGATAAATGCGCTGGCTTGTTGTTGTATCTACATCACCGGTAATTATTGGGCAGTTTGGGCCACACGAAACAAGTGTACAAAGTGCAGCGTTAACATTTCGCCCCCGGTCACGATCACATTTCAAAATTCGACGAATTTCTAGTTCAAATTTGGTTTGCAACAACAACAACAACAAAGGAATGTAAACATTGCGCGTGCAACATGTTTGCTGACAGAGCGCAACCTCATCGAACACGAACATGTTACCGTGTGGTTGAGTACGCAAAATTAACATGTTTAACTTAACAGAATGCGAGTTTAATTGTTAAAGCAAAGGAAAAATGTATTAATATTAAATAACATAACAATTGAAATAAACACAATTATACATTTAAAAATATTTCGATTTTTATAACTCAATAAATTTATTTATTAAATTCTTTTACTCCATTTTAAATAACTTTCCCAGCACTGATAAGAGATAATTTTAAATCTAACGGTCTACTGTTAACAACTCACGGTTATTGTTGCGCTGCAGTCGTTTCGTCAAGCTTCGTCAAGAGTTGCGAGTGCAAGCGACGAACCAACAAATGTTAACTCAACGATGTTAGGCATGCTCTGGAATGGCATTGCGGCAAACGCTTAACAGCAGTCTCTGACGAACTTTAACAGCGAGCGGACGTGCTGACGGTTAAATTCATAAACGTAAATAGTAAAAATCAAACGCGAGTTTTGCGCATTTACCGTTACGAATTGTGAACAACAAAGAAGTGCATTTAACTATAACAACAATAACAGAGTGAATAACTGTTAAAAGTGAAACCAAAAATGAGTGATCAACGACCAAATTTATAAACCGCAATTAAAAGCAGCTAAAAAAAATATTAAACAAGTTTCCAATTGGAAGGCATAAAGAGTAAAAGAGAAAAAGGAATAAAACCTCAAACAATTTAAAATGGAGGACGAGTTACGTTGTCCCACCTGCAAGCAGCTGTATGCTAATCCCGTGCTCCTGCCCTGCTTCCATGCTCTGTGCTTGGGCTGCGCCTTGGACATACAGACGCCATACACACCAGGAGCGGCTCTCAATGGCACCGCGGCGGCCTCCAACGGCACTGCTTCCGGCACGGCCAATGGCGGAGTTGCCGGCGCCGTGAATGGCGGCCAGGCGGTGGAGGCACCGCGTCCCGGACCGGGTCCGGGCACACGGCACAGTTCACACAGCTCCGCGGCGAGCACCGCCAGCTCGGCAACGGGCAGCGAGAGCGTCACCTCGGACCAGGATCAGTCCGACAAGGTGAGCATCTTCAGTGAGGCGGACTCCGGAGTCGTCTGCTGCTCGAACACATCGCGTCCGGTCTCCTATGCCGGCACTGGACAACTGAACGGCTTAATGCCCGGCGCAGTGGTGGCGCCACCTGGCGCTGCCTACTGCCTCACCTGCCCCCTCTGCCGCAAGCTGGTGTTCTTCGACGATGGCGGCGTCCGCAATCTGCCCACCTACCGCGCCATGGAGGCCATCGTGGATCGCTTCTGTGCCCGCGAAGCCCTCCGCTGCCAGATGTGCGAAACGGATCCCAAGGTGGCTTCCCTCATCTGCGAACAGTGCGAGATCCGCTACTGCGATCAGTGCCGGGAGCTCTGCCATCCCGCACGCGGTCCTCTGGCCAAGCACACGCTGGTCAAGCCACGTGGCGCCGCCCACCTGCGGGAGTCGGTGTGCGGGGAGCACGAGGAGACCCTCTCCCAGTACTGTCTCAGCTGCAAGATGCCCGCCTGTGGCCAGTGCATCGGGGAGCAGCGTCATCAACAGCACGATGTCCAGTCCATCAATGTCACTTGCAAGGCACAAAAGGTGAGTCACTTCAACTAATGTCTACACAGTGAAAAATGTTCCATCTACAGGGTTAGTCAAAAGTATTTACACAACACTTAAAGTTAAATCTACCCATAACCTAAAACATTTTTTCAAAAATCTCTTTGCATGTATTTTTTATGATTTTTTGAAAATTGCTAAAAAATTACTATTTTGTATGAAAAGTGTTTTAAAAAAGTAATTTTTTGCAACATTTTTTTCAGTCACTATTAGAATTGTTTAAACAAAACAATTTTTGTTTAAGCCAGGGAAAAAAAGTTTCAAAATTAGACTTTTTCAAGAATTTGAAACTTTCAATGGGTTTAATGGGTTAAGAAAAGTATTGCATCATTCAAACGGAAATAAAATGACCTTTCCATTGATACCATACTTTCCATAAAGTAAGTTTAAGTTATGGGTAGATTTAACTTTAAGTGTTGTGTAAATACTTTTGACTACCCCTGTACATTTAAAAAGTTTTCATAAAAGAAGGAAAATATTTATTTTACCATTTTCTGTCTTGTTATTTAAACATCAATGTATTTTTGTAAAAATAAGACCTTGATTAAAAGAACATCTCAAATTTTTTGGAGTGTATGACTGCAGTTCTCACTTTGTCGCAGTGATTTATCATTTCATAAAGTAAATGAATCCATTACTTCTCCAACTTCAACATTATTCAGTAATCTGAGTAACTGGTTTTCACTTTGGTTTCAACTGTCATAAAAGATTCAATTCTCACAACAAAAAACTATAAATATTTTTGCTTCCATTTAAACTATGTAAACATGCATATAAGTATTTATATTGTTTATGCCTTACTAAAATATCTTTAAATAAAAGTAGAATTTATTTCTTTAAATAATAAATATTTTTAACATTAATTTCTAACCCATCTCACGTTAATTATTTTGATAAAAGTTTATTGGTAAACACCAAAGAAATAACCACATCCTGGTTAACAAACAACAAGCAGGAAGAAATGGGAGCCTTTTTCAACTGCTTCTTCTTCTTTCGAGCATTTTCTTCCTTTCTTATATATATATATTTTGTTTGGTTGTCTGGCTCGGGAAATTTATGGCCCTTCGTTTGTTCGTCTGTGCGCCTCGCACATTTTTCATGCAAAATTGTTTTTTCCCCTAAAGCATTTCTCATGTTTTGCCACACCCCCCACCGCCCCACGCCCCTTAACCCTACTCTAACAGTTTTCTTAAACTTGTTTGTTCTTGTTTTTTTTTTTTCGGTGGAGTTTGTCGCAATCTTAGAACTTTGGCACGCTAATTTAGCGATAAGTTTTCTGAGTTGGGTTTTGTATGAACCCATTCTCTTAAAGTTAAGTCTCCGCTCTTTTGGAATTTCATTTCAAGCGTATAATTCACATTGCTCACCTGCAGTTGGTGCACAATTACAAAAATTCCAGAGTTATTCCGGTCGGTTGGGATATCACTGAAATGTCAACGGCAAACAATTTTAATATGTCGCAGGTTTCAACTGTCGGCAAACAGGACACAAACAGGACACAAAAAACAGAGCGACAGTAAAAGGACAAGCCAAGTGCGAAAAGTGACAAATTGCAGTAGATGAAAACAAAAGCAACTAGAAACGGAGAAAAAAGCGATACGACGACAGGTCAAGAGGGTAATAGCAGGTAACAGAAAGCAGCTAAGAATTCAAAAGGAACAATTCACTATTGAAATGAAAGCGAAAAAAATGGTGAAATAATTCACAGCTACTTGGCCACAGTACAAGTTGCCTATAAAGGAAGTGAAGTAGTGAGTTGAAGTGTTTCTTTTCAGCTCAATACTTTTGAAAAGTTGTTAACCTATAAACTTTTAATAATCTAGAAAGTGGATCACTTAGACTGATAAACAATTTCTAGTTTCTCTTTGTTAACACTATCTGAAAATAGTTTAGTATGTCATTTTGACAACAGAAAAACGTCATAGAATTCCGGTTAACTGATAGCATATCATTTTAATTATCAGTGTAAAATGATAGTTACTATATATCAATGATTAAAGTAACAATTAACAAAGCATTTCCGTTTTGTTGTAACGATCTGAGTCAGCCGCATCCTGCAAACTCAGCTGAGCATGAAGTCAAATTTCATTTTGCACAATGGCCCAAAAAAAAGAAAGAATCTCTTAAAATCTTTGGCAGCTGAGTCAAAAGGCAGCTGTTGGTCATGATTGTTGTTGTTGTCAAGGTGTTGTAGCTGTGTTCCCGCCATTCCGCCCCTATTCCCTGGCACCTTTGATGATGACACAACGCATGCCTCAATCAACTTTTTGGCCCGGCCCGCACACAAAAAAAAACATACGTTAAGTGACAACGAAAGTGCTGATAAGATAAGCAAATAGCACGAGCTGAATCACAGCCAGGCCAATACTCTCTCCCCCTCTCACTCTCTTACCAATATTCTGTATTGCTTTTCACACCCAAAAAGATTTCGTTACCTGCTGCAGGTAAATTTTTGTTCCCAGTTCTCATTCTATATACTTTTTCCTGTTATACTCTTTGCTTTGTCATCGCGTACTTTCCCGCACTTGTTTCTCGTTTTCTCGCGAACAAATCATTAATTTTGAGTTTATTATGTACGCTGTACGCTGTACGTGTATCCTTGTTATCCTTGTTCCCATTTCTGTGTGCTTGCTAAATTTATGACGCCATCAAAGTGCAGTTTTGTAGTCCTCGAACATTTCTCAAACATTTCGCAACATGTTTTGTGTTATTAACCACCACCACCACCACCAGCACCACCACCACCAAGCCCCGCAGCTGTCCCACTTCGATGTCCCATTCTCGTCTCGTTTGCCATCCCCCTTCTGTGTACGTACCCCTGGCCCGCTGCTGCTGCTGCTGCATGATTTCACTGCATTTGTTCCATTTAACATGGTCGCATTTTGTTATGCTTTTACCTCCACCAACCCTGAGGCGATGATGTTTCTGTTGTTGGCATTTCAAACAATAACTACTTGTATTCTGTATACATATTTACAATGTTCAATGTATATAAGTTTGTTTTATTTAAGGTTAGTTAAGGCAAAGTGAAGATTTAAATGATCATAGTATAAAACTGTTAAGGTTTTTGTTTCCCTTCAGGAACTTATGCCATGGTCTAATCAATTACCATTACCTTATCTGGCCAGATCTCTGAGTTTGGACGACGAATGCGTGCCAATTAAAATGTTTACGAGTATGCATCACTGTCATTCCACAAACTACAATAATACAATGGGGTACTAGACAAACATGATACCCTGGGGAAATGCTCCAAAGGGAGGGCTACTGCCATTAGAGAAACTAACACACGTGTCGCCAAGTAGATAATGCATATGTCTGGATATATATATAGTTTTTTTTTGGCAGCATAAACTGCCACTTAGCTGGGCATTTGTACAAACTTTTCTCTCTGCACTTTGACATCAAATAAAAGAATACTCGGGACAGTTGACGCCCCTTAAAAAGTAAACCAAGTAGTAAAATATGCTAGAAAATTATTCACCTGGGAAAAGGCTTTAACAAAGGCGCAGGTAAATTATAGAGCCAGTTTTTTTTTGGGGCTTGGAGCCTAACTTTATTATTTTTTTTATTTGTGAACAAGCAAATGTGGAAAATTTTCTCGTGACAACATAATTTCCACACACGGCTAAACAAATGGCGAAAAAAGCGAGCAATTTTATTTGAATTAAGCACAGCACAAATAAACAAACACACACGCCCAACTCTCATTACAACGTTTTTCTTCTGCTCCAACCCTTCCCCCGTTCTATGAACATATCCTTGTACATACATATATATACTGAAAAGGCAGCGAATTTTGTTGGTTTTCTCTTTGAAAGGGATTTTCATTGTGACGCAATTTTTTGTTGTTGTTGCTGGCTGCGTTTTTGTTTAATTTTCATTTTATTGCTTGCCCAGTTTATGTTATATCCTGTACTGCAGAGTGATAAAAAAGAGTTGTTGGGACTTGTTAGAAATATTTTAAAATCTTTAAACTATCCTAAAAATATTAAAGATAGTTTAATGTGTCTATACTTTTAATATATTTTTTTTATTACAGGGTAACTTTATCTCAAACCTTCCTAATTTTTTTCTGCTTTGTGTTTATCCACAAAAACAGCAGCAAACACACTCAATGCACCCCACCCAAACGGCACTCTCTATAACTCTAACTCTAATTCTATCTCTATCTCCCACTCTCCCTTTCTCTTTCTCCCCTCTGTGGTAGAACATACTGGTTTACAGACCAGCCTAATGCTCTGCTGTCAGCAATTAAGTCGATATGCTTTTTGCCTTCTTCCATTTGCCATTTGCTTACATGCGTTATCCTGTCGTGTTTCTGTGTATTTAACTGTGTATGGGGTGTGTGTGTGTGTGTGTGTTTGCGGGTGTGTTTTGAAGCGCCTTTCATTTTGGGCATTGACTTTTGGGGCTTTTTGGTGCTTTAATTCCCACTTTGCCTTCCCATTCCAGCTTCTGTTTCTGTTTCTTTTTCGCTTTTGCCTTTGCTTCTTGGTAGTTAATTAGCACTGCGCTGAATTTGTTTATTAATTATGTAATTCATTTTTCTGCGTAATTATATTGGGACCCGCTAGCCGTCACACACACACACTTACACACACACACACATAAAAGTGAATACACATTGTAATTGGGCAGTAATTAGCCAAGTGTTTGGCCCAAAAATAGTACAGGAAGTCTAACTGCGCAGCGGAAGCTCTTGAAGTCAGGTGAAAAGATATTAAGCTATAAATGGGCTAATAAAACAGAACTTGGCTTCAACAGCGGGAAAAATAATACAATTAGAAGTTATGGTTATGCGAAAAGTGAGGTCGGATAAATAAATTAGTTAAATAGCTCTTATAAAAGTTTTGTTTTGATATGAAAGTGTTGTACAATAAAATATAAACTTTTGAAAGTAATAGAATATAATATTAAAATAATACATAAATTCTAAATTTTTCTTTTCCATAACCAAGCTTTAACTTCAGGATAATTTTTTTTCTGTAAATTCTATTTTGTTTTCGCTCTCTTTATGTAAGCTTGTACCTCTAAAAATGTTCCATTATCATTTTCACTTTGCTTTCACGCTTGTTTTGGGACAGCTTCTAATTATTTCCACCATAAATGTCAAATCAGCTGCGGGTGGGCGCTGTGGGCGTGTCAAATTGTTGTGTTTTATACTTAGTTTTGTTGTTTTGGTAACTTTTCGTCAGCTTATCTGCGGATTACTTTTTGTGCGCCTTTTCCCAGCGCTAAATGGAAAATTATAATTTGTTTGGCGAAGACTGGGAAAATGGTTTTTCGCGCACTTTTCCACAGTTGCTATAATTTATGCGCGTTTTGCATGTTTCAAGGCAATTGTCAAGGTTTTTTGCACCCAGCAAAGTAAGTACGAAGAAAATTATAAATGTTTTGTGCCATAATTACTTTTTGTGGGCGCCCAAAAAACTTTGACCCCCAAAAAAGTAGGCAATGCAAATTTCCCTTGGCTTGTACATTTATAAGAGTTTCGCAAAAGTTGCGTTGTTGTTTGTTACGAATTTTAATTGCTGTATAAGTTTTAAGTGTTCAGGCGGGTCAGTTGTCCCCGAACAGCGAACTCAATCAGAGCCCCTATTATTGATTTAATTTAATTAGTTTTCAGTTGCCCGCTGCTGACCAAAAATTCATTGATTGCCCAGTTTTTGTTTGCTGTCTGCGTTTTAGTTTATAATTTTGCTGCTTTTGTTGTGATTTGTGTGTGTTGTGTTTTTACGACACTATTTTCCAGTGCAACACAATGTGGGCTCTGTGCTTCTCTCTGACCCCACCCAGTGAACCCAAACAAAAGTTATTAAAATTTTATTGCTACTTGTATCTCTGTGTGTGTGTGAAATTTTTAAAACAGTTTTTATTGTTTTTGTTACTTGATTGCAGTGTCTCTGCTTTGTTGCTGTTGTTGTTCAAGTGTGGGTAAAATTGAAAATGCATTTCTCGTGTACTTTTTGGGAGTAAATCTATGTACTTAAAATATTTTTTGTATATTTTTTTGGAACTTTTATTGACATAAATTAAAATTTATTGCTGTCATTCAATTTATTTAGATTAACTTTGCTTTTAATAGGAGTTTATTTGATTTAAATATTTTTTTTTAGATTATTTAAGTATGTTAGTGGGTTCAATTTTAATATTTTTTTTTTATTGTTATTATAAGTATTATCATACAATTTCCAATGTGTAGAAGTTTGCATAAATTAACACCCAACCATATTTAAAATATTATTTTTCGGCTAATAAACATTGTTAATTTGATAACTATTTTTTGTTCCTACACACTAATGGGTAGTTTACATTTTTGCCTGACAAATCACAAAATTAAAATTTAATTCTAACATTTTATGCAAATACTAACGATATTTTTTTTTCTTTCTGATATGTATGTGGGTGCTACTGCATAATATCATTCAATAATTTATTTAACACTCGCATTTTGTATGAAATTCCATGTCAAATGTCCATACAAATGCCAACTAAATAGAATACATAGAATAAAGACCGCAATGCCAACACTTTGCGCGATGGCGGCATTATTTATTTATTTGTTATTTAAATAAGCATTAAAAAAAAACTAAAAATTTAAATGCAGGCATGCGAACTAAACGCTTTGAAATTTGCTTGAATTTATTTGTTTTATTTACATTTATTTCTGCTGTTTTATGCATTAAAAAGCATTTAGGGGAGCTCACATGGTATTTGCATAAATTAAATGCAGCTGCAAATAGTGTTTGTTTATTGGTTTGTTAGTTTTTTATCGTCTTTATTTATGGGCTAGGTCGAGTTTGGCAATATGTTGCCACTTTGTTGTTTATTGATGCGATATAGAAAATTATTATTCAAAATTAATGAGAATGTAAAATCATTAAAACATGAATGTAAGAGTGATTAACTGCGAGATACCCTTTAACAATAGTTACGTTTTGTTATGCTAGTTTTTATAGTTTCTTAGTTCAAGACAATCGATTTGACTGTTTGTACTATATTTCATGGTCGCTTATTATTACTAAACTTTCTTTTGGCCTTTTGACTCATGTTAATTGGAACACTGGAACAAATAAATTAGTCAAGTCTAAGGTTGTTTAACTTTTCATATTCACCGCCTTAGTGTTTTTTGCAAGCCAAATGTTATCAAGCCGCAATTAGGCATCCCCACAACACAATAATTTCTTATCAGTAAAGTTTTTGCTGATAAGCTCAAGGGTTTCACAATGTCTGCTCTGTCTCTATGTTCCTTGTCTGCTGTTGATTGTCAGTTGTTGTTATTTGTAGTTTGCTTTGTGCTTTTGGCGCTTAACATGTTTCTTGTTCTCTTTCTGGGCTGCCATTTGTTGATTGATTTGATAGACATTGAAGCTTCAATAGCTTAAAATGCAATTATGTCGTTTCTTATGTTTTTGCTATTTATCGTTAATTACAAAATGACTCTTTAACAGTGAGGTTCATTTGAGCTGCAAGTAATTAAACAATATAAATGTTTTATAATATTTTTTAAAATTTAAATACTACCAACTATCCCTATTTTATACTACCTAAATCCCTGCACAGCTATTAACCATTGACACTTGACCATTTGTGTTCGTTAAGGCCATAATCCGGCAATCCACAAATGTCTCACGTGGCTAGCCAAAGAAATTTAAAACGTCAACATGCCCGTTGACAGTTGGCCCAGTGCAGGACATTAAAAAAAACAACAACAACAACAATGCCGCTCCTCTTTCATGGTGATGATATGGGAATATGTTGCAAAGTACGTGCTACAAAAAAAAAAAGAGGAAGAAGAATGTTTAAAAAAAAAAATGCTTGCATGTTGTAGTTGAACGACACCTTACAACTGCGACAACTACAAGCGGCAGCTGCAATAAATGTTGTTCGCCTCGTGCCACGTTCGCTGTTGCTGCCACATGTGACATGCTGGCTGCTGGCTGTTGGCTTAACCCCCCCACCGCACTCCTCTCGTGTGTGGGGTGACTTTTTTGTTGTGTGCGGTGGCTAATTAAAAAATGAACAGTGAAATAAAAGAAGCCAATGGGTTTTATTGTGCAGCACGCACATGAAAGTCACTGAGAGTCGCTTCCAACGTTTAAGTGTCATAAAAAATCTGCCACCCCCTAACCCCTACAGCCCTACACCCTCATTATCAACACTGTGCCCACAAATAAAAATGCCAAAAAGTCATTAAATGCATTTAAGGCAGGCGCCGATAAGTGAGCGTTAACATTTCCACATATTTCCATTGAAATTTCATTAAAGTAATTTTTTACCGGATTATTTAACATGTGTGCGGGTTTCTGTTGCGTTCAGTTCATTTGGTCCGGAGAAATTTGCATATTCATGTAAATTAAAAACTTGCCTTAAATGTTTTCAACGCCCACTGAAAAGCAATTTTTAAAATTTACCTATATTCATTTTTGTGCAACGTTGACTTTCAGCACTTTATTTATACGCATAATTAAAAACAATTTGATTTTTTTTCTTGTTCCGCAAATAATTTCCATTAATTTGCAATACAGATCCGAATAAAAACATAGCAGAGCTGTTCAATTTTATTGTTAAATCAGTTGTAAATTTGTTAATGTTTTTTTGATTTTTATGCGTGACAGCCAGACTTTATGTCTGAATGCGTTTATGATGCGCCAATCTGCAGTTAAGCCACTAATTGAATTCCAAAAAACACGAAAATGCTGCAATGCAGTTATTTAATGCAAAACGTATGTGAATAAATGTTAAAAAAAATATAAAAATATCTATTTTAAATGAAATCTTGATTGCTTCTAAGTAGAATATCTGGTTTTCTATGCCCAATTAAAGTTGTATGCCACAAAACTGCTTATCAGTGCCAATTAAATACAGCCATAGAAATGTATTATTCCCGTCCATTGTCTATCTCTCTTTATGTTTAACTAATAAGCTATGCTTTCAATCAGACCATCAAATTGTTGTTACTGTTCGAAATTATCTCTAAATAAATCAAATTGTTATTGCATTCGGAATCATGGCATTCAATTATTAACGCACTGATTTCAACGTACAAAGTACGGAACCAACCAGCCTGGTCAGTCCGAGGGACTGTCAACAAAACGCTGACAGCTGACAGGCCACAAAACAGACGCCTGAGGTACAACAACAACAGCTAACCAAAGCCAAAGCCAAAGCCAGAGCCAGAGCCAGAGCTAAAGCCGTAGATAGAGCACTTGAAACGCTGACCACAACACATGCCAGAGCCATGAACAGGATGAGATGAGGAGGAGGAGAAGCATGTGGCAAGGAAGGAAGGAAGAAGAGGAGTAGGACCTGCACACTAGGCACTTTGAATAGTTCATGAAGTTGTCACTTAGTTGTAGTGGTTGCTTTTGCTGAGCGACAAATAACACAACAACATGTTGTTGTTGTTGTTGTTGTTGTTGTTGCTGTTGTCCTGAGATGGGCAATTGTGTGTGCTGTGTGTTGGGCGTGGCCAGAGCGAGTGAGAAAAGTGGGCGTTAACAAATCGATAGACACGTTGAGGAACAGAACAGAAAAGTTGTTAAAGGTTCTCAGGAATGAACCCTTTAAATGTGATATGAATATATTATAGATTATAAGTTAATTGACAAACTCCACTCATTAATTCAAGATCGTTACGTGACTCGGATCGTTTGTTATATATTCTTATGGTTCCCAACTCACCCAAAGCAATTCAAATTGAACCCAACTGAACCGTACTGTAAGTTGTGGCATGTTCCATGACGCTTTATCAATTTTTATAGTGTGATTTCTGATGAAATGCCATAAAATGTTGTGCTTGTTGTGCTGATAAACATCTGTCAGTCACTCAGTCGTCAGTTTGTCAGTTCGTCACTCAGCCAGTTCGTCAATCAGTGCAAAGTAGCTGCATTTTATATATATGGTTTTCTTTTTTATGTGTTTGATACGTGCTGCATGTAATTGCGCTTTGTTATCGCTCAGAATTTTGAAGTAGCTTCGATTCTAGAGCGATATGATTATAGCTAATGGGCGGGGGCAGTGAGGAGAGTTTGAGGATTAGGTGCTATTAAAGTGAATTTAATGAAACTTATTTCCTTCTCCCTTTTATCTTTTCAGGTATGTAAATTGGCAATGTCCTTCGCTTTGATCACACTGTCACGTAAGTCCTTTTTGCTTAAGGCTCTGTTGTTTGCTTGTTGACGAAAAAGCCGGATATGTATCATAATCAGATTTATACCACGTCCGGAAAAAAGCAACAAAATACAAATTAATTTTTATTAATTAAATTCGCGGTCGCGTTGAAAGCAGCTTAAAATCACATTTTTCCCCCAAAAAAAAAACTTTTCTTTGGCCACAAAATGGCAACCTCTTAACTGAAATTGTAGCCTGCGGGCCATGAGGCTGTCAACAAGTGTACGCCCCACCCCTCCCGCCCGTCCCCAGACGGGCAAGTTGTGAAATTTTTTAATCAATAAACGCCCGCGGGGCATTGTTGATAAATATTGTGACGTGCCCGCCGCCCCGAACGCACAACAGAGATATAAATTTATATATAATTTCATCTCGCTTTTAATGTGTGTTTGGGGAGCAGGGAGCAGAAAGCTAAAATCCATTTTTGGCCTTGTCACAGAGACTCTCTGCACTTAATGAAGCCATTGATTCGGGTTGACTTCTGTCAGGTTTTTCTCGCACAACCTTTTGTGACACCTGTCGAACCCTCGAACCTTTCGTACCCTCGAAACTGAAAAGTCAAACAATTTTTTAATTTGTTGACTTTTGAGCTGTGCTGTTCGGGGTCAAAATTTATTTTTTGTAATTTGTTTGCTTGGCTAACGAAATAATTTAGATTAATGGTGTACCCTTTTGGAAAGCTACATGGCAACTAATTAAGCCAGCCAGTTCTTGGCTTAAAAAATGTGCGGCTATAAACGTTTCACAGCCAGAATTGATTACCAGCTTCGTTTCCTATGACTTCCCCCACTTTCTCCGCTGTACGTGCTCGAAAATTGCCCAAACATTTTGACAGTTTTTCACTGTATTTTTTTGTTATTTGTTATTTTTATCAGAGTCTGGTCAGGCGCTTGCGACTAGTCAAAAGTCCTTTTGAACAAACCAACCCCTGTTGTTCTTTGTTTCCTGTTGGTCTTTTTGTCGTTTTTTCCGTTTTTTTCGTTTTTTCGTTATTTGCTTCCTTGTTCTTGGCTTTCATCGTTTATTTTGTGTAATGTGCTAAAATGTAGTAACATTTTTTATTTATGCCACCCATTTGCCACACACAGCACACACACACAACACACACAAAAAGGTCACTGGGTCGCTGACTTTTTGGGGACAGTTCGCTTTATTAAATTATTTCCCATTTTTTTTCGCCTTTCGACTTGACCGTTTATCGTCTGGCTACTTATTGCTTATCTCAGGGCCATAAACTGACCAAAGAACTATGAGAGAAAGCTTGAAGAGGAAAGGGACACTGAAAGTAAGAGTAAATGATAAAATATTTATAAAACTAGATAAAACTTAGGAGTAGTGAAAAGTTTCTCAGAAATATTAAAGAAAGCTTTGTTATATCAAGACAGTCTACTTATGTTCCTTATTATCTGCTATGAACAATTGCTTAAAACTTATCCAGCATATTTGTTGGTCTATTTGAAAACTTTCCCTTACCCATTAACTTTCTGAATTGTTTTCCGGCCATTTTCGCTGAAACGCAACTCGCGCAACTTTTGCTTAGACAAACAAATTGCAGTTGAACAATTGTGGCCAAAAACTTTCAAGGCGAGTTTGTCAGGGTGGAGTTTGGGGGCAGGGAGGATATGCAAATGAATGTGAATAACTAACATGATCATGATTTAAGTACCTTTCAGAAAGGGAGAGGTGGAGGTGGAGTTGAGTGCTAACTAACACCCGCCGCGTGCCATTCAATTCAATTAAAAACTGCTGACTCAGCGTTCGACAGGATGCGTAAAACAAAAAGATAAAGTTCTCTCTCTGTGTGTCTGTGTGTGTGGAAGTAAAGTGAAGTGGTAAGGAGTGTTGCTGATGTGGCAGCCATTAGAGGCAGAAGTGAAACTTGGTCTAGAAAGGAGATTGCGGTTTCTCGCTCTATCCAATTACAATAAAACTAAAGTAAAATAAAGTAGGAGACTTGGCTTTAGGCAGCATAACAACAAATTACACAAATGACATGCTGATTAGGACGAGCAAATATTTCTGGTCCTTGATTATGCAATTTTAATTAAAGACACAAACAAAAGGCATTTATCAGAGCAGCCAGAAGAAAAAAAAAAAAGGAAGCAGCTAGACAATTGTCAACACACGCTGAGCATCAATGTTGATGTTTATGATTTTTTGCTTTGGTCCTTTTGTGTTTTTCTGGTCCTTTGGCCACTTTTAATTCAATTACGTTTTGTGTTATCTGGCAGCAGAAGGGAAGGGAAGGGAAGGGAAGCGGCGCTAGAAATTAATGAGCGCTAAATTAGTGAAGATTATGCCATTAGGGGTGGCCAGCATCCCCTACCCCTTTACCCGCCATCTCTCTTCCTGCTAGGCTCTGTGTCTTGTTCACAGGCTCGTCATCAACTCTCGGGCATTGTCTTGATGATTTTTATTGTTTACTTGACCTAATTCCATTTTTGCTTGCCTATTTCTTTTCCCAGCTGTAGCACCCCTAATGTCCTTTCTACCCCTAGACCGCATTCTTGGCCATTCTCTCTATCTCTTCTTCTTTGTGGCACACACAAAAATGCGTTCATAAAGCTGGCAAAGCACTTTTGGCATGCTTTGTGCTTTGTGCTCCTCTTTCTAATGGCTAGCAATCAAAATTTATATGAAAAATATCCAAAACTATGAGAATACCGGAATTGTAATGCAGCAGGTAAGTGACAGCAAGGCACAGGAGTACTTACATACACATCCCTACTTTGGCTCCACTGCGCAACTATTTTAATATGCATTTTTGAGCACTCTCTCAACCAAGCCAATTGAAATTTATGTGTCTCACATGCGTTCGAGAGAAATTGCAATTTGTGGTCGACGGGAATTTCAGGTTTCACTTGTTGTTGTTGTTGTTGTTATTGTTGAGTGCATAACTCAACAATTTTATCTGAGAAATGCTTAACAAGCCATTGCTTGTTTACAGTTGATAGTAGCCAGAAGAGTTACGAAAGTTAAAGTCCGTGAGATTGAGAATGCTTCAAAATCAATGCTTTATTATTTTGTATTTAGATCAAAGCGCTCAGACTGAAAGACAGACGGACAGATAGAAGGACAGACAGACGGACAAACGGACATGACTATGTCAACTCAGCTCACGATGCTGATCAATTTATATATATTTATGGGGTCGAAGACGCTTCCTTTTGTGCGTAACACATTTCATCACTTTTTCAATTGTATAAAAATGTTGACTCAAAAATTAATAAATAATTAAATAAAGTGCTTATAAACAAGAGATATTTATATATTTAAATTAATAATAATATTTAACAAAGAGAATGATTAAACAAATATTTGTTTGTCAAACACACACAAGAATTTTTGTATTGAGTGATTTTAGTAGATACAAAAATATGTGTGTGTGTACAATAAGTAATTTATATTTAATAACAATAATTACACACACACATGCTAAAACAATTACTTATACTTACACTCACAATTGCGTATTATGCGTAAACACGTCACTAAATTTCACCAAAATCAGCCGAGCTTACATGAATTTTTGAGAATCGAGGAGGAGAGCAGTTTCTTAAAGGTCATTAATTTTAAAGTGTGTAAAACGTAACATAAACGTAATATTAACATAACGTAACGTAAACGTAAGCTTACGTAACAAGCTTTTAAGACACTGCTCTCCTCCTCGATTTTCAAAAATTTTGGTGAAATTTTGTGACGTGTTTACACATAATACGCAAGTGAGAGTGTAAGTAAATATAAGTAATTATTTTAGCAATTACTCAATACAAAAATTCTTGTGTGTGTTTGACAAATAAATATTTGTCTAACCATTCGTTTTGTTATACTTAAATGGACAAGAGGTACATAAGTGCAAATATTATTATTATTTTGAATATTTTGTTTATAGGCACTTTATTTAACAACACTCGTTTCTTGCACTTTTATGCACTTTTAATAGAAACAAACTTATTTTTGTCAGTTCTTTAAGTAACTGGATTATATCACAACTACAGTTCTCATTTACTCAATCTTTACCACTCGCTCTCAGTTTCAAGCCCTACATAGATACTATTCCCAAAACTCTTCAACAACTAAAACACACAACACACACACACACACACACACTGAAAAGTTCATTGACAATGCCAGATCTCTCCTGAGAACCAAGGGCCAGAGTCATCAGCAGCAGCAGCAAACAATGACAACATTTCCTGGTTGTTGATACAACCAACAACAAACCCCTTTCACCCCCTTACAGAAAGGAAGATGGGGTGTGCCATTGTTTTCAAAGTCACATTTAACATTTAACCTTTCATTTTCGAAACAATTGCGTCTGCTTATAAAAAATAGATGTGCGCCACATGAAAACAAACTGTCAGGCATTCAGTCTGTTCGTCAGTCCGTCCGTCCGTCAAGTTGCGGTTGATTCTCTCGGAGGCTGTTGAGCAGCAACCCCTAGTCGAGGAGTTTGCTGGTTCAAATTAAAATGTGTATAAAACCAAACATAGAGAATGGAAGAGAGAGAGAGAGAGAGAGACCTCTAGGGTTTGGAGGCATGCAAATGGAAACACGAAGAAGGTACGGGGCGCATTCCCAAAAGCAATAACGATGACAGGACCAAAACGCCAGGACTCAGTTGGCATTCGTTAAGGGTTGCTTGTGTTGTGTTGCATGCAACATGCCATAGCACTTGGCTCTAACATTTCAATGCATGTGCAAATTTGATTTCAGTTGAAGCCAAGACACAAACACACAAATATTACGCATACACCATGTGAGCCGCAGCTGACATATTTTCTCACACAGAAAACAAAGCCGGGAGTGAAAAGGAAGAGCTTTAAGTAGAGTTTCAGCTGGCATGCCTTTACTGCTAGCTGCATACCTACGCTGCCTTACCTTACGACATCCGCCTGCCCCCCACCACACTTTTAACCACACTTGTCTATGTGCCGTTTGCTGTTTGTTGTTTTCATTTGCGCGCTGGCATAAAACTTTTGCATACTTTATGGCATTTCTCGTACTCTCTCTCTCTAGTTCCCTCGCTGCAAGTGCAATAATATCATAAGCTCAGCAAACAACACGTCTGCCGCTGCCTTTGGGGCATGCACACACACACACATACACACACATATCTAACTCACTTGAGCGTCTGCGTTATGTGATTAAGGATTTAATTTTTGTGTGTGCTCCTTGTGGTCGCAGAGTCATTAGACTGACTGCCAGGGTTGCCAGGGTGCACTTAAGTGCCGACAGCTGCAAGTGCCTTGGTTGGCAACTGAATTGATTTAAGCCCAAATACGACTAGGCCAAAAAACGTAGTAGTCGGTGGTAGTAAGAAAGCAGTGCACAGCATTTTAATTGAATTTACTAGTGTCACAGTAAATTTGAATGTCATCATCAACAACAACAACAACAAACAACGGCAAATTTGCTTGAGGCAGACGAACGCTTTTTAAATTTATTTACTACATTTGCTGCAAGTCGTCGTAGACGTTGTTGTCGTTGTGTGGCAAGCAAACAAAAAAGGGCAGAAACGTGTGTGTGTGTGTGTGTGTGTGATGAAAAGGCGGCGAACGGACATACAGCTAGACTGTCACACATAACGGTTGTAGCAACAACGACGGCGACAGCAAAAGAGACGTTGACAAATTGATTGCATTCTTTATTTTAACATTGCCGCTGCACCACATGGCGTATGCGTTATATTTTGTTCTTTCACTCTACACCCCTTGCCTAATCTCTCTCTCGCTCTTTCTCTCACTCTCTGTTTCTCTCTGTCTTCACAGCCACTTTTAATATTGTTAGACACAGTTGATTGAGTTTTAAGTGCAGTTTTATGCCAATATTGTTGCTCCTTGTTCTACTTCTTCTTCTTCTTCTTCGGTTATTTTTGTTGCCTTGTTTCCAATTAAAATTCAAAGTGATACGTTCTTCTTTAAGGGCGAGGTGTATGTCAGTTAATTGCTCGTATGCATATATGTATATATTTCAAGGCAAATTGAATTTTGTTTGCTTTAATGAAGCAGACGATATGGCAAAATAATTAAGTTTAGAATATTTATTAGTTTCGAGCAGTAAAATGAAAGGAAGAAATCTTTTTACAATATTGAAACCTCTAACGAATGTCAATTCTGTAAAGAGAAAACCCTCAAGAAACTCACCTCCTAATTGCTTTGCCCATCCACTGTCAAAACTTATTGATTACAGCAGCGAATGTTTTTGACAGACGCACCCAGCAAATGAAAAGAAAATTTATTTGAAAAAGACCTTTTAATATATCATTAATAATTTATAAGTGAATGAATTTGTAGTACGAGTGCGTGTATATAAAAAGAGATTTTTCAGTTCAATGCACAATTGAAAATCTTCTTTTTCGCATTGCGGAAAAAAACAGACTCTTCAAAAATAATGCGTAGCTAAACTGATGATTAATTCATTACTCTCATTTATGACAGCAGCAGAAGGCAGAAATAAAATGAGTTTTAAATGTGTTGAAGAAGTGCGAAAATGTAAGAAATAAAAGAAAGAAAGGAAATGAAAAGAAATTAGGTTGTTTTGGCCTCAGCCTTGTACGCATCATCTGTCAGAGTGCGAGGCACGTTGCACCCCAGCTCCAAACACCTACCCCTCCTCTGCGCCCTCCTCAAAATATATAGATGTATGTTAATATTATGCAAGCAAGAGACGAAGGCCAACGTTTTCTCTCCTATAAATATGCATGGGGAAATGCCTAAAAGTTAATTACCGTCAACATTCTGAGTGGCAGGCGCTCTGCAGGGGGTGGTGCTGGGCGGGGTGGTGTGGTTTGTGGGCGTGTGTTGTTGTTGTTGTTGGGGGGCGTTGGGGATTTTAATTTATGGCAGACAAAGTTTTGCCACCGACCAGAGCAAATAATACACACAGCAAAAAAGACATCAAAATCTAGACGCCTCGCTTTCTATTTCTATCTCTATCTCTTAGAGGCTCTGTGGGTGTGTGTGTGTGTGTTGTGTGTAACGGTAATTTAATATTCATGACCGTGTTAAAATCAATGCAATAGACAGTCAGGCAGGCGGCAGTCGGCAGTTAACGGCTACTGTTTCCTCCTCGTCTTGTCTCGTCTCGTCTCGTCGTGCAATCTAATTAGCAATATTTTATATTAACGACCAAGTGCTAATTTTTAATTGAAATTCTATGCCATGTGGCTTGAGTGGAAGTTTCTATTACCCACACCTCCCACCACCCCTCCAACAGCCCATATCGTGTATAAATCTCAGGCAACCCTTTTGCATAAGGGGTGGGGAGTAGGGAAAGGGAGTCTGCCAATAATTACCCACATCAAATTTATGAGTTTAATGCTTTTAACATCGAAAATGCTCATTAGGCATTTTTTTAATGGTTATAAGAAAGTGCGGGTCTTAGAAGTAAATTTTAAAGATTAAGTAAAAAGTCGAATTAGTTTTGAAAAATATTTTTATAAACATTCCTTACTTAAATTTGATGCAAAACTTTGCTTTATGAATTTTCTCTTCACTCTTTCTCATTAGCTTATGACTTTTTGTTTGCATAACCCTGTCAAGCAAACAAACACCCACATTTACACCCACATTTACACCCCCATTTACGCCCCAATGCATACTTATTATGCCATTTGACATTTACATGCCAAATGATTTTTCTGTTGACTTTAATTAGCTGAGATTTGTGCACTTTTTTACTTACCATGGCCCGAACTGCTAATAGAGCCAGCTTCCTGGAAGGCTAACTCTAAACTTTTCCCGCCACCCGCTCCCCCTTTTAGGAACCCTCCAGTAATTTGCCAATGACTAAGCTCCAGGTATTTACTTTGTATTTGCATAGTTACCGGCAAAGAGAGCTAGCTTTTCACTGACTTTTGGCACAACTACACAAAAAAAAAAAAAATTTAAGTAAAATGGAAAAATGGAAATTTTCCGCTGGCCGTTCTATCAGAGAGAACGACAACCACAACGAATCGATTTCCTGCACTGCTGCAGCCAAAAGGGAGTCTAATACTGGTAAGGGGAGGGGGTGGGGGGCAGCTCATACAGGTGGAAAATGCGCAAAAATTCATTGTGCAGAAAAAGTTGTTGAACGAAAAGAAAACGAAGAAAAAAGAAAATAAAAAAAAAATATTTCCACCTGCCGACGGCTGTTGCTTTTTGCTCTTGCTTACAAGGGGGCGTTGCCGTGAAAATGGGAGGCGGTGCTGGGCAGGAGAAAAGTGTATTAAAAGTAGGGAAATGTTTGCGCTCCACAGCTGTGCTCAGCTGCTTGGAAACGACGACTTCGAACAAGCAAAAGAACAAGAACAAGAAGAAAAACAAAAACAACGGAACAACCGCAACATAAAGCAAGACGAGACATTTTATTAGAAGTAGGGGTAGGCATAACGCCAGCGTACCCCCCCTCCCTCACATCCCCCCACCGCTTATCAAAGTAAACAGTCAGCCTGTGGCGTCCCCCTTTTATTAAACTCTTGCAAAGGGTATTTTAACTTTGTCAAAAGTTGGAAAGAGTTTACTATATAGAAATTAGAACTTAGAGTTATAGGGTATTTAATCTTCGGCATTTGAAAGTTAACTCTTTCTATTTGGCTTTTTGCGGTTGCCATCGTTTAATGTGGTTTGCTGGGGAAAGAAATTTCAACAAAATTAAGCATAAAATATTAAAACTTTTTTTAGTCGACTTTAAGGCGCAGTTTGTATTCGTTTTAAGCATTTACATTTGCATTTTATTGCAATTTGCTTGATATTTGTTGGCTGCGCACACATAAATTCTTGTTTTATGTTATTTTATGCATTTGGCTTTTATTACCAATTTGCTTTTAGACCAACGAGCCAAACGCAGCCAAACTCTCGCCAGTGTTGATTCCATTACCATTTCAAGGTATCTGCTCTGTGTAAGGGGATGATGCTGTTTGCCTTGTTAAACAAATGATAATTTATGCAAATGTCTCTAGTTGCTGCGTATAAAAAAAAGGAACGCAGCATCCAAAAAAAATATAATATTGCTGAGGGTTGCACAAGTCGCAGAGGGTAACCCAAAAAAACAAAAAAACAGAAAATTGTCTTTTAGTTTGTTGGTTTTCTTTGTTGTTTCATTTCTTTTTCATTCGTTTTTTCTTGGTTTTGTGCTGACATGCTTTTGTCATTTATTTTGTTTATCTCTCTGTGCGCTTTGCTTTTTATAACAAATTATTATTATGTTTTATTGTCAGGCTGCCATTTGAGCTGAGCCCAGCAATTTCTTTTACGCAGTTATTCACTCTTGCCTTAGGCCTTCCAAATCACAACCAACACACACATATCCTGCAAGCGGCCATTTTTGACCTGGCATTTTTCCCTTTTTTTGTTCGGTTCTTGCCCTTATTTTGTTAGGCCTGCATTTGAGTAATGAGCTGCTTATCCGACAAAAGGTATTCTTTATTCTCTGCTCTCTGCTTTCTTTTGACGCTTAATGATACGATTTTGGCTTTCTTCGCGCTTTTATCCTTAATGAACAGCACGTCCTTAGGTTTCTGCTTAGTGCTGTAAGGTGTCTTAAAAAAGTTAGGCCAAGGTTGGATAAGCTTAGGACAAATTGAATGCAATTAAAACAAATGTAGAAAAATGTTTAGACTCTAAAGATAATCTTCCTACTATTCATTCATTATTACTAACAAAAACTTCTTAAAGAATTTCTTAGAAAAACTTCAAAAGTCTTTTTCATCTTCTATCTCTTATCTTTTCTATGCCAACTTTCTTTATTTAACACTTTTTCCATTTCCCTAACAACCTACCTTGACCAGCATTTAATTCTAGTCCGAACAATCTCAGTGCCATAAAAGTTTTTTCATTAAATTTCCATTTTATGGCAATTGGGGCTTTAAGGAAATGCCGGATGCGGCCAAGGAAACCGGAGTTTGGCCGAAAAACGCTACAAAGTCATTACAAACAGCTTAAGTTTATGTTAAACACGCCTACATACAGCAAGATTTTGCATTCCACGAATCAAAACGGCAAAAGTCTGAAACTTTTTTGGTTCGAAAGCAGCTGAAGCAGAAATAAACTGCAAAAGTAGCTAGGGGCTGTGGCTGGAGGGGGGTAAGTCAAGGCAGTGGCATGTAATAATTGTAATTTGGATGTGGCAAACACTGAGCTCAACCGAAAAACACGAGAAATAACAATCAGAAAGCATTTAGCAGGCAACTTTTGCGTTGTTCAAACTGCAGGAGGGCCAAAAAAAAACTAAAGCCAGAGTAAAGAACTGCCAAGAGTAGCAGGTGGCGCCCTCTGTTGTTATGGCTTCACATGTGTGGAAGCAAATGTGTGTGTTTGTGTGTATACTCCCCCTTTTCTGCTTGTAATGTCAACGCTTTGCGAGCAACTTTAACTAAAAGCAAAGCAAGCAACAAAACAAGTCCTTTAACGATTAAACAACGACAGCAGAAAAGCCCATACATATAAGACCAAAGTACTCCACCCACAATACATAAATCTGCACTCTGCAAGGGGGGGCTGTGTGTGTGTGTGTGTGTATGTGTGTTTGTGTGTGCTTAGTGGCAATTTTAATGGTTGACCTACTTACGAAAGCTTCCTGTGCATTTTTATTAAAGTTGTAGGAGGAGTAAATGTTTGGACTTTGTCTTAATTGCTTGGACTTAAAGCTGCAGCTGTGAACAGATCGGAAAGCAATGTCTTCCATCAAGTTAAAAGTCCAAATATGTTTAATAATCTAAACGCATTACCGAACAACCGAAACAGCAGCAGCAGCCACTGAGTAAACACAAGAAAACTCAAAGGCAACTAGCTCTCCAGACAGACGAGCAAGACAAACATTTTGGGTTGCCACTTGAAGGCCAACAACACAAAGTTGGCAGTCACAAAAGCCTATTAAATAACATGGGTCTTACACATGCGTCCCCAACAGCAGCAGGCAAAGGAGCTGGCAAAAGTTTTGCTCCTCACAATTGCCAGGATAAAGTAGAAGGCAGCCGTAGAAGCGGCAAAGAGCAGTCATATGCAGCCAGCCAGATGAAAATATGAAAATACCATATTCATGGCGGAAGGCGGTGTGAGAATAAATAAAAAAAAAAAAAAAAAACGAGCAACTAAGGCAGCAGCAGAGACATGAAAGAAAGCCAGAAGGAAAACTTACACACAACCAAAAAATGGCAAAAAGCAAACAAATAAACAACACACACACAACTCTTAAAGTGGAAAAGATCCAGGCATCATACACTTACGACCAGACACAACTGCACTAGAGATGGTAGCGTGTTGTCAAAAGATAGTAATGAGATATCTAAACTTAGGGAAAAATTATATCGCTATGCCTAAGCGTTTAAGCTGTGCATTGATATACTATCGTGCTATCGTTTTGTTTTGCAAAAAACATCTCTTGCTCGTTTAGTTACTCTTGTCTGCTTGTTAACCAAGACCAAGACCAAGACCAAGAGTTCAACCATTGAGGCAACAAATGCCACACACACATACCCCAATCTCGACTCACTTCAGGCATAACTTGGGCTCGCTTTGAGTAAGAAACAGGACAATGTTCTTCATGTGTCCATGTGACAGGACATTTGCATTTGTATAAGACATTGAGTCCATACGCTTGATGGTATTTGCTTTTTAAGGTTCATTTTTTTTTATGGCAACTCCTGACTAAATTTAGAGGAAAATTGTATTATTTTTAGAAACTCCTTGCACATAAACTGCTCTTAGTTAGCTCTGCTGCTGCTGCTGCTCAAAGATGTTGTAATCGTAGTTGTTGTAAGTTTGTTGTGCACTTTGCTTGTCCACACAACAAACCACTTGAGAGACCTGTATGTAAAACATTTTGCCTTTGAGTTGCATGCAAAATATTGTGAGTAGCAATTTGTTCAATTTGTTCTTTGAATTGCTTACTTAATACGATTTTGCGGAATGGGCTTACAAATTAAACACAAGTGATGTTCTTTGCCATGTTAAGTGCAGAGAAAACATAACTTTATAATTGACAAAGCATGTTCATAGATTTGTTTAATGTTAGTTGATTTTCAATAATTTATTTCTCACAGTTACATTTTCCTCTGCGTCAACTTGTCAGCTTCATAAAATTTCAAAGTTTCTCTAACACAAAACACAAATTCAACAAAATTTATTGCCCGACAAAATCCGCCAAAATCGAATATTCGAAATGGAAGCAGATCTTGATTTTTTGATCAACTCCTTGTCGCTGTCAGATTCACCATTGTGGAAAAGATACAGTAAGGATCAGCTTTTGGATATGCGTGAATCCTTTGTCACACTGCAACAGCTGTTGCGTCACTATCCTCAGGATTTAAACCATGAGCCAGCTCATCCAATGCGTTTCAAGGCTGGCGGAAATATGGAACACAGGCCATATCCCACGGACATGCCAAGAGAAGGGCCCCAAATGAACTTAAAGTTCGACAGCAACCTCCAAACATCCCTGACAACGTCATCTAGCGACAGCAGCCTTATTCCTGCCAGCAGCAAACACTCCTTGACCAACGCTGAGAAACAAGAGATGGCCATTCAGGCAGATGATGAGACTAGTTCCACGGATAACTTGGCGCTGGTGCCATACCAGGAGACCAGCCTGGAGCTGGTGCGCTTTGAAGGAGATAATGATGATGAGGATTCGGATACGTGTTGTGCTAGCTCCAGTTCTGATTCTTGTGCTGGCAGATCGCTCAGCAGTCCAACCGTCTCTATAAGTATATCCTTGCCCATTGTGTATGAGTGGTATAATAAGGACTTTCAGGCGGAGAGTACGGATAGCGAGGTTACCATTACAGCGGATGGCTTTAAATACATTTTGAACGATTAAAACACCAAGCAAATGATAGGGATTATCATTAAATTAAATTGCATCGCTAGATCCAACTGCAATCATTACTTTTTCCTTGCCTGCGACCTCTTGCGAAAAGTGATTAAAAACAGCAATTTTAATTGAAAATGCGCACATTTGCATAGGCAGTTGAGCATTTGCCCTTCAAACACTCACAAACACTCATTCACGCACTCGGTGACTGGAAATACTGTATGTTTTTTGCCTGCGGTCATTTGTTAATTTCTCCGTCAGCTTTAGATTTTGTAACTCTCTCCCAGTACTACAAACAGTTTGTGAGTATTGTAGTATTTCTGTACACTACAAAGTATGTAACTTGGCGTAGCTTTAAACCTTTTACCAATGATTTGATGAATGATTTCGAGCAATTCATGTAAAATGTCTCTATACAAAAACTGATTTTATGGTCTGTAGCAAACTTCACACTGTCATAACTTTGATTTTCAAGTGTTATCTTAAAAGTCAGGGTTTGATATCAAAAACAATACTGCATTTAACGTTTGAGCAATTTTTGAAACTGAATATTTCCCCATTTTACATGTCAAAAATCTTTAACCAAAAACTGATTTTATGGTCAGTAGCAAACTTTAATTGATCCGATTTTCAAATATAATACCTTAAAAGTAATGGTTTGGCAATACTGCATTTAATTTAAGACCCGCAGTTTTTTCTCAAACTGCATGTTAATAATCCCTCTGACATTTGATTCAACCTTTCCTTAATGCTCAATTTTAAAGGAAAGAAAATACCTAATGGGTATTTCAAGCTGTAGTGTATTTTCTAGTCGCATACTTGCCTTGCATAACTTTGTTTAAGCATATGCTTTTTTTTATGTTATTATTGAGCAGCATTTTGTGTGCGTGCGTGCTGCAATTTCCTTTTGGCATCCATTCAAATTCAAAGAGCCAAATAGACAAACAGACAAACAGTTAGACAGACAGACAGAGAGACAAACAGACAAACAACTACCGAAATTCTAATTTAATTTCGTATGAAATTTGCTTTGCTTATTGCCATTGCCGCCGTTGCTTTTACTGTTGCTCCATGTTGCGGATGGGGTTGATTGCTCTTTGTATAGCGCTTAGAGGTGCGGGTGTACGATGTGTGTGTGTGTGGGTGTTTGGGTGGTGCTACACAGGTGGTTCGGTAACAGCGAAGCTTCAAGCAATTTGCTTTCGCTTTTTGCCGCTTTTGATTTTGCATATGTTTTTATTGCCAGGTTAAATGCCATTGGTTTGTGTGTGTGTGTGTGTGTGTGTGTAGATTCAGCTCCTGCAGCTCCTGCTGCTCTTTTGTCAAGTTCATTTGAATGGCTGGGTTGGCATTTGTGGACCTATGACCATTTGTGGCATTCATACATGCATATTAAACATTGGATTGTCTGCTATAAAATTTGAGCTGTATGCAATTAGTTTAATGGCTGCTCTTTGTCCACTTGATTTAAATTGCAATCGATTTGTTATTTACAGTGTGTTGAATTTACTTGCTTACACAATGTTTACGAATATTTTCAACTATTTTCTTATCTTGCTTAATTTTCTTTAGAACAAAATTATGTAAATATATTTTCTTGAAATTAAAATTAAATGAAAGATGTGTAATTTATTCTGTTTGCTTAGATTTTAACCAATTTTAATATAAATCATGAATCAAATATTTGTACAACATAATTGAAATTTTGAGGAGTTTTAATTCAAACTATACTCACTCCAAACTATTAATCAGCGAGTTATTTCACCCACTCCACCATTCAATTAAGGCTCATCAAAAATGTAAACCAAACTCATTAATTACTGCAATTAGGTAATATACCAGCTACAGTTTGTTTTTTATGGTATTTATCTGAAAATCGTTGGCTGGTTGGATATTATTGTGTTGCTAAATGTTACGCACGCGACCAGCAACAAATAATGAGACTCTAACTCACTCCGAATAGCTTCAAATTGTAGTAAAGTCCTTCCAACCGGAGGCGCTGATTAATGGTTTCTTTCTTCCAGCGGGCAGGCTTATGAAACTCCTAGCACAGTTCCTTATACGCCTAACCACCACCCCCAGGCACACCCTTAGGCCGCTTGAGTGGGCAAAGCGTTTGTTGCTTGGACTTTTTTCTCGTCCAGTCAAGTATAATTAACAACTTTGTTGTGCAGGTTTTTTCCATTTTTCCGTTTTTCCGTTCTTGTTTCGTCTTTTGTCAAGAAATTGCAAAAAACGTTGTTGCTCGTTTCATGTAAATGATGTGTAAACACCACGTGCAGCAGTTCATAATCCGGACCTGGAATGCAACACTGTGGCAGCCAGCTGAGGGTAGTAGCATAAAGCATCAAGGAGAAAAAAATAAAACATGTTAAATATTCAATGCATATTTCGTGGCGCATGTCCATTAGGTGGAGAGTACAACGACACGTGTCGCTGCGATTTATTAGCATAATTTCTCTTCTTCAAGTTTATATTTTTTGTTGTTTTCTCTGTGTTCATGCACGGGAAACATTAAAGTGAAATTGATGTTGATGTTGGTTTTCTAAGTTGGGGTTGGGGTGGTGTGGAGGGCTTCTTAACGTTAGTTTTCCAAGTAAAAACTTGTGACATAAATCCAGCTAAAAGTTTTGATGCGCTGCAGGTTTCACTTTTCAATTTCCCTGACAACCTCCAACCAACAGCATCAACATCATCCAACATCCCTAAAACTTCTCACTTAATTGTTGTACATTTGTCAACCTGAGATTCACACACACAATGTGGCACACAACACTCGAGGTGTGCTCTCTCTCAGACCACAGAGCACTTTAAATTCTGGAACACGCAGCAGACGAGCTACTTCCATAAAAGGCATTGGCGTCACAGACTCGAGTATCTAAGTATCTGAGTATCTGTTGGATACTTGTGTTGTCTAGTCTTGTGCTATTTATGTCTCAGTTAGTGGCACATTTGTTGTTGCGACGACTAGTTTGTTAATTAATTGGATTTGCAATTACATGCCACACACATAAAACACAGAAGACAACAGCTGCAGCAGTGTGAGAAGCGCATAGAAAGGCGCCACTAATCCAGTGTTGTTAATCGTTAGAAAATCGCCAAGGCGACTTATAATCAATAGAGAGAGAAATATCTCAGTAAACCATGACCAGCTCAAATATCTCGAAACTTTAAGTTTTCCTCCCCTTTCGGCATGTGTGTTTAAAGTGCAGACTTTTTTTTTGGAAATTTAATTATATGCCCGGCCGAGTCGTAAACATCATTAGGCAAGACAAAGCCTGTCTGCACAGACACACAACAAATACAAACAAAAATATTTTTAATAAGCGGATAGATATACCTCTACCCGTACCCCTTACCCTCTGCCTTACCCAACACTCCACCGTTTTGTGGTGCATGGGACACGTGCGTTGTTCCCGGCAACGTTGATGGACACATTTTTGAAATTGCAATAAAACGTCTGACTGAACATTGAGTAAGAGCGAATGTACACGATTAATTTATAAATGCTGCCGCACTCGTACTACCATATACATTTATTCCCGTAAAATCGGACTACTCATAGAGAGCTAGTGAAAAATCCTCTTTTGGTCCTTTTTGTGCCATTCTAATTTCCCGTGCACAGGAACATGAAAGGCCGCCATTGCCAATGTGACTAAAGGCCACAAAGGCGTAAGCTACACCCTTTTACTCTCAATGTGTGTAAGTATGTGTGTGTGTAACACAGACGCACCCCTCAGTGCCTGTCCCTTACCCCTGCCTGAAGTAAGGTGTCCCTTCTCAAATGCGTCGCGTTTTTAATTCCACTTCCGTTTCGCTACTTTTGCAAAAGATTTTCGGTGGTTGCTGTTGCTGCTGCTGTTTCAGTTTCCAGTTGCTATGGCACGCCTGAGAGGTTTGCCGGGGGTGGCGGAGGGGTTGGGTTGGGTTGGGTTTTTCCCGTCTAACTGTAGTTGTTTGGGTTTTTCCCTGCGCATTTTCAAGTTAATTTCCACTGCAATGCAAAAAAACTGAACTGAGCTCAAGCTGAACTGCATTTCAAATTAAATCCTCAGCGAGCTATTTGTCATTTTTGACAGTTAAACTGTTTTTCAGGACGATGCTGAAAAATGCGGCTTATGGTCGCAATTTTACGTCCCTCCCCCATGCAACTCCCAGTGCGGCGTGACTGCTGTTCCCATCTCTAGTTGTTGTTTGTAATTAGAGCTATAAATATTGCTTCCCTTCCATTTTGGTGTGGGAAAAGTTTATAGAAAATTTTTACCATGAATTTCGCTAGGAAAAGTTGCCAAATTTGATACACAACTTATTAAGTGTTGGATCAACTTTCAAATGATTTTAAAAATAAGCAAAGTAACTTCTAGAAATGTGTTATTAAAACGTAAGCTGTTAGCTAAAACTTAAAAAGTTTAATTGGCTTTCTTAAAAATACATTAAGCTTATTCATTATTGTACATAAAAGCTTAAATTTAGGGTTACATTCATAAATATATGTTTCAGCTCTTTTTTAATTCCCTCACTTCACACCAACCTACACCTACGACTATTTTTTTAGCCCACTTAAGCTTATCGTAACCAAAATATAAATTTCGCACACAAATCTCCACACATTAACAAATATTCGCAAAAACAATGGCCACAATTCCCAAGCGTTCTAAACCAAAGAGAGATTAAAATCAAATCAGCGCATAAATTGCCAACTCTTTGTGGCGCATCCTGCCGCTAAGGATATTAACGCCTTAAGCCCAGTTAATGGCCAAGCTAGCTGCGCAATAAGACCATAAATCATCAAGCATAATAGACCAAACACACAACAGACAACAAAGCAAATGAAATTGAAATACACAAAATTTGCATGCAGCATCTATAAAAATAGAAAATAACCCCTTTCTGCTTTTTTTTTCTTCTCAAAAATCCGCTTAAAGTACATAACAATCAAAAATTATGGTTTTATGACGGGGCGAAAGGGTTTCGACTTGATTGGAATTTAGGGTTGCCTACGCGACATCGAAATCGAAACTCGAAAGTTGCAACAGTTGCGCATCCAATTCAAATGGCTTCTCTTTCATCCAAAGGGTAGGCTGAGTGGGAGGGTGAGGGGCAGGAAGTGAATGCTGGCTGACATTGGCCATTAAAAAGTTTTGTCAAGTTAAATTACCAAAAATTGCAAATTGCTTGGATTATGCGCTATTCAAGGACATGGAATTGTTGCTGCCTGTTGTCCTGGGCCACTTTCACTTCCTGTTGCCTATGTGTGGAGCACATTGTGTGGCTAAAGGATTTCATACACTCAATATAATTAAGGGCTTGAGCCTTGAGCCCAAGTTATGCGCCATACAAAACTCACTCTCTCTCCCCTCTCCCTTTCCCACTCAGGTCCTGGCTGGCCTTTTGTGTGTCCAGGCAACGTTTTTGTGGATTTTGTGGTCTGAGTTTCGGTTTTTGTATCAAGAATTTGTCGCACAGCATTTGAATTGTATGTTAAATTAAATTTTACCACAGAGACCAGCCAAAAACTCCCAACTCTCTCCTGCACCTCCCTGCCTTGGGCGCATTTTTGGCTACTGTATGTGTGTGTTTGTGTGTGTGTGTGTTGCCTGCCTCGGCTGCTGTGGCATTAACTTGTCAGTTTACTGAGCCTGACAGATTTTTCATTGGCAGAGCCAATGGTCGGTTTTGTTGGTTGCTGGCTTGGTTTTCTCGGTTGTTTACTTGGCCTGTTTTGTTTGCTGTACTTTGCCACTGGCCAGAACCAGAGATATGCTGCTCGAATTAATAGTATATCATTTGATATAGTCGGAAATGCATACAAAGCAGCTGGAGCAGGTGTCACTGTGGTTACTTTTTGTGGATATTGGTCTTAAAGCAATTATTTCTGTAAAAGTTTGCCAAGGATGAAAGTTGATATTTTGTAGTTTGTTAAAACAATTTCGAAACTTTTTACTAACCAAATAAATATATATATTTTTTCTTTACAGGTAATTATCAGATATGCATTTAAAGCTCAGCTTCCTTCACAACATCGTAAGTGCCATAACACATAAATAATTATAAGTGTTATACTTACTGACGCCCACTTAATAAGCTTAGCTTGGCACACATACACATCCATTGCAATCAGCCAAGTTTTGAAGTTGCCATCGTTGCCAAGTTTCGAAGCAATTGTCTGTGCCTATAAATCAATAAAACAATGCAGGCGACAAAAGATGCTTCCCCAGAAGATACTCCTTGTACTCAGTTTCTTAAGTGGTTGCTCTTTCATTACATATATGCGTATAAGTATGACCAAGATATATCACTGGGCTATTTGGCTGATTGTCATTGCTTAAACGGGCGTCTGGGCATTTTATTTAACTGCCTGTACGTACGTACGTACGGGACTGGACTAGGTTCCTCCTCCCTACTGCTAGAATTGATGTCGAGTGTCTAGTGCGAGAGGAAGGCGCAAGCAATGTTTTAATTTTATAGGCGCACATGAGGCTCCTCCAACAGACCGACACACACATAAAAACCAATTTCGCGTAAGTGATAAAAATGCAATGAGCATGATAATGATGATGATGTTCTTGCTTGATGACAATCATCAGCTGCTGACGCAGACGCTTAAGAATTAAATTTACGATGGCACCAAAGTAGTTTTGACACATATATCTAAAGAATAGCACATACATAAAAATAGATACTCCCACAGACCACAATTCAATGGGTGGTAAATATACCCTGCAAGATCTGGGAATGTGTTGAAGAAGGGTTAGGTTTACACAATCTATAAACTTTAATAGTTCTTAGATACGATATACTTTATGTCTGTCTATATGGTATACTCCAGTCGATCATTCCTTTAATAGCTAGCATGCTTGTCTTGTTCACCATTTAATTGCTTAATTTGTATGCGAGCAACACAGCAACAACAAATATAACATTGCATAATGTCATGAGCTGCTTGGCAGGCAACGATGTCTAATGCTCCCATGAAGCTCCCAGGAGCTACCAGGGAGAAGCGCACAAATGCAACTTTCAATCATCATCAATTTCACATCAAAGTGTCGCCCACAGCCGGAACTGCAGACAGCATAAACTCCACCGCATGCCCCACACACACACACCACACCACCCACCCCCTTCGTGCCGCTCGTTGTGGCAATGAGGAGATCATATCGATGACAGGCGACGCTGCTGTTGTTGCTTGAGACTCTTCTACATGACATTTTTCCTGCAGTCGCCTTTTGTTGTTATTGCTGTTCTTTTCGTTGTTGTTGTTGTTGTTATCGCTGTTGCGTGTTGCCTGCTTTGTTATCGTGAGAGTGTTGTGTGTGTCTGCCTTGCACTTTTCAAGTTCAATTTCAAGTTTGCCCGTTTGCCAGTTTGCCAGTTTGCCAGTTGGCAGCCATCCATTGCCCATTGCAAATCAATCAGTCAGTCAGTTAGTCAGACAGACAGTCACCTCGTCTGTCATTCTGGAAAAGTCTGGCGGATGGGCAATACAAGATATTCGCATTGTTAAATGACCAGTTTACTTTAAGCCAAGAGACCCAGACGTTGTATTTCCTGTGCAACTTTTATGGCATTTGAATTGATTTCTTGATAGTCAAAATCATGCTAATTAAATATACAAGACTCTTTCTTATTAACATATGGTGGGAGCTTAAGTCTTTGGCTTATCTTTTTCTTAAATCAGTAAAAATAGTTTTAAATTTATTTAAGCTGGTTTGGGGACTTCTAATTCTGACACTGCAATAAATCCATGGCTCAAAATTTAAATTGTGTAAAAAAATTACAACTTATTTGGGAAAATTACTTAATAAATCCATGGCTAAAAATATAAGTTGCGTAAAAAAAATTTAAAAAAAAAATATAATTGGAAAAATCATTTAAAATGTTAAAGTAAACAAACAATATTAAAGAAAATAAAATTTTAAATTGCCTCTTCTTACTTCAAATCGTATCATTTCACGTTTATTAACTTCCTCGTTTCAACATAAATTTTCGCAATCTTTGCCTGAGGCGCGACACAACTGTCAACAATTTACGTCAGACACGCCCAAAACAATTCTAATTACCCAGTTGACAGTTGAGTGACTTCCCTTCTCCCTCCACTTCCGCACTCTCTACAAGGTCTTAATTTACGGGCGAGATAAAAGCCGTTATCAGATGCCTGTAATCGATGCAGATTTCGATTTTAACATAAAATTGACACATTTGTCGAACTGTCGATTTGTCGTGCTTACAAAGTTCAGCCCAGAATTTCCCTTTTTTTTTCATTCACAATACGCGCTCTGACATTTCAATTGCCTGCGGCGTATATTTGTGTCGGAGGGGGTGGGTGGTGGGGTAGGTGTTGCCTGTCGCTTGGCATAATTGAAATTGACATATTTCATTGTCGGCAAAAGGCAACGACGAAATTGCCAAAGTAAATTTTCAATTTTCATCACATTTAAGTGGAAGAAAGGGAAAACGAACGGAACGAAGGAACGAACGATGGACAAAAGCTACGGCATTGATTTGCTTTGATTTTCATTCATCGCCCGCTGTCATCGTTCGCCTTTATTTACCGTTTTGCTTTGTTGCAAAAGCGCCCCGGGGAGCAACAATACAGTGAGGCAACAGAGAGGGGCATGTAGCAGCTTAGGCTTGTAACTTTTGTCTGTCTGTCCCGTCCCGTTAAGCGCCTTTCATGAGTGCCCAGCAACAGCCCCCAAACCTAACCCAACCAATCCCAGTTTCAGTTCCAGTGCCAACTCCCCCTTTCGAATTGTTGCTTACTTTTTTCTCTATTTTTGGTTGGGCATCATATCGACGCGTTGAGCCTTGTCGTGGATTTTTGGCAGCTTTAACAGGATTAGATGCCTGCAGAGCCAGCCAGCTCTATTGTTGCCTGCTGATGATGATGATGATCAGCTTTCGCTTTCGTTCTCGCTAACTTTGAAAAAATTTGTATCGAGTGTGAATTTGGGCAATAACAAAGGCAATTGAGGTGAAAACAAAACTAAACAATTCAGTTTCGAATTCAAAAGGATTTTGAAGACAGTAAAAAACTAAAAATAAAATGTATTTTGAAGGATAAAGTTCTATAATAATCAAAGCTGAGAGTTTTAAAGCAGCTTTAAAAAAACAGTTTATTGACAAAGGTATTTGGTAAAATCTGAAACTTTACAAAAGCTTGATATTAATCTAGTAAATTCAATCAATAGAATAAAAATCATTTGTGTGCTTTAGTTTTTGTAAGTCAATCGTTTTTGCTATAAAATTTATTGAATTTTGTGTAAAGTGGTTCGATTGTTTTACATTTTAATTCAATTGTTATTGAACATATATATATTTTTCCTTTAAATTTTATTCAAATTTAACAAGTGTAATTTATGCAACTGCAAACTTTTTGGCCAGGATATAACAAAAGCCGTATTGATAAAGTGGAGCTTTGTTCACTTCACTGCCTCCTCTTTGTGGCGCTCCTTCTCTCCCTTTCGCTATCTTCCGCCATTTGGCAATTGCACATAAATTATAACGGCGAAACAATGAAATATATATATACAGGACAGTCGAGCAGGTATTTGGGTCAGCATTTGTAGAGCCTTTGCTTGTTTCTGTTTCTGTTTTATGTGCCTGCCCAGCAACATGCAAAACAGAAGTGGCACAAATTAAAGCTTCAAATAAGACACAGAAAAAACATTGTTGCATACCATTGGGCGTGCTTCATTGTTAGAGCTTTTGCTGAGCTTGCAAACACCAACTGTACCTTCATTTAAAATAGAATTAAAAGTGGCTTGCACTTGGACGCAGAGCGCATCCTTTTAATATTAATGAGGTTGCCAACAACACGCCTTTGCAACGAGTTCCCAAAAACTTGGCACAAAAATGCGCATAACTAATTGAGTTTTATTTTGTGGCAAGCCAAGTTTTGCATTGTCTTTTAGCTCTTACTGTTTCTTTTGTTGGTAAAACTTCAACTTGGCCTGATTACTCCTATCTCTGTTTATGGAATTTTACCTTTGTATATTTTTCTTAGGGCCAAAAACATTTAGTGGTCATTTCAAAACAAGTTAAGAATGTAATTAACATGTTGGATGTCAAAGACATGCCCAAGCCAAATTAGAACTATCAAAGGAAGCGATTCATAAAAAGCTAGGAAAATTAATAACAAAAGCGTGTGGCATGTAAGTGGCACATTTTTGGCCTATGCCTAACTATCAGAAATACCTAACTCCAAAATCTTCAAAGCCACAAACTTTTTGACACTGTGGCCCTTTTGGCCTTTCGGGTTCACTTACCCCCAACAACAGCAACAACAACAAATCAAAGCTGGCAAATAAAATATACGAAAAGTATTTGCCACTAACAAGTTTTCTGGGGTTCGCAACACAAAACACAACAAAACAAAAGTTTTCTGCGGATCGCATTCCGTTCGCGCGCCTTTCGGTATGCTATAATGTTAAACAAAACAGGATTTTCCAGTAAGTATCCTTATCGCCACTCATTTATTATGCAAAGTTTGTTAAAGTTTGCATTGTGAAAATTTCTCAATTGGCGCATGCAAAGTCCGATGGAGGAGGCGGGCATGTTCTTTGGAATTGGCTGCTAATCAAATGCGACATTTATCAAATTGGCACGCAACATGGCGTTCAAACATGCAACACTGCATGGCCGTGGGCGTGCCACACTCGCAGCGCCAAACGTGCCGCTTGTTGCATGCGTGCCAAATTAGCGCCTGAATAAGCACTATATACATATATAGCAAATTTTTAGAATATATTTGTATGTATATAAATACCGAATTTTTGGCAGCTACAGCATCAGCTTTGCCACATGCTACAGCTGTGCTCATCATGCAACATTTGCACAAGCCAATTTCGACGGATGTGGCAAATGGATTTGTGTCTAGACTCTACGCCAGCGTCTCCACGGGCTGCAGCCAAGTGGCCTAAGCCCCAAAAAGTCGCTGCCTTAGACAGAGATTTGGGCACACAATCTGCTCATGGCTTTGTCTAGCTCGGCACTGCGCGACGAACACGGTCTGCATTTGTAATAAGCTGCGCAGATGCAGCCTTAGGGTTATGTGTTTCTCTCCTTTATTCTCTCTCTAGTCCTATTCTAAGACAATTGCTTGGCTAACTGAATGGTTTAAAGCTGGAAATGTTTTATATCTTAAAGTAAAGTTTGCTTTCTAAACAATTGCGTATTTCTTCGCGTCGATAATCAATAGAGGAATCAATGTGCCAATGAACTCGCCAATGAACTCGTTATCAACGCTAATGGAAGCTTTTCAACGTTTCACATGCAAGCGGCAAGCAAAAAGCGTTCAGAGAACACGCGAGCAGCCAAAAAAGCATTTAACGTGCAGTTAACACAGCACATGCATGCCACTTGTGCCACGCCCACAGCGCCTCCTCCATAGTTTATGTGGCAGCTAATGCGCGCCTTCTTCTTTTCCCCTTTTGCTTGCTTCGCACCACAATATAATTATAATAATTTTATGTATTTTATGAGTAAATTTTGATGCATTCTTATTTTGGGTCACGCACGCGACAATAAACAAACAACAACAAAGGCACGAAAAAGCCGGAAAAATTCAAACATCGGCCGGAAAACGGAATTGATTATCGACACTGTGCCAACTCCTTCTCTTTCTTTGGTTCCTGCTTCAGTTTTGTCGGCTGCATTTTATCTTTTTGCGTGCCGCGTTGCCGTTTGCCTGTTTTGAATTTCAAATACAAATTACGATACATAATGACTTCATTTTGGTGTTTTAAATACCCTGTACTTCATTAAAAAATGAATAAAAGAAAAAGGTTGAAGTTTAAAAACATATAAATGTATTAACTTTATTAGTATTTAAAAGCAAACTTTTGATTTTGTTTGGACTAGTTCTCTCATATGTCTTTGTTAAATAAAGGATATCTTTAAGTCTTCCCTTCTTTTTTTTTGATGAAAATTGCACGCTACGTGTGAGTTAAATACACGTAATAAGGTCAAACTTCATTTAATTGGGTGCACAAAACGTGGCCTATTAAAGGTACATATTTTAGATAATTGCCAAGGATACATAACTTTGTAGTAGCCTGGGAGAAATGTGCCAAGCAACTTAACTTTGCCAACTGCTTTAACTTTAAAATCATTTAGATCTAAATTTTCGGTACGTAAACTCTGCCCAAGAGAAATTTAAAAAGATTACAACAAATATTATTTCGAGGTTCAAAAATGGCTGGTGCAAAGAAGCAGTAAGTATTTTCTTAAGCTATAATAAATGAGAATTTAACCCGAAACTCTTCAAAGATCTCCACCAAATATGGGATTACAATTCAGTTCGGCTGCTGGCACTCCAGAAACACATCGCAAAATGTTGCTCTTTAAGCAGCTGTTGAAAAAGCAGCTAGCTCAAGACATGAAAAAGCCTCGAAAAGTCGTCAATGTTAGACAACAGAGGCAACAACAACAACAATCAAAACTATAGCATTTTATTTTTTTGGTTGATATTTCGTTTACTTGGGTAGTTTTTACGCACTTTATTCATTCTGTTTTTTCACAAAATTTATTTTTTTGGCCGTGTTTCACTTCTAATAAATATATATGTATGCATTTAAATTGAATTTCTTTATCAATTTGCAGTATTTGCGAGAATGTTGCGGTTAAATTTAAAAAAAAAAGCAGGTAAACAAGTTATGGACATTTATTTTAGTATATTCCATCACTTGTTTTGGCTACAAATAGCTAAAAAAAAATGCTTTTTTACACTTAAAAATATTAAATAATCTTTTCTTTTTGGTGAAATTGCGGAGCTTTTGTTTTCTGTCATAGCCAACTGCTGCTGTAAATAATAGTCTGGCAACTCTTAATGTTTGTGTGGCGCAGCATTGTTATTGCAATTTTTGCGGTTTTAACAGTTTATAATAAAGTGCCAGGCAACCAGACACCAAAAAACAACAACAACAACGGAAAGTCATGGCAAATATTCGTCCCTTAAAAAAACAAACTCGAGAATCCCAATTGCTGCACGGCCTTTTTTAATTGCCGCCAAGCGCCAACTGTTACGTTTTGAACTCTGGCAACTTTTATTTATTTATGCAAATTTTGTTGTTGACTTTCCTTTTTTTCTGGTATTTGCTAAAGGGGCGTTGTCCAACAACAATATTTGTCGCTAAATTGCCCAAAGTGCCGCAAAACTTTTGCCCCGCTTTGGAGTTGGGCAATATTTTGATGGCCGCGACAAATAAATTGAAATTGTTGTGACAATTCTCTCGTTGAAAAGCATTAGGATCACCAAATAGAGAAATGTTCTATTATTGCGAATATTTCCAGCTGGCTAATTGGACGACAAATGGCGAGTTAGACGAGTTGCGACACGTGCCAATATTATTGTCCAGTGCGAATTCCCCTGAAGCTGGAAAAAACTTTTCTGCTTTATCTTCTTTTTTTTATGTTTTGTTGGCGAACTTTGGTCGTTTGTGGCTTTTGGCAATTGCACACACACACAGACACACACACTTTCACACACATATTATGGCAGTTGTGAAAAGCCAACAAAAGTTGTTTACAACACCTCCTCAAGGGAAACGTGCTAACACGTACATTGCGCATACGACATGTGTTGCGGCACATCCTTCATGGCCAGTAGTAACATATATGATTTAGTTGTAGTTTTTTCTTTTTCGTGACATATAATTAACTAAAGGAGTTTGAGAACTACATTAGAAACAAAACGAACCGAAAATGTTCACACTAATCGCATTAAAATCCCATTTCTTCAACGCCTAATGGAGAACTTGGTAAAGTTGTAGGCGGAAATTGGCTCGTTGGTTGTGAAAACAGCCTTTTCAATAATGGAACGTGGACTGCCCTTGTTCTGCAGCCAGAGGCGCCTGTAAAAAGAAGAAGAATACAAGATGTATTGCTTGAGGAGCTATTTCTGAAATATACTCACATTTCCGATATTAGATCTTGAGGTCCTTCGATTAAACCTTTCACAGTGCCTTCTTGAGTATTCATGCACCAGCCGTTAAGGCCCAACTCTTTAGCCTTCAATTGTGTGTGCTTACGAAAAAAGACGCCTGCGTAAGATATTTAAATATTAGATACTGCTAGTTTATCGCATTTTACAACACATACCTTGGACACGCCCGTACACCTCAAACATCATGCTGTAGAGTTTCTTTTCGCTGCTCATTGCATTTCCCAATATATTTGTAGTCAATTTCGATGATTCTAATTTCGTTACTTTTTGCGGTTTTTTAATTTTGCTGTTCATTATTAAAAATGGTATTGAAAATTGGAAATAAAGGTTTTACAGATATTTCTTATTCAGAAAAAAAATTTTACTTGTGCTCAATTTGTAGCAAATACAAAGACAAATGTTTTTGGATTGAATAGAAGCTAGAAACATTATTCAAAAGGTTGCTTTGTTACTATAATTGCTATTAAATGAACTTTTTTCCCAGACCAATAACTATAAAAAGATGAATCCTTGTTTTTTACAACCACTTGCAGCTAATGTCAATGAAAAATTTCGTAATTCGCAATTGAGAGTTATGCCACGTTAAAAATTCATAGTATTTTGTATGAGTGAAATTTTGCCCATCAGATCAACAGATTTCTGCTATTGTAGGACTTCAGGCAAGGAGCTTGTCCAATACTCTATCTCTCTCGCTCTAACATGATGCCTGTCAAGCTCAAGCCATTTGGAGTTGCTTCACTTTTGGCGCTTCCGGTTCGTTAAATTTAACGGGCAAAGCTGCTGCGCACTTCTGGCCACAAGAGGGTAAGAGACAGAAACCAAAAAAAAAAAAAAGTAAAGGATACGAGCAGAGTAAAAGGTAGCAGACAGAGAGCCAGAGAGAGGAGGGGCAAGTGGTAAGGGGTAGCTTAGGGGCTTGCAACTTGGACGCTTCAGTGGAAACTTCAATAAAACGTTTGACGCTGCAGGCAAACTGACATTTTCCATTAAGTGCAGACAGCTCGCAATGCCGCCAGCTCATTTTTGGGTGCGTGTGAATAAAGAGAAAGAGAGGGGAGAGTGAGAGGGAGAGAGAATGGGCGAGAGCTTAGAGGAAAACACGCTGTGGCCAAGTTTTATGGCAGAAATTATGTTCGACTTGGACTGTTGATTATGATGTGCTCTTAAAAGCTCTCTTTCTGCTTCACTCTGTCTCTTTGCTCGGAGCTGCTGTTTATAGTCTGGTTTTAGGCCATACATTAATTAAAGCTGAAAACTGTGAGGCAAAAGCTAAAGTTGCACAGCTGCTGCACAAGTTTTTTGGCTAAAAACATCAAAGTGTCATCAACAGGCAGCCTTCGCAGCCGGGGCTGCACTTCCGCACTTGACAAGGCGAACTCGACAAGCAGCAAGGAGCCAGGACAACGACAACGACAAGCAACAGCAACAACAAGCATTGTGGTCTGTCTTTGTGTCCGTTTGGCTCTCACTGTGTGTCCTTATCATTTGCGACAAATTCGCCGACAACTTTACTACAATAATATTTATTTTGAAAATATGCTCAAGCGCGTCTCGTTCTCTCTATCGCTTTGAAGGGGGGGATTGGGGGGTGTGGCGCACACTTTGAAGTGTTGCCAATGTGGAAAAGTAATCAAAATATTTTGTCAGCTTCAGCTGCAGTTTAGAGACTTGAACTGAAAATGGTAAACGTTCTTATTTTTAGTGTCGGTCGCTTTAAAAGTGTTTTGGCACAAATTGCCAAAAGGAAATTGAGTTGAAAATTGTTTCAGCTTAACGAGAGAGCGATACTTAAATGTGGCAACAATTTAAATACAAAAGCGCCTTGCAGGCATTCTATTAATATTAGACGCCAATTTGCAGTTTACACTTAACTACTCTGTTTCAAGCTCAAAACTGTGAGCTGAAAGACAATGGAAAAAGCTTTAAAACTGACTTACATTCAGGAGTACGATGAAATCCCAGATGAAATTAAAACGTAATCATAAGGTTTAAATAACGTTTATAAGAAAAAAATAGATAAAAAAAAAAAGATATCCCAATTTTTAACAGGTGAAGTAAAAATCTATCCCATAGTACTCTGCTCTAAGCAAAATTGACATTTATGCAATTTGATTTTGTGCCGCACAGCAAATTAAATTTACTCAGTTTGCTACCCCAAAAAAGTATGCTATGTTTTTGTGCCCGCAGCCAAAAACCGAACCCAAAAGAAGGCTGTTATCCTTGAATTCATGTGTATGTGTGTGTGTTTGTTTCGTTTCCAAACAATTTCACGTTGAAATTTGTTACAAATTGCAGCTACAATGAAAATTTGCATAAAATTTCCATATGCGTTTTTGTTATGCGGCCTGTTGGTCCTTGTTTTATTAACCCCCGCACCCTCCGCTCATTTCGCTTTTAACTATTTGCATAAAAATGCCGCCTGACTGACAAATTTTCTGGTGTCGCGCCGCCAAAATTTATGAACTCTTCAAAATATATATTCGCTTTGTTTTTTTTTTTCAAGTCCCGCGAGTCGCATAAAATTTATATTTAACTTTTGGTCCGGCTTATTGGTGGAGAGGGGGTGATTTGTCCAGTTTGCCGTTGAGGTGTTAACATGTCCAAAGCCTCCATTTGCATTTAGCCAGGGATCCCCTCCGTCCCCAAAAATAAGGCAAGTTAATTTATTTGCCTGCTGTCTAAAAACGCCAAAGCGAAGCCGCCTCTCAACCAATTTTCATTAAAGCACATAAATTGTTGTTTATGGCACTCCCGGTTCCCCCCACACCCAAAAAGGATACCTTCCTGGGAGCAGCGCAGACGACGCTGCATTGGGAGGGTGGGTTGCCAGACTGGCGCAGAGCCACAATGCTTTTTGTGTCCAGTCCAGTCGAAGTCGACTTCATTTCATATTCATAAGCGCGCAATTCGTAACTCCTGCTTTTGTTGCTCCCTCCCGACTCCGTTTTGTATCCGTTAATAAAGTTTGGCAATTATCTTTGCTGCTGCCTGTTGCTATAATGCCTGCCCCAGGATTTGTGTGTGTGCTCGATTGTAATTGCGGTGAAAGATGGCCTGCGAATTGCAGAAAACGGAATGTATGTTCACTCTTCTTCGATTCATGTTTAATCTTAGATATCAACAGTGTCATCAACTAAATACAATTTTCCCTGGCTCACTTAATATTATTGATATGTTGCATGATACTTGAAAACTTTTATAACCGCTTAAAGTTGCATAATATTTCATCTGCTGATTGCCGCCTGGCTTACAGCTTACTGGCTCTTTGGAAAAGTTTCTGGGGGTAATCAATAGTCGAGTTGAAAAGCTGTCTACAAGTTGGCTGCTGCTGCAGCCGAGCATCACATGGCCATCATATCGAGTCACATCCGCCATCAATTTCATAAAGTGCGACTTAGTTCGTCGCAAGCAAGCCAAGTTGGGGGCGAAAGTGAAAAAGTTGCGACATAAAACCTGCCTCAATATAATTGCATTACACGTAGCTGTCACAAGTGAAAAACCGCACGTAGAACACAAAATAAAAACAGCAGCTGTCATATGCGTCAGCACCCACCCAACCACCTCACTAAACCACCTAACCACACATCCACAAAAACCACAAGCTTTGGCTCTTCAGCTCTAACCCGACTCAAATGTGAAAATGACTTGCCATCCGACTTTTCATATTTTCACCGAGTTCTGTTCTGTTCAGCTCAGCTCAGCTGTTGAAGTCTTTTCGTTCATCTGACAGTGGGACATAGAGCGTAGCTAGCTGGCAAATCCTTTTTCTTAACCTTTTGCCAAGCGTGCACATACTTCAAGTGTGCTTAAGCTTTCTTGCTTCCACCTCACCTCAACTTTGATGTGGTCTAAGAGTATGCAAGACACAAATCACCAGAGCGGCGGTGTCTGGAATTTATGCGTCCTCTTAACAGCTCCTCTCGTGTTGCTATGTGGGTGTGTACTCAGTGTGTGTGTGTGTGTGTGTGTGTATGATCTCTGTGATTTGGTAGCAGCCCAAGAGCTTGGCTAGCCCCTAAGCTGACACTGATGTACGCCATTTTCCCATCGTGGGCGTCGTCTCAAATATAAGTATGTATTTCTAGCTCAGTGTGAAGCATTCATTCAACCAGACTCTGAAACATGGCTAGCCCATTAGCTGTTGAAATTTTTCTTTTCCCATTTTTTTTCTTTTGGAAGGGTGGGTTATTTTATTTGTTGCGTCACGAGCTGTGTAAATATTTTTAGAAATTATTTTACGCTTGAATGGAATGAAACGAATCGACGACCGGTAGCCGGAAATCACTTATGACATTTGCGATCTATTGATGCTTTTTGGTTCATGGACTTTTTCGGTGCCACATAATGATTTGACAAAAAGCAGGACGCACATTGGGCACAAAAATTAGGATTTCAAAAGGGTTGGTTCATCTTTTTTGTGAAGATTATTGCCTACGCATGACTTATAAGTATAACAATAAAGTGCTAAGCTTAAGTTGCTTTAGCTTTAAAAAATATATTTTAGTTTGTACAGCTTTGAAGTAAAAAAAAAATAGAGATATGACGCAAGCATTTCCTAGCAGTCACCGTTATATAAAAAAAATATCTAGTACATGTATAAAAAAAACAACTCAAATATATGTTATTGAGTTGGAAAAGAAAAAAATTATTATTATTAATATTACCATAATATTTTTAGAAACTGTAACTTGGTAAAACCAAAAACTTGTTGGTGAGCTGTTTATCTTCTCCTGCATCAATTACTTAACTTTGAGTTGTATCTGAGCAGAAGCTACAAAGTCTGTACCACTTGTTTTGCCATATTTCAGTGTTGCACAATACAATGTTAACATGCATACGCTTGCAACTGAAGCTGGAGATAAAGCACACCTGGCAATATATTGTACAACACACTGATTGTTTCCAAACATCTCCCACTCTATTTGTGCTACTACAAAGGCGACGACTGTTTGCCAAGTTGTAATAAAGTTTTGGGTAAACAAGTAAAACTTCACTCTCACACACACACAATAAGAGCAACACAATACCAATTCCCAGCACCCAACCTTTCATTTCTACAATTTTTCCGACTCGATGCCAAACTTATCTTAAATTCTAATGCAATTGCCAGAGCAAGTGCAACCTTTGTTGAGATTTTTATACTAATGTTCTAACATTTTTCTCGCTTTGCTCTTTCTTTTGCAGGTATGTAGCAGCCGCCATTTTGTTTTGATGCTCGTCCATGTGTGCGTGAGTGTGTTTGCTTGTTTGTTTGTGTGTGTAAGTGGCAAACAAATGCATTACATACCACGTTTACGTCTGCCTCTCATGTTTGTATGTATTAGATAATAAAGTAGTCGGGAATCAGTTGCGAGAGCTTCTCCGCTTGGCTTAGCATGGCGAAACGAGTATTGTGTAGCATACTTTTTGGCGTGCAGTACGTGCCGCTTATCAAATGCATCAGACTTCATGCACAGCACAGCAAACACAACAATGAACAGCAAAAGAAAAAGAGAAAAGAAAAACCAGCATTCCCTTAGCCTTTGATTCCATTTACTCTTTGCAACAGTGGATAATATAAATACATTTGTTGACTGCCAGACTACAGGAGGTTTGAGTAAGCTAGTATATATAGCTCGGATTTTTGTTGTAAAATATTATAAGTGAAATTTAGATTACTGCACTGAAATATACTGTATCCTTGTGAAAACAAAAAAAATTTAAAAAAAAGAAAGGGTATAAAAATATTCTTTGCATTCGATTTCTCGCTTGATTTACCATTGTTGATTTCACTATTGTTAGCTTGTAGTTGATTGCTTGCCTCTTTGTTTATTTTATGCTATTCACTTATCCTGCTACAAATGCAACTCTGAATCTAAAACGTGCCACATTCACATGGCTTCTTTTGCCCATACATATATGTTCACATGGTATTCGCTTTTAATGCTCCTCCCTATTCATTAGGCAACTTAACGCCTTTTAATTAATTGAGCTCAAGGCACAGTTGCCCAGATACATCACAGTCTCTCATTCTCTCACTCTAGAAGTATGTGGCGGGCGGCAGCAATTACAGCAAAATTATGCACATAATTATTGAAGGCAAAGTTCAGGAGGGTGATGAGTTGGTTGGCTTAACTGCTGCAACATATTTGCTAATGCAATTATTGTGCATAATTATGCGTTTATTACACAAATGAAATCAGCTAGAGCAGAAGGGTGAGGTTTTTGTCAAACAATAGAGATAAACGGATACACAGTTCAACATTTGGTATTTGCGAGCAAATCAGTTTCAGTTCATTCATGAACTCCATTTTCGACCTGCAGCTGTATTGTGCTTTTGACTAGATGCCATTCCCTTGCATTCCCCATGGTTCTGTTGAACGCCTGCGAGTCAAAACCAAAACCAAACCCAAACTGCATTACTGGTCGCATATTTTGGCCAGCTGTGCAATGCAATTGCAAGGGATTCTCTGTGCATCGTCTGATGCCCGATTGCATTTTAATCGCAATGCTTTTGGCCATTTCGCATTGCAAGCAGAGCACTTAATGAACTCGCGGGCCTTCTGCAACATTCACTTTGTGGCATGCCAACGTAGTAAGAATGAAATGCGTCTAAGCCAAAGCGAAACATTTAAGATAATTCAAGATATAAAAAATTGAAGATTAAAAATAAGTTTTGAATACTTTTATTTTATAAAAAAAAAAAACATATAGTACATGATAAAAAACTTGAGCCAAAATATTAAACCACAATTAAGTCAATCACAATATACACTTTTAGATACTTTTGTATACTCTTCATCTTTACTTTACATTCTGTATTTCAAAGTTATCAAATCTTTGCTAATTGCTTGTCAACGTTTCAATTGAGATTCTTTCCAAGTGGTTGACTTTAATCAGTTGGCAATTTGTCATTCGGTTTAAGCTGCCACTTTTGCATAACATAGTTCAAAGAAACTGCTCTCGAAACCAATCCCCAAAATGCAATGTCCAATGTCAAAAGAGTTTATGGTCGCAGCTGGCGTTGCTGTGTTTTGGGTGCCACAAATCCGCCGCAGTTAGCAACGATTTATATTTGCCATTTCCTGCCACAAGTCGTCGTCGTCGCTGCTGCTGTTGCTGGCACATGTAAGCCATCCGCAGGGAAGTAGTGTAAAACGACAACAACAAGAACAGCAACAACATCAACAACATCAACATCGATGTGCAAACATTAACCCCGAACTAAGTGAAGGTCTCGGCGAAGACTTCTTTTTTTTCTCATGCGCTGTTTTATTTTTGGCTCTCTCATTTCTCAGTTGGTTCTCTTTGCGCCTGGTGATTTGTTGCTGATGTGTTCTTTCACTAAATTCACTTAAATTCCTGTTATTTCCGCATGTTTCACACCAAGCACTGATACAATATATGTATCTGTATCTGTGCCACACAAATCTTCGGCTCGAGTCAAGACTTGCAGCCATTTCTTACATACATTTTGCCAATTTGCACTTCATGAATAACATAGCGTTGGGGAGGGGAGTGAGGGGATCCGTACTGCTGCCCCATTAGACAATTTGCACACATGCGATTTGGCCAAATCGACGGCGTTGGTTGCCTCCTCAGCAGCATGTGTCCACAAACTGTTTGTTTGTCTTCGTTTTATCAGTTCAATTCGCCCAGTGCACAGATTGATGCATTTTTCACGAATTTCCACTCTAAACATCCGCTCTCGCTTTGCGCACCGTTTAAAGTTTCTTCTTTCAAGTGAGCTTCTTTTTTTCGAATTTAATTCAACAGTACTTGAAACAGCAGCAGCTGAAGTTGGCGCACATTTATGCCAAATATTCGGCTGCATTTGCAGGGCAATAAAAAAAAAGAACAAAAAAGGAGGAAAATGCAGGGAAAATATGTAGCACATGTGCCTTGGGAAATCGTTGGAGAGGTGTTTCAAATGTGCTCCAAGTGATGCATTTTTGATGGCCAACAGCAAAACGTGTGCGCTTCAAAAAAAAAGAAAATACCTTTAAGCAGTTTTTTCACTCTTCATACATATATTTTGACTGCAGAGTTGAATTATATGAGCTTAAATAACTTATGTGTGATATAGGTTAGCGGGTTTAAAGTTTAGGCTACTTTATCAAATCAAAAACAATTTAAGATACACATCCAAACACTTCCACTTAAAGCTATATACTCAGTTCCAAGTTTGCATCGCTGCCATTCACATTTGTCTGTTTGTTGTTGGTGCTGTGCACATAATCTGTGCAGACTCTGTTCAGAAATCATAATGCACTGTTCAGTGCTCAGATCCCAATCAAAACTCACTTCAACCAAACTAACGGACAGACAGACACTGAAGGAACAAAACCTCAAATGCAAACGCATTGACTGAATTGATCTTGTTGCTGTCGTTGTTGTAGTAGTTGTAGTTCATGGACCATAAAATGAGGTTATGCTTGGGCTGCTGCTGCCACTGCCACTGCCACTGCCACTGCCACCACTGCCACCACTGCCTGCCTCTTGTGAGTAACATGTTTCTTTTCGACTTTCATGTGATTTATGAAGAGCAATTTTAATGACATTTTCCATCGACAAGAGTATCGACACAATGCTGCTGTTGCAGTTGCATGCTTGCAAGTCATGCGTGCCTCTCCTAAGTGGCAGACAGAGCCAGCTGAAGCTGAAGAGCTGGACACACCTATCAGGGGCAGCCAGATACAGTCAAGTCCAACACTTTGTGCAACACCACACTTTGGCAAAAAGTAATCGCAGCTCATAAATTTGATTTGTTTCTTTTTGTATGCCAGACAGTTCCAGTTGCTGATTTTAGTGGGTCAGCGCGGCATGAATCAGTTGCATGATTGCGCAATCATTAGAAGAAAAACTGCACAATCATGAGGTAACAAAACACACGCGAGAAACATTTAACCTTTTTATCATTGTTTTGCCCGATTTGGTTTATTTATAACAACAACGGCAACAAAAGAAGTCAGTATATAAATAACCATATATGTAGTTTTGCAACAGTTACTTTTGGCCCTCTCCCTACCCCACCACCCACCACCCACCACATTTCACAATTTCCATGCCCATTTCCATTTCAATTGCCTTTTGAGTGGAATAATATGCAAATATCAATCGAGCATGAGAATTGCATTGCGATGTGCAAGCACTAAAATGCAGTTTGCCAAAAACATTTTGCCATTTGTTTAACCCCCCCTCTCTCTCATCACCCGCAGTAGTCTAGCAGCTGTTTGAGATTTATGAGGATAAAGCTGCAGCAATTTTAATGTGTGGAAATGAAAACTCTATTGATATATCGATATGCACATATTATTGACAGTAGCAATTGCAATATGTTCCAGATATTGTTCTCTTTTTTGTTCGTTTCGGAAAATGCAAATGTTCTAGGGAAGTGCCGGAAAGGATGGAAAGAAACAGAAGTTAATTTAGTCTGCATTGTAACAGTCGAAATTGGGTAAATGGTTTCAAAGAAACAGCTTTGCTCATAAAAAAAAATATATATACACAGATGAAAAGAATTCAAAATAAGTAAAAAAAAAAAAAATACTTCACAACTAACACACCTAAGAACTTCTTAAAGTTCCAGACACTTTTCTTTCTTCCACTTTATTGCAATTGCAGTTGCAAGGGATTCTCTTTGCATCTTCTGATGCCCGATTTCATTTTAATCTCAATGCTTTTGGTCATTTCGCATTGCAGCGAAATTTATAAAGTCGCGGGCCTTCTGCAACATTCACTTTGTGGCATGCCAACGTAGTAAGAATGAAATGCGTCTAAACCAAAGCGAAACATTTAGGATAATTATAAGAACATTTAGGCATACTGACTAAGAATAAGAATTTAAATAATAATAAAAAATTCACCACACAAAACGATATCTCCATCAAAATCCACAAACAAAAAATAATGTTTATTTAAATGTATAAAAAAAATGAGAAACATTGCAAGTGACAAAATTAGTTTAAAAAAAAAAAAAAAAACTAAAATAATATAAAAAAAAACTTGACCTTTCGAGATCTTTGAATCAAACAAAATCCACGATACATAATATCAACTTTTCTTTCTTGCACTTTAAATTAATTTCAAGTCAAATATGTTGAAATTAAACCAACAAAACAGAGCCATAAATAACAATTCGATGTTCTTATCACATAATACGGAAGCCCATAGCAAAGACGTGGCCATAAATCAAGTGGAAAGCGCCTTTCAACCCCCCACCCCAACCACTCTTCTCCCCACTTGGCACATTGTTATTGTTGTTGTTGTTGTTGCTGCTGCTGTTGTTGTTGATATGGGTAGAGTGTGTAAAATCTAACAACGGCATCGCGTGAATAATTAAAATGAATTGCGTAAAGTTTTTCTACTCATACTCCCTTTCCACTCCCCAACTGCACGTTTGAAAGCATTTCACATTATTGCTTTTTAAAGTCATCTAGCCACATGTGTGTGAGTATCTCTTTAAATCCACTCACAAAATTTAAAGTTGCCGACCAGTCATAGCAATAAATAAATTAACACTCACGGAATATAATGATAATGATGAGTTAAAAAAAAAAAAAAAAATAAGAAGGGAAAAGATGAATGAATATTTTTGGACAGCTAATCGGTTTTATGTCTGCCATAAGGCGGCATTTATAAGCTTTATAAACATCAATTTGTTTGTCTGGTACTCAATAGATACTCTCTATTGTAATTTGTTGCTTGATTGATTCTGTTTTTCTTTTTCTGGTTTGGGGTCTTCATTTTGGGTTGTTGTGCGTTTAACCCCATTAATCAATGCTTGCCCGTTTTGTCTTGCTTTGCATATTGCAATTCGTTGCGCTTCACAGTAATTACAACAACAACAAGAACCACTTGCTGCTGCGTTTCTTTCTTTCTTTTTTTTGGGGGGGGCATTGCTGCCGTTTGAGATTTATGACCCTTCAAAATGCAATTAAATTTAATTGAAGCGCGAAAAAATGCACCGGATTGTTTGTCTTTTTCACACCAGCTCTCCATTTCTCATTCTATATCTCACTTTCTCACTCGTTCTCTCTCTCAAGCCCGCCCAAAGTCACTCATCATACGCCCCGTTGGCCATTTAATTAATAGGGCCACCAAATGTGTTTTTGCCATCGAACAGTGGAAAAACTGAAAACAAATCTCTTACAATTGCATATTCAATTTCACTCGCATTTTTCAAGCACTTTTCAGTTTCTGTTGCAGTTTTATATGTTGAAGTTTTGCTTGTTTGTTCTCATCGGCTTTGGTTTCTTTGCCGTTATTCATGCTTATCATGTATTCATTATGTGCTCTCTTGGCTGCCTGATTTATTGGCATCTTTTTTTGGCCAACACTCCTGACGCAGCAATACATATATTCATGTGCAATTAAATCTTATTTGCATTGAGGTGCGAGAATTTCCATTCAATTATTTATGCACTTGTTTTTGTTGTTCTTGCAACTGCTGTTATCTGCAGTTGTTGCAGTTGTTGTTGCAGCTTGTACATGTTATGGTTACAAAGTTGTGGCAAGCTTTTGTGGTTTTTGCGGTTGGAAGAGTTTGAAACAAGTTAAATAGCCTAAAATGCTTGTTCAAAACTTTAAAGCTGCAGCAAAACTGCTCGCAAAATAAATAAACAAGTCTGTTTCAAATTTAATCCACAATTTTTAAACAGCAATAATATAATAAGTTTCCTGATTTTATAAAATAACATTTTACTGCCGTTTGCCTTTTTAAGAAATACCTCTTGAGGTAATTAGATTAATTCATAAGATATGTTGTAGCGCAAAACGGCTTTGCATTGCCAACAAGATAGGAATTGAATTATTTATGATTGTCAATATTTGAAATAAAATGCATTGGAAGAAAATAAATAAGGACAAGGGTAGAATCCAAGCTGTTTCTTTTGTTTAATAAAAAGATGTAATAATATTTACAATAAATATGAGTGCAAAAAACATCAAATCACACGAAGAATAACAAATATTTATAACGCCACAAAGTGAAACAAGAAAAAGGCGGAAAAGTACAACAACGAACATAGTTCTTGGGCTGTTGGGCTTAGCACGTACTACGGTCTGGCTAAGGGGGAACAGTCGAGGGGAACAGTCAAGGGAAACCGCAGTCGTTCACTGCAAAATTGAAAGGGACAAGTTAAGCGTTTAGGACGAGGAGGAAAAAGAAAAGGAAAAACTGGCTGAGCATCCGCATAAAACGTGGCTAATATAAAGAGAAAAAAATGAGAAGAGAAAATAAAAAAAACCGCATAATAAATCATTGCTGGCTGGGCTGCGCGCATAAAGGACATTCGCATGTTCATAAAAAGCCAGTAAAATATAACTGTATATATACATACACTCTACTCTATATAGCAAATAGCCAAAGCAAAAGCCAAAGCCAAAGCCAACGACAAAGTCAATTATGCAACAAGCAAACTGCAGAGAGTGTAAGTAGAGTAGAGGAAAGGCAAAGGCAACGTTATACTTTAAATAGACTGCCAAAGCCAGACGGCATTATTGAAATATTAATGATCCAACATTATTATTATTATGAAAAACTTCCAACCCCCACCGAAAGGAACATGGCTGGCTAGACGGCAAAGTTTTCATCAACGAAAATCGAATTGCAAATTGCAATCAAAACTTAATCAGTTTAGAGGCTTAGACATAAAACATTTACTCCGCCGCCCCCTTCCAGTTATTTGCACAGCTTTCCATGAAAAACGCGTGGCGGAGAGAAGAGAGCTTTAACCCAAAAATTGTGAATTTTTTTTCCAAAATTAAATGGATTTTTGTGCGTCAATATTGACACAAGACTCCAATGACTGACTGACTGCATAAATGGGGGATTGTAGTAGTTGTTGCCCGTTGTGGCCAAGCTTTCAACATTTTGAAGTGTCTGATTGCATCTGACATTGAAGATATATGCTCCATAGTACAAAGCGCTAACAAATGTTTACATTTATGTTGAGCTGACTTTTAATGGGTTATTTGATGAGCTCTGTGTACGCAGTCAGCTTGAAAAATCTCTCTGATTATCTCTTTCTAAAACTTGATTGTACGATAAATTAAAAGCAAATATTGCATAGACAAAATTTTTAATAAAAAATTTGACAAAAACAATTACGTGACTTGTCAACTAATTACAATCTTTTGTCCATCCGGACATCCCGTTGCTTCCTTGCTGTTATCTACACCCGCTCCCTCTGCCTCAGCAGGTAATTAACGCGTGTCATTTATGCGTCACGGGCGGCATGCGGCATAAAGAAAGAAGAGTAGCTCATAAAAGTGCCACGCCAGGCGCCAGACACGCGAACATAATTTGTTGAAGACTCCGCTTTCAGTTTTTTTTTTTGCTCTGCGCTCTGTCATTTTTATGAAAATTCTGCAATAAATTAAAAATTATTGCCATACTTTGTTTTTTATTAATGTTTGCTGCCGCCGCTTTTGTTCAGTGTAGCTTAATTTTATACGTATAAATTATTCCCGTTTGTTGTTTTGTTGCGTATTTTATGTAAATTGTGCGCACAGGTGATAAAGTTGCCCATTATTCATTGTAGCGCCATCAAGGAAGCATTTTTGGGTTATTAAAATTTATGCAGAGGCATGTGCAGTTATTAGTCCAAAGACGGCCTATTTGTTGCCAGATTACAGTTGACTTAAGTATTTTCTTATGATTATTTAGGGAGTTTGCAAACAGTTGATCAAGGGACTTTTCAAGTCTTTTACTTTGCCAATAAAATAACCCCAAACTGGTTTCTAAGCCATCCATTTTTTTTGGGCTTCTAAAAGTCCTTCTCATTTTCACTTAGCCTTTTTTTTCTCTAGCAACCTTTTGTCACAAAATAACAACTCATTATGTGACCCAACCACCCAACAAACAATTTCTTTTGCTCTATGCATTACGTCTCAATTCTTTTTGATTCCTTTTCTTGAATGTAATCCACACGCAACGCATTTTTTTATTCCATGGGTTGTGCGCCTTGTCCATCCCGCGTCAGTCAGGCTGGTGCCTTAAAAAAGGCTTTTTCGATTTTATTTCGTAACAGGAACAATGCACAAGCGTGACAACGCCAAATGTGACTTTGAAAATTTGATAAATGACCCAAAGTTCAGACGACGAAAATGAAATGAGAATCGAAAGCCAAAGCGGAACTGAATGCCGCACGAAATGAAAAACCCCGAATGAATGAATCAATGAAACAGGGAAAATGGAAACGTGAAAAGCAAACGCAATACACAAAACGAACCCGCCGCGACACTTTTGACAACAAACAGACGGCGACGCCGATTGGAAAACTGCGGCACGGTGGAAGGAAAAACAAGCGCCACATGTGCGTTGCCTTTTTCTCGGTCGTTGTTGTTGGATACATTTTGGGCGCCCTCGACTTTGACTCGGCGGCGGCAACGTCAAAGTCAACTTGAGTCGCGACGAGACGAGTTGAGCAAAGTCATTCTTCATTTGTAATGCCAGGAGCGTCGTTGTCGCAGCGCCCCCCTGCCACGCCCACAATTCACAAAGGCCTAACACACACACAATCACAGTTAGCAGGCTCTGTCACAGACCAAATTGGCTAAGTTAACTTGAGTTCTTAACTGAAAATTCAACAACATTTATTTTCAGCTTATTTGATACTTTCGCTACTTTTCTCATGGGGCTTGCTTGGCAGTCACCTCCATATAAAATATTGATAATAAAAAATCGCATCACGTCGCTTAAGTTTGTAAATAATGTTGTGGAAAATTTATTAGCCAGCCCCCCTCACTTCTTTTGCCTGTCTGCCTGCCTATTGATGGCAGTCAGTCTTTGGCAACTGGATAAATGTGATTTTGTTACGAATTTATGGGTTTTACATCGAAGTGTGTAAGAGATTGGTGTTCATGTCACCACATTTAACAAACACTCAAAAAAAAAAAAAAAATCAGATATATATTAAAAGAAGTCGAGACAACTGTGAGGCCGACAGCTTCCACTGAGGACAAGGTTAAAATGCTAGAAACAGGACAAAAAAAAAAAAAAAAAAATAGGTGAATTAATTTCTTAGCTTCTGCGGGATAATAATTCCACGATCCTGGTAGTATAATCAATATAATTACAAAAGCTTTTCGAAAATGTCGCACACGTAGCAAAAAAAAGAAAGAAGAGGAGCGCCAAAGATTGGCCAAACTTCAGGGGCACGTAGCAGTTACAGAGCAACAGGAAATAATACACATACGCACTGTGAGACGTACGAGAAAATTATAGGCAAACATTTTGACCCACAATGCGAAAACGAAGGGAGGATGATGGTGGTGTAACATTTGTGGCAAGTAATTGACAAACATGCCACATGCTACTAAACACAAATTAGAGAATGCTACTACTGCTGCGTCGTGCAGCAGCCCGTGGCAATCAATTGATTTTGTGTCAATGTTGTTGTTGTTGTTGTTGCTACCGGCAGTCAAAATGTCAATTAGGCCAAAAGTACAGATGGTAAAGGACTAGGGGGCACAAGGGGGGACAACCTCAAAATGATTACCATTTGGCAGCTTTTTTTGTTGTCCTTTACAAATGAATTTTATGCAAATGTTTTTGTGTGTTTGTATTTAAATATTTTGTTGCCGCTTGAAACGCTTTAATGAGGCCGTTAGATAGACGACAGACGACAAACAACAGAAGGACCATAATGTGTCTCATTTTTGTGTCCGGGTCATAAAAGCATTATGCCCAATAAAATAATTTCCCTAATGTTGTTGCCATTTTGGGCGGCTGGCCAACATTTGTGTCGCCTCTCTCTTCTGTTGGTCATTTGCCAGCCATATAAATTAAGTGCAGTGCTTTTGGCCACTTGTCGTCAGCTCCAAGCCGACTTACTATATAAACAACGAAAAGTATATATACAAATGTACATTTATCAGTCTGCCATGTCCTTTTCTTTTAGTTTCTCTCCTTCGCTCTTTTATTATTGGTAAAATTTCGGGCTCGTTTATCAATGCGCCATTAAAGTGCGATGCCATGTGGCGCCCTCTGTCGGACGTGGCGTTTGCCAAATTGCAATATGGTGGCGCGTTGGTGTTGCCTGCCGCCTGCTGCATATCCGTCGAATGACAAACGTTGTTTGCTCTGTTCCCTCTTCTGCCAAAAACAACTACAACTAGCTGCCCACTGCTAACATATCGGAATGTCGCGTTATTGTTGTTGTTGTCTGCAACTAATATCCGTTTCCGTTGTAGACAAAATGTGTTGCCATTTATAATGTCAAGTGTTTGGCGCAACAGCAACACAGCACAAGGACCAATTTCAATGTGTGCATTTTGAAGGATGTGGATGCAGAACAAGCGAAACAATTTATTTTGTCCACTGTTGTCATGTAACACTGTACACAATTGAAGTAATAATCAAGGAATCAGGTTCGAACCCGTTGAACCTTATACATTTTTATAATTTATATTTATATAATTAAGCTCGTTTAAGGTGAGGTAAGTTACAAAAAATTAGTGCCCAAAACAAAATCCGGTATTATATTGGATAAAAAAAATTCAAGAAAATACAAAAAGCAAATATAAAATGTCATCAGTATTTCAGTTAATATGTTGAGATTCTCTTTTGTTTGCGATTCACAATTTTATCTCATTTTCTTTGCGTGCATTTTGCCAGCTGTTGCCATTTGTTGTACTCTCTATGCAAAACTAGAAAAACTTTTCTTTGCCACCCCCTGGCACAAATACGTCAAACATTTTGTGGGGCACAAGGCACAAATATGGCAACGACAGAGACAAATGAAGTTATTGAAACCTCATTATAATGGTGCAGAGAAAAGTTGCGGAAAGCGCAACTGTGAAACAGATGGAAATAGAGACAGCGAGAACAGGCAGTGAGGGGGAGAGGCAGGCACAATGCAATTCATCAAGTGTCACAATGCACTTGGAGAGTATCAACAGCCAAAAATTGGATTCATTAATCAAAGTGAGGCAACAACAATTGACCAACGCAGTGAGAATAGAAAAAGCGGCCAAAACCTCTTGGCGAAGATCTCTTCAAAACGGTAAGAGCAGAACTTTAAATGTAGCTGCTGCTGCTGCCACTTTGTTGAACAATTTTTCAAAAATTAGCCAACACGATGAGCTTAGTCCCAGACGAACACCAGGAGAAAAGAGGATTTAAAGATGCGCCACGGCAACCAATCGAGCACGTCGAAAACTAATTTTTCTTGATTACGCTTCTTCAGGGGGCAACGAGGCATTGGTGTCTGGAGGGGGGAGGGGGGCAGTGAATCGGCCAGACAACATGCGGGAGAAAATTGGCTTTGGCGCTACTTGACAAGCACTTCAATATTCGACTGCAGACGCTGCATACACTTAGAAAAATGTATCCGAGACTGCGTTTGGCTTATGGGTGTTCAGCGCTTTAGTAATATTAGCCATAGACGCTTTATATGCATTAGGAAACCATAATACAATTATTTATTGGCAAAAAAAAAAAAACAATCTTTGGCGCTGCTTGAGCACTTAGAAAAAAAATCGATGGTCAGAAAAAAAAAAAAAAACCACAAGCGATGACGTTCCAGAAACGCAAGACGCTCCAGCGAACTATAAAAAATTTTTGTTTAAAATGTTAATAATAATAAAAATGTTTATATTTCAAGTACATTTTGTCGCAGTGCAGCCTGCCATTATTCCTCCACCCACTCCACGCCACAACAGTCGTCATCACTTGGTGGTTTTGAGTCACTTTGTGGCGGCTGCGGCGTCGCCTGTGGCAGCCACATTTGTATGGCGTCAGCAGGCACACGCCACGCCTTGTCACACACATATCCGTCAAGAATCCATTGATGGGCAGCAGCCACTTTAAATATTTTTAGATTGCAGGCAAAATATGAAAAATCATTCAAACATTCTCCTCCCTGCCTTGTTACTGAGAGATGCTATCTTTAAGTGTCTGTCAAAATAATTAAATGAAATGGCCCCAAGACAAAATGCAGTGCAGCTTATCATAGACACTGAGACTTGACTAATGTTGCATTCACGATCCGACCAGCAAGGGACAGAAGGAAGAGAAGTGTGGCTGCAGCCAAGTGCGGAAATGCCAGTTAATAATAAAAATGAACAGGCCAGCAGCAGACGATGACTATGATTTTTTTTCTCCCATTTTCTCGTTGATTAATGAAAGGTTACGTGATTTCTGGCATAGTTTAGCGATTAATAGGGTAACTGGTGTCGAGATTTGCGCCTAGGGTGCGGCTGGAAGTAACAGATGATGCGGGCTCTATGCTACTGAGAATACAACTTCTTGCTTAGTTGAGACAGTTTAATGAACTTCTTACTTGCTGTTGTTCAATGATTCGACATGTGGGCGGGCGGGCAACGTTCCTAATAAAAACTCTTGAATGTTCGCTAGGCTCTACAATAATTCGCCATTCTTGCATTGGAAAAATCGTTGAAAATTATTTCCACACTTGGCAAAAAAAAAAAAAATAGTAACGGTAAATAGCCACAACAATACGAATATTACTATATAGATTGCTTCCATTAGAAGCCCGTTAAACAAAAAAGAAGAAAGAATTTTTGCTCACAACAAAAAAAATAAAGAAAAAACAAAGAAAAAAATATTATGACTAATTCAAGCACCTCACAGTACTATCAGAAGCAAATAATGTCAGTTTAGTAGAAGCATACCATTCTCACAAAGCTAGAACCAGTTGTGAATTATATGATTTGAAAAGTGTAAGGTCATTCCGAAAGTATGCAATACTTTTTTTGCCCTAAGCTTTAAGTTGCTTCTGATACTATCCATGATGTCTAATTGTCTGCATTTACTTCTCGAACTTTAAACACAATATTTACATTTAAATCTTGTTTTGGACTTTCGTTGCAGGTATGTTATTTCAAATTAGAAAAGGTCGTTTTCACCTTTTTTGGCAGTCAGCACACGCAGCTGGCAACAGTCGACTGTCTGGCCTCAGTGTGTAACGTATGTAAGTGGCAGACACTTTGACCTTTGACATACGAGCCGACCGAATCACCTGCAATCCCAATATTTACAAACTCAAACTCACGCACACACAAACTCCACCCCAAACCGTTACTTTGGGGCTTGGAAGCTGTTAAGCTGTGCGTTAAATTGCTAAAAGCCTTTACAGTTGGCTTAAACTAAAAGCTGTCGGCCCATGGCCTGGGCTTTTGGCTATTAATCAACTAAACGTTGCAACTATTTGAAATGGCCAGCACAAACACACTAACACAGACACACTCTGGTCAAAGTTGAAAGTAATCAAAATTCTGGTCCCTCGCTTGCTTTAACCCTTTTCACTAGCCGCTTTTTTCTGGCCAAAACAAAAAAATGTCAACTGAAACGAGTTTTTTTTGCAAACCAAAAAGGAGGCGGACAAAAATTCGCCTCACATGTTCATCAATCAAAGTTGTAGGTTTTTCTCGGTTTTTTCCCCTTTTCGTCTGGCCAAATATGCAAATTGTGAAATTTGTAAACATTTTCCAGTGAGTTTTCACAATGCGATTTCCATTGATTTTTCACGCACACACACAGAGAGCTCTGTTTTGCTAAAGCAAGTATTTGTTGTCTGAATCGTAGGTAAACTATCAACAACAAAGGACGCTTGTTAAAGGCAACCACGTTTCCTGGCAGAACTACACACCACACAACACAACACAACACTACCCTACAATTCTGACGCGCTTTGTCGCGCTTTTGTGTCATTGTCACCGTTGCCTAATTGCACTAACCGCACACCTCTAACTCTCCCCCTTGCCATGCCAGCTGTCCCTCTCTGAGGTAAGTTCGTACAAAAAAAAAGTGTTGAAAAGCACTTGAGTGTCAGTTTTATTTTTTCTCTGTTCTCCTCTTTCTTTTGCTCGTAATGAGTGCGAACGGACAAAAGAGAACAATGCAGTCGTAATTGTATGCGGCTTGTGTGTATTCAATTGTTGTGCGTAGTTTTTGAGGTCGGCATATTGTGCTCAGAGTGTGTGTGTGAAGTTTATCATCTATTAAATCACTTTAATGGCCTTTGTTGGCCAACCAAAACCAGTTTAGCAGTTAGCTTAAGCAGGGAAAAATAAGATTCTTGTCTTTCGAAAACAAAATAGTTTTGAGCTCAGGATACTACAAGATTAAATATTCACAAGCAATAATAAAAAGAGAAAAAGTTTAATAGGTGAGATATGAAAGTTTAGACTTCAGCGCGACGAATACCACAAGACTTTAATTTTCAAAAATAATATACAAAAAAAGCTTCTTATAATTAGTTTTCCACTCTTTGAGTTCTCAACACAACTCTTTATATTCTTGTGTTTACCTTTAGCTACCTCTAAGATGTCTTTGTTCCCACATAATTCCCAACAAATGTGCCTTATCTTTGTGTTTTGGATTTTCGAAATAAGTTTGAGTGCAAACTGAGCCAAACACATGGAATAAAATTAATCCCCTTTGCCACACTGCGTGCCACGACCATGAACAGAAAAATGATGAAAAACACATAATTCATAATTCGTTTTTAATAACAACAACACACATAGTGAATGAAAAATTCAAAGACAAGGGGGAAAAAGGTACTTAAACACACGTGCGCTTTATCACACAGACAAACACAAAAACCCGACAGGAAATAAAAGCCAAGGAAACAACTCCTCAAAATTCATGAAACTCTCTCATATGCATTTTTGTTTTTCTGTATAAAGAAGAAGCAAACTTGTGCGCAATATTCCGTTATCTAAAGCGTTGCCATATGTTTGAATGAGATGCAAGTTTTAGAGTTTCTTTTGCCAACCTGGCTAGACACATTTGTCATATTATTTCGCTTGTCTCAAGACGCATTCGCGTTGAAATTTTTATACTTTTCTGTGTGTGTTTTTTCTCCAGCAGCTGCCGCTGCTGTTGATGACAAGCACTAACCACAATTGCCTTTCTCTTTATGGGAAATAGTTTAATAACCATAAATTACGATCAAACTTTGCTAATCTTTGTCGTTAACTGCACACTTTTTGGACGCAAGTGCACTTTTCGCTTTCCCGAATACACCCCAAATCCCCTTGCCACTATTCAACCCTGGGTCCAGCTTCGATTGCTCTCGCTCAATTCTAATCAATTTGCTAAACATCTGTCGCGTATCCTGGATCAGGATAAGCAGCACGCGTCGCTGCCACCGTCAGCAATGCTGCTGCTGCACATTATCCCGTTTTGTAATGCACACGACTTGAACAACGATTCCCAGATGTGTGTTGTTGCACTCCCTCCGGCTCTGTGTTTGTTGAGGGTTGCTGCTACCGCTGCTGCTGACAAAACGTCTGACGCGCATTTTTCAACGCCAACTTTCCCCTCGTTGTCCCTTGTCAGAAGAACTCAAGATTTTAGTTTCCTCGTAATTCCTTTACGAATGCGCTCTGCAGCGTGTCTCATTAAGAGTACAATTTACCCGAAGCACTTTCAGCTACCGAGGGTTGTTTCACGCATAATATTATTATATACTTTAGTTCTTAGTAGCTACACAAATAGTTTATGGCCTAGGTAAATATTTAACGACCGCCTTGTTATGAAAGACATAATAGTGATATATACTGTGCCCTGTAAGAATTCTTAAAAATTTTTCATAATTTTTATCAGTGCTAGCCATAATTCTTTTAATTAGAAGAATATTAGTAAAATAAATAAAAAAAAAATTGAGCAAAGCACAAAACATTGCTAGCCATAAATCTGTGCAACGATTCGATCGGGTCACTTGCCCCTCCGTCTCCTTAAGCGATTTAACATTTTCGCAGCGGGCAACAGAAATGTGCAACAATGAAACATGGAAAATTGCGACATGCAAAACAAATGCCAGCTGAAGGCGCCTATCCAAACATAAGCATAAACATGTTCCCAACTCCACAGCCATAGGGGGTCGGGTCGGGGCTCCTTCGAATTTGATTGTAGTAAAAGTAAACATCTTGACAGTTTCATCAGCTGCTTGCAACGTCTGCGCGTCTGCTTCCTTGTTTTGAGCCAAAAATTTCTTTGTGGTTTTGAGCATTTGACAGCTGATGCGTGCTAAAGTTTTAATTAAAACTCAGCAAACGGCAAACAATAATGAGCGAGTGCAACATTTGGTTGCAGGCACAACAAGCTCGAGCGATTTGTTGTCAGACAGCTGTCAGTCATTGTCAGATCAAGTAATAATTATTATATAATTGCTAGTCAACTGTCTGATGCCATTTTGATGCATTGCAAATTTCAATTAATTACTGCCTGGCAGCACACAAATCCAACACACACTCACATATGCATCTTCTTGGCCCACTTTTGCCACACAGCAAAGAAGCTGTCTTCATTTCAACGCTTGGCTGCTAATTTATGGCTATTAAATTGCATTTGCCTGACATTCGTGCATGTAAGCGAGATATGTGCAGATAAAGATATGTATTTCACAGCCTCGAGGCCTCGTTTGTCACCAAAAACTTTTGACCTGCTTAGGCAGCAGTTCATCTTCTTGGCCAAGACAGCGCTCAATTAGTTGCCACAACTTCCCACGTTGTTAGCCACGAAACCAATTCATTGTCACGTCTCTTTGTTTTGGCATTCAAAAAAATACTTCAATATCAAAATTGACTGAATTGTAAAGTCAAAAATTCATTCTTCACTAACCATAAGGTCTTTACTCATGTTGCAGAATGAGGACGGATTCCTTTAAGTCTTTGGGTTTAGAAAAATAAATAAACTTTTATTGTAAAACAATCTTATTCTTATTTTCGTTAAATCAAAACGAAAATGCTATGACCTTGCCAAGTGAATTTAACAGTAAATCCATACATATTTTAAAAAAAAATTAAAAAAAAATTATATATATTTCATAAAAAAAAAACGAATATTCAAAACTTTCTAGAGTATCTTTGGTAGTGAGTAAGTAAATAAATGCAGACTTCTTCCAGTTCTCTTTCAGTTCCCTTTAGCTACCAATAAGAAAAATCCATCCCCTCTCCCTTCGCTGAGCTTTGCTCTGCGGCACAAAGTAATTTGCATGCGCGTTAATTTTACATGCAAATAAATGTCGTATTTAAATGCAATTAAAAATGTTTACTTGGTTGCATTGCAGCCAGCACAAAAAGCCTTCACTCATCGAGATTGCCACATACCGTCACATAGTCCCACCAGACCTCTCCCCCGTTCCCTTCCCCATCACAAATATATATATATAGAGCACGTTGTCTGAACTTCTTGGATGCGCTGTGGTGGGAATTGCGTGTGGGACGTGCGAGAGAAGTTGAAGTTACTTTTAATTTGCGCTACTTTTTATTTTATGATGAATGAAAAATCAGCTGTGGCAAAAGTCACGTGGACTCACCATTGTCATCTCCTTTATCAGGAATAAGTAAATATATTTAAATTAAAAAAAAAAATATCAGCTCTAAGCTCAATACTCAATCGTCAACAATCTGTTACATTTTATATATTTTACGTGTCATTGACAATGTTGTTGTCAAACGGTTGAAAATGGATACCAAACTCACGCCCTTCAATCCGTTTTCCATACACATCTGTAGGTTAACAGTCGGCAAAACATTGAAAATCGAAGCGCAACTAATTCGCCAAAATGTCAAGTGGCCGCCCAGTTTAGGTTGGGTTCGATTGCAAAGAGAGCTCTGCCGCCGTTTTTGTTGCCATTAGCAACAACAGCAACGAGTTTGCAGCTCAGTGTAAACACACTCGGCAGCAAAATACTAACAACATGTTCAAGTGGCAACATTGACGACAAATTTCAATTGATGTTCCACGTAATCCTGCAACAGCAAAAAGGAAATAATAATTTGATAAGCAAATATTATGATGCTGCATCAATTCCGCTGGATTTTCCACTCAAATTGAAAGAGATTGTCATCAACTCGTAACACAAATATACACACTTGCTTTGCTTTATGACTAAAATCAACAAATTCAAATATGAAAACTTCTGTTATCCGATTCGAAACATTTACATATCAATTAAAAAAAAAAATCTTAATTTAGGTTAAATTTGGATTTTTTGTCCTAAGTTTACAAAATCTGGTTTCGTCCATTTTCACTTAATGTTGTTGACATGCTTCCGCTTTAGAGTTTACTACTCAATGGAACCCTGAGTTCAATTAACATGTTTACTCAGTTTATGATCCGTACGGCAGAAATGTAAAACAAGCAATTTAAGCCCGAGCTCTGAGTGTAAGCAGTTGTTAGTCAGAGACTCAGACTCAGCACTTAACCCGTCTGCATATAAACACTTAAAGCCATTTTTAAGCACAGTGTGTGTTGACTTGTTTTTGTCCGTCCAGCAGCAGCAGCCACTTTGTAGACCATTTAGCGTTAAATGCGAGCCGGCAAATTATGGTGCCATAAAAAAGAGTGCACAAATCGTAATAAATATGGATTTTTAAACGGGAATTTGCGAACTGGGTGGCTCTCTTAACAATCTTGCGAACGGTTACCAAAGGAAGAAGTTAACCATTATTGGGTTAATTTATACAAATTAAATTATTTAAAAAAAAAAAGAAGCTTCGTCTACTCAACCCTTTCCATGGATTGTCACAGGCTGTCGACGTATTTGTTTGTTTGCTTTTGGTGTGCACTGGAGCCAAAGTTGTGCAGGGTATGCGGCTTGTCACTGCCAGCGCAGTGGCTCAGCTCGTCTTGTCAAATTTACAGTGAGGGGGTCGACGGGGAAGTGACACTGTTGTTGTCTTTGCAAGCAGCTTGTCTGACGAATGAGAATGCTGCGGGTACCGCCGCTGAAGCAAACTTATTTATAAACAACATGCGAGGGACGGCGGCAAAGCATTGGGGGAACCCCTCGAGAGTCTGTGTGTCAAACATGTTTAAAACAGAAGACTACTGCAACAACAACAATGCGCATGACAAAAAAAAACCAAAGATGAAAACGGGTTTGGCTCAACTCAAAAATCCCGTACTGTGCTTAACTCTGGTGTGACAATTAAAATTATATTATTCTCGTCAACCTACAAACAACAGTCCAAACTATTGAATAAATGTATATTTCGGGCATAATAACAAGAAGAAAAAAAAAAAAATTATGTGTGACTAATTATTCAAGTACCTAGAAGTACAATCAAAAGTAGAAAAAAAAAGGAAAAAAAATTATTTATGACTAATTCAAGTACCTAGAGGTACTATCAGAAGTGAATATACCAAATTAAGTAAGTCCCATACCATTCTCGCCAAGCTAGAACCAGTTGTGAATTATATAATTTGAAAAATGTAAGGTCATTCCGAAAGTATGCAATACTTTTTTGAACATAATTTTCTAGAAGCTTCAAGAAGGTTTCGACCTTTTTAGTATGAGAGCAGCTAGCGTCATATAACATACATGAATGCAATTGAAATTTCAAAACAACCGAACTGTGCCAAATGCAGAAACATGTAATTTATACCTTGGCTGCCTTCAAGTTTGTTCCTTGCATCATGCCAATTTTCGAACAATTGCAGCGCCTCCATTTATGGCCAGAACATTCCATTCAATTGTCCAAATACGGTCAAAATTGCGAGACAGCGAAATTGCCATTAAAAAAAGACTGCAGCTTGGTTATGATTTCTTGGAAAGTGTACTTCTGTCCTGTTGCGTTGCCCTAATCCTAATTTATGCGCAAATAATGATGAAGCACTGCTCGTGATGCAGACTGTTATATTCCCCCCTCCACCTTTCGCCTCACCCTTCGTTGGGTTAATGCATTTGTGAGTTTGCGTTTGGCCTTTCTTCTGGGCCGACGCTGTTCAACGTTAAGATTAAGTGGCTTACATCTTGCGACGCGTGTTGTTGCAGCCACCAAGTTGCCGTTATGCATTTTGAGCGTGCCAGACAAGGCCAGACATGGGGTTGACAACGTGCAACCCAAACCGAAACTCAACTTAAATTGGCTTTGGTCAGCGAAAGACGAAAGTCTACTTGAAGGGGTTTCAACTTGGCTTTACTCTGAGGCATTCATAATGAATTGTAAACGCAGCCACGTGTCGTTAAGATACATCCATACATATGGATACATTCCATATTATGAGTCAAAATACGGTTAAGTAGATCTTTCTCTCTCTCGTAAGCACTTGACTTCTCTGTCAGAGTAACTTGCTCACGTTTCGCACTTCACACTTGCGAGAGTTCAGCTCCCCTAGCATAGTATTTTTACTTCCCATATCCACGGAGATGGCTCAATGCGCTTCATTGCACCCCCTTCTTACCAATTTCTTGCAACTGTTCTTTTATAAATACACTAAATTAGGGTATTATGGTTTTGTTATAAAAGTAGAAAGCTGTATTGTCAATTGTTTTTAGTAGAGCATTCCATATTCGGCATTACTGCTTCTTCTGCTGATTTCCTGTTTCTTTTCTTTTGACCATTTGTTGGACATGACTGCAACGTGTTCCACTTCATGGTTCTGTTATTTTAAATTTGTCATGAAAATATTTTGATTGTTGCGTTGTTTGTTTCCACTTCAATTTCTGGTGGTGCTGCTGCTGCCACTTCCCACCACTTCCTAAGCCCCTATTTCTATGTGTTATTATTATTTTATAACAGTTGTTCAGTTGTTGCCTTTGACTTTACAGTTTGTTGCCACATGCTCCACATGCGTTTTCTAAATTACATTCTGCGGTTTTTCCTGCTGTCTGCCGACATGTCTATGACACAGGCATGTTCCTTGCTGAATACCCACAATGCCCCAAATCAATCGACTGCGCTTGTTTGTTCTGCGTCTGCGGCTTTCGCTTGCCTCCTTGTTTATGTAAGCTGCAAACACAACATTGTCTATGTGTTTGACAAGTCGCTAATTAATGAGAAGTCGCATCTCTTTCGACTTATTGCTAATCGCATCGAAGAACAACAAGCAACAACGTCAACTTTAAGCGACACTTGGCATGCAAATCAGACTCAAACAGATCGCAAGACAGTCGTGACCATAATCCAATTTAAAAGAAGAAATAATAAAAATGCATCGACATTGCTTCCATGCTTCCTTCCCTTCGGCATAAATCAACGCACGCTGCGAAATTCATTTAAAATTCATATCTTGTCAGAATGTAAGTTATATTTTAAGCTTTTTATCGTCTTTCAAAAAAAAAAAAAAAAACGAACGACGCGCCTCACATTACTCATGCCCCAAGTGTGAGCCGAAGCGACAAAGAAGTGAGCCAGACATGCCTCCTCTACTACCTGACTGACGGACTGTGGCAGTGGGGCGGGGAAGATTATGACAATGGCGCTTTAACTCTTAAGTTATGGTAACCTTTGCAAAGAAGCTGCCAAAATGGATATTTGAAGTGAATAACCCTAGCGAAATCAGTTAAATGGCATGCCAAATCTTTTGGCCATTTAAGACGGCCTCGCACATAAATGGTAAACGACAATGAGCATCAGGAACGGCAACTCAAATGCCAGCCACGTGTTGCATGTGGCACGAAATTGTTGTTATTAATATTTATGTTGTTCGCGACTCGAGCAATTCAACACCTCCAGTTACAACTTGTAACTGTTCGCTTTATGGCCAAAAGCAACTGGCCGCAAATGCGAGCTACTTAAAGTCGTATCATATATCAGCGGATTTATGGCTTAAATGCGTTATAATTCAGGCGCAATATCTATGGGCCACCTGTTTGTCGTTGTTTGGCAGGCGTTAAAGTCGTTGTCACGTCGCGCTGCGCCGCTGCTGCTTGCAACACTCATATGCCACATACATATTTATAAAGTGCATTTTCCATTTGTTGATACTTTATGGCTCTGAACTTTGACTGGCGTTTAATGTGCGTATTTTTGTCTGCTTGCAGATGGCCAACAACTTAAATGCTTAATTGTGTGCATTTAAATCGTTAAGTCGTTAACTCTTTGCTGCATAAGCTATTAAAATTGTTGGCCAATAAATTCGTGGAAATGGCGCAAGATGTTTTTCGTTCTTTTCGGCCACAACACGCACTTAATGAGCTGCCAACTAGGCACGACATTTTTTTCTTGCTCCTGGTTTATTTATAGACTGTAGCCAGAGCGAGTAAATTATGCGGCATATTATGTTGATAATCGCCAGGCGAAGCCGCTTAGAACAGTAGCAACAACGACAACGACAGCGACAACTGTTGCTGCTGTGGCGCCAGGCAACATTCTGTTGCTGCTGTTGCTGTTGCACGACGCCGCAAAGTCTGCGATTTTTATCTGTTACCAAGCAACTTATCGCGCATTTTTCAGCCAAAGTGCTTGTTCTTGGCCATGTTTCTGCCTACAAATTGTGCACTGTCATGTGCGACTGCAACTAGCTGCATATAAATATATATTCTCTGGGGCTAAGGAAAAAAGGAAGCAGGTTTTTAGTTGCCAAATGAGTATACCAAAAGAATTGGAATAGAATGAGTATGAATAAGTATTGTAAATTAAGCACAATTTGAACTGATCTTTATTTTATGGCTCATAATGCGTATTAAGTGTGCATTAAAATGAAGGCAATTGTTTCTTATTGTTTTTTCTTCTTTTTGTCAGGTTAACAACTTAATAATTTATTTGTTCCTTGCTGGCTTTGTCACATGTGTCAGGGGCATGTCAGTTGAGGCAGACGGTGACCAAATCGTAGCTGGTGGAGCCTTTTAAATTATTTACATACATGATTTGCATGCGTGGCAAACTCGCCCTCTGTCCCCCACTCCCCCTCTTTCTCTATCGCTGAATGTCTTCGGTGTCGCCGCGTTTTGTGGCGTCTGCTTCCACCGTCTGCGTCGCATAAACATGTCATATTATTTATATTTTTTTTTTTTCAGTCCACTGCCTGATAAAAGCCATGGCCAAGTCATGGCCAGTGCAGGCATTCGGACTGCGCACTTGATACTCGTATTTTTATGATGATGCGTCATAAAAGGGCAACAGCGAAAAAAAAAAAATGAAGGCAAAGTGAATATTTGAAAGGACTTTAGTGGAAGTTGGGTGAAGGGAAAAGGGCGTTTGGTTGAGTGGGTGGCGTCAGCTTATCAATGCAAAACAGACGCTTGGCATTAGCTGGCATTCACAATTCAGCTTTCCCCACTTCATATTCAAAATCACGCCCCTGCCCCTTTTCCCTGCTGCATTGTCCACGGCGCGTTGAAGCAACCCTTGAGGGATTAAATTTCAACAGTTTTGCCGCGCGTTGCGCATTCTTGTCTAGCACTTAGCCAGATTTAATGCTGCACCATCCACCCACCCACCCACAACCCACTCTCAAAGCGGCTGCAACCTTAGCATTGCCGACTTTTCAGCATCTGTCCGGCCGTCCGTCCGACTGTTTGTCTACGGACTGGCATTCAGTTAATGAATGTAATCGCTGTAAGCTGCCCTGAGGGGGAGGGGCTGCATTCTATTCGAGCATTTTCCAAGTTTTCCTAATGAGTGTTGGATGTCTACAAAATATTTGCTTGTAATTGGGTTTCTGAAATTAGTTTTACTCGTCTCTTTTTTATTGGTGTTGAGTGGGGCGTAGATATACAAAAATTATGAAAGCATGGAAAATTCATTTATTATTTAAAGCACTTTTATGTTTGAGTAAATAAAAACGACGCTTGTATACAGAAAGTGGTTTAGTGCTCTTTAAGTGATTATGGGATTATGCCTAATGATTTTTTCTGCATTTGAGTGCAAGTTGAGAAAAGTTAAAGTTTATCGTCTTTTATAGACAGCCTTAAATAAATACATACAATATTTAGTTTTGCTTATATGTTGCTTTAGCTGAGCTTAAGTGTTTCTAGAAATTGTATTTAATAAATATTATTTGCAGGGTAAGAAAGTTCTAGGAAGATGTAGATAATATTTTAACATACCTATTTGTAGGTATAAATATTTATTTAAATAAAACAAGGAACATCCCTGTTTTACAAAATGTATTCCCACTTTAAATCTTATAACAAAATTGTTCACTTTTACTTCGTTTCTTTTCGGTGCAAGCTATTCAAAGTTTAATTGTAATGGGGCAGGCAACACGAAAAGAGCAGAATGGGCAAAGTAAATAGAAGAACAACGAATAACAAATAGAATAAAATAATCAACAAACAGAGTTGCAACAAATAAGGTAATGAGTATACGCCGAGTCTGACAAAACAAGATACAGCTGCCAAAAGGGGGTGACAATGAGGAGTGTGCTTTTCTCCTTCTTTTGTTGTTCTTCTTCTTGTTGTTGTTGTTGTTGTTTGTGTAGAAAAGTGAAAAGCATGTAAATGCCCGAGGCGGGTATTAAGTGGGTGGGCTATGGGAGAGAAGCGTCGTCTGGCAAACACTTAAGCAGCTGGACAATGTGTTGTTTGGGTTCGTGTTCGCAGGAAGCTGAAATAATTGTGGGAGTTGACGTCACAGACAGGCTAGAACCAAGGCTGAGCCTTGTTGGCACGTTTCAATGCCAAGTGGGCCGCAAGGCAACAAAACAGGCGACATGCCTCATTACCAGAAGCAGAGACAGAGGCAGAAGCAGAATCAGGAACAGGAAACGGGTTCCAGTTGGAGCTGAAGCGGCTGAAGTTAAAGTTGGGGTAATTTTAATGCTAATGAATTGAAATTGTTAAGCTGCCGCTGCGTACAACGCGGCGTATGAGTAATTTAATTGTTGAAAATACAAAACTGAAACGAATTTCTGGTCGCATGTCAATGTCAAGTGCAAATGTTGCTGCACCGCAACAACAACAACGACAACGACAACAACAGCAATGTCTGGTTGCCATGGTTTAAAATACAAAATGAGGTTTTGTATTGTGGAATTTTTGTCATTTTGGTGGGGACAGAATCGGAATCAGAATGGAATTGGTATTGGAATTGTGTTTTGTTGCCCGTTGGGCTTTTTTATTCATATTCCGTTTCGCCAGTCCTTGACTTTGACACGGACTGCAAACTATAAAAAACATATCTATCCACACAGATATGTCTTTTTTGTATTTATAAAAAAGAAATGTTGCCGCAGGCGTGACTAAAGTCCGCCGCATGTCACTTCATAAAAAAGCTGTAAAATTTTACGACTTTTACTACTGCTGCATATACTACTTCATTTCTCTTTTTGCGTCACTGATGTCATTGCTTTACAATTTTTCGTACTTTTTCCAGACCGAACTCTCACACAATCTGCAACAATTGTCGGAGAAGGCACGTTCCACAACCGAATTCATACAGCGGCTCAAAGGCATGAGCGACAAAGTGACGGTAAGAAAATGGCACAGAAATATTCTGACATTTTTTCATTTTTAATTATTTTTGCCTTCTGCTTAATTTGTTTGCACAGGAATCCTGCATTGAGTTTGAGCGTTTGGTCCACGCTCAATGCGAGGCTCTCATCCAGGCCATTCACGACCGTCGCGAATATTTGCTGGAGGCCATTCGCATGGACAAAGATACCAAAATCAGAATACTTAAGGTAATTCACACCATTATTCTTTGCTCTTTACATCTTTTCACAATTTTTTCCTTCTTCTCTGCAGGATCAGCAATCGAATTGCACTGGAAAATTGCAACAGACCACGGGTCTGATTCAGTTCTGCATTGAGGCATTGAAAGAGACTGACAGCGCGGCTTTCTTACAGGTAGATTCAACTTAAAAATATGTTAATATTGTTCTAAACGTTGTTTATCTATTTCTGGTAGGTTGGCTCTATGCTCATCAATCGCGTGGCCAATACGGATATGACCTGGCACCAGGAGGTCACAAATGCTGCTCCACGTGTCTCACCCATCGTTGACTTGACCCTGGATGATGCTGCACTCACACGAGCTATTGATAATCTAAATTTCATTCAAATGAAAGGTGCGTAATCAAACAGAATTGTGAATAACTAAACCAAGTTGCTAGAAATGTTGTTAGTTGCTAGTAAATAATCATATAGTTAATACTAATTAGTTCAAAAACTATCAGGATAATTTTAGCTGACTTTCTAAAAGAACTCCAACAGAAATAATCTAGCTACAAAAACCGCTAATTTATCTGAGAGCTCAATTGATTTCAACATCAAAGTATCTTCAACCCCTTTTAGCGTAAATTTGTCTTCTTTAAGAGTATTGCCTAACCAGAACGTACTATCATAAATATTGTCACTAATTGTCACTTTGTGGAGTAAACTTGCACATGTAAAAATCAACACACACACATTTACTGCCAGTCCTGGGCACACACTCGAAAGTGTTGAAACAATAGAGAGCACTCATTAAGTGCCATTGAAAAGTGCGCTCCAGAGACTCGTATAAAAATAGTTGAGATAGTTGAGGAAGGGTATTCCCAGGAGGAAATCACACCTAGACTGTATTGTGTTTTTAAATATAGAAGGGGTCAAACTCAAAGTGTGAACTAAAACGAATCAGTAAAATTTCCAATGAAAGGGACCACACATACTCACACACACCACAAATAACACACAACCAAGCAATTAAAAGGAAAGTGTTGAAACTCGATATATACTTTGCCTAGAGACAGTTTTCTTATTTATGAATACAGCTCAAACACACAATAATATATCTTAATATGATATCTGATATAGCTTATATAAATGCATATGGATATGTTTTAAATGTGCTTCTGTTTTATCTCACTTCTCTCTGCCCCACACACATAACACAACATTTGTATGTGCCGCTTGAACTCATAAATATACATACTGAATTATTTAAATAAAAAAAAACAATGAAAAACTTAATCATTAGCAGTCAAAGATGAGGATGAAAGATGTCCGGCAGGTGAGCAACTAATGCAACCATCAAAATAAATATTTTTTAAAAACAAACAAAACATTTTTCTTAACTACTTTTTGGTTTCACAAAATTTTTCTGTTGTGTTCTCAAAATAAAACAAATATTTTAATTGGAAACTTCTTCTTTGGTGCTAAAGCTATCACAAAAACACACACTCACACCAACACATTCTCACACATTTAATGCAATTTTCATGGTCGGCCATTTTGCTTTTTTCCTGGCTTTTGCTTTTGTTTCGCTGTGAAAGCGCCTACGCATAATAATTCTCACATTTTCATTTCAACCAACAAACCAGAAAATGCCACAAAAAAGAGGAATTCAAAACGACTAAAAATTATCCGACAGCGCAATACTCTGTTCATTAAAAACAATGGGAGAACATAATACTTAATTCTAAAGTTAATGGCTCTAAAGTCGTAACAATAAATCTGTTAAAGACATTTTTGCGATTTGCGTCCTAAACAAGGAAATAAAGGAGTAAATATACTTTGTTTCCCTTTGAGAATCAGCACAGAGTATAAACAAAAATAAAACATAAAAAAGAGAAAATGCTGTCAAAATATTTCCACTTCCGTTGCGTTCCGCCGCAAAATGTCAACGCTGCCGTGCTTCAAGTGACATAATATTTTTTACGCACATTTATTTTTATATTCTTTATTATTTTTGCCTTTTTGCCTGGCCCCGCCCGCCACTTTATTATTTCTCGCTCAAGCTTTCATTTTTTATTTTATGTTTTTTTGTGACATTCTTTTTATTTTATTTTTGCGTCCGAGTGATTCGCCTTGGGCAAACGCTTAGCTTAGCTGCTGCCTTATCCCTATTTTCGTGGCCATATCCTTTTCACTTCTCCCGATTGCCTTGTGCGCTCTGTGCGTTTTGTAATAAATTTCGAATGCAAAACTTTTTACCTGCCTTTCTGACATTTGACAGCTTGGCGCCTTCTTAATTTGACGTCAGCTTCAGCTTCGCCATTTTAAGACTTATTTTGTGGCATACTCTAACTCTCTCATTTGTGTTATTCGTGCCATACATTTTTATTGTCAGGCGTTGTTTTTATCGTCCTTTTTTGTTGTGGGGCGTATCGCAATTAGTATTTGATCTAAGTGGTGTATGCATAATGTATGTAAAAAGCTTTGACAACTTTATTGTCCAAGTGGGAAACATTTTAATGTGAAGGGATTTCTGGGCGGAACTTGTTTAACGTTAAATCAGTTTAACTTTTAGCATGATTTTGGCTTCTTTTTGTTACTAACTTATTATTTATTTTGTTTACTAACACACACATAAACACACTCAATGAAACATTGTACTGATACAAATATAATGTTAATCTTCAACTGATCTATTTGCCTCAGCACCCTCAACACCCAGCATAATACCAACAGATTGCTCAGCGGAGAATAATTCGGTTACGGTTGCGTGGCAGCCACCAAATAATCATTGCTTTGTCGAGGGATATGTCCTTGAGCTGGACGATGGCAACGGCGGTGAATTTCGAGTGAGTAGCCACAGAGTTTAAGTTCTGTAGTAAAAGCAACTTTAATTGTGTGTGTGTGTGTAAACTTTTGCAGGAAGTCTACTGCGGCAAGGAAACAATTTGCACCGTTGACGGTCTGCACTTCAATTCCATGTACAATGCCCGCGTGAAGGCCTTCAATAGTGCCGGCGAGGGTGAATACTCTGAGCTGATTGGACTCCAAACAGCGGAAGGTGAGTTTGCCAATGCCCCTACAGCCCCCCTCCGTTCATTTCACTATCCGGTACTAGGTTTTTCAATTAAACTCTCTCCCAGCTCAGCTTCAAGCTACTATATCGCAGCCAGTTCCTGTACCTGATGGCGTTTTCTGTTTTTTGAGCTACTTTGCCAACTCTTTTATAATTCAATCCTTTTCGGTCATGCGCCGAGCCTCGTGACGTTCCTTCCGCCCCCCACCAACTCACTCTTCCCCCCCCTCCCCTTCTCCAGTCAGTCGTGCTTTGCATGTCAAACAGCCATTGACCCCTTTTTTGCGCCTGCCACAGCGGCCAGAGGCGGCTCCGTTCGCAATCCAATTCTCACTTGATTGATGCATGCGCCACCTGACAAAACCCGCCTCCTCCCACCTCTTACACCCCCCAGTCTCTTACACCCACTTCAACCACAGTGCAAATGAAACTGACGCTTCAAGTTATTTAATTTATAAAATTGCTAGCGCATTCCTCGTCCGTGTCCTGTATCCTGTGCTCTATCCGAGCATTTTATTAGTTGTGCTTCACGTTAATTTGCAACTTTTAATTGATTATTGCTGGGACTCGCCAGTTCTCCACGTCCCCTTAACCGTTAGGGGGGAAGTACTTTAAGACGTCGCCTTGTTGGGCAAATGCCCAATGCAAATTGCTATTTTATAAAGTGTTTACATTGGGGGTCAGAACGCGTATACGCCTAAGTAATTAACGGTTAACCGTTGACGCTTAATGACGCGTAACACTTTTCGCGGCGGGTCAAAGAGAGGGAGAGGGACATCTAAATTGCTAATGGGTTGGGTCTGGTAATTGAGCTGGCTAAAATAAGTACCAACGACCTTGGGTGTTAAACTAATTTAGACATAGCTATAAAATATTTATATATTATGTACAATAGACCCTTTCTTCAAGCTATTTGTTATCGATAAATAGTTTATTATCAGCACAAATTCTCATTCCGGCCTAAACAATGCCAAACAATAAACACTTTATCCCTTCTGCTTTTGGCCACACAATTGGCTTGAGTGGCCAATAAAAGACGAGGTTGGCTTAACCACTCAGCCAGTTATTGCAAGTCTCGCTGCAACCCACATCATCATCATCATCATCATCATCATCATTATCATCATTATCGTGATGGTCAAAAAGAAGAAGAAGAACAACAGCATTCTCTAGTTGCTTTAGCTGGCTTTAGTGGCATTTCCCTTGGCGACTTGGCTTTGGCCACTTAATGCGCCACAACAATAAAAGTAAATTTAATAAAGTACTCGGAACTCTTCTGGCACTGACGCTGCTCGTGGCATACTTTGCGGCGCATAACAGCATAAACTATCGGGCAATAAACTGAAGTCCAACGTCATTGCAACGGGAGCAGCCACTTCACACTGCGAGTAGCCCAACACTCTTCACTGCAAAGCTGGCCACTCTCCTCTGGCCACTTGAGCTTTGACAATAGAGAAAATTGCAGCCTCATGCGGCACAGTGGCTCCAAACATAAAGGGGGGAAAAGAAATATAGATAGGGGATGTGCATTATAAATGTAATTACAAAAATGGAGGAGTTGCTAATAATAAATGTAATTACATTTTCGAGAGTGCAGAATTTAATTAGGAAGGAAAGTGGAGTGTTCATTGACATTTTTCTTTTAAATTTGTGGATCAACTTGAGAAATGCTAGATTATTTTTTGTAGACATACGGATTTTTCAATTAAGAAAATTCGAATGAAAGGAAGATAGCATTGACAGATTTTCTTGCAGCTTTTCACTAAAGCTCAACCCACTGTGCACAATTTTCCTTTACCCTCCGCTGATCCCATTTCTATTGCAGCTGCTCCCTAGGAGACTATGTTTATGTTGTTTTTTTTGCTCTTCCTATCCTGATACTTCAATTCTCACTCTTTATTGTTGTTATTGTTGTTCTGTTCTTATTGCTCATTGCAGTGGCCTGGTTCACGTTTGATCCCGTGCTGAGCGGCGGTGCCGGCTCCGGACTAATCTTTAGTAAAAATAATGCCACCGTCTCCGTGGAGGGCTGGGAGCATCGTGTGGCCCTCGGTTCGGTGGGCTTCTCGCGCGGCGTCCACTACTGGGAATTCACCATTGACAACTATACGGCGGACACGGATCCGGCATTCGGTGTGGCTCGCATCGATGTGGCCAGGAACAAAATGTTGGGTAAGTACACAAAACTACTAAAAGCAGGTGTAGGAGGAGGACTTTGCTCTCAGTGGGTTACTGAGGCCATTTGAAATTCAATTAAAAATTGAGAAAGAGAGGAAACCACTTGAAAAGCTTTTAAAAACTTTGCGCCTCTTACCACAAAAAAAAATGAAAGAAAGAAGAAACTGTTTGTTAAAGTGCAGCTAAAAATCGGTACAACAAATAGATTTGCAGCGCCACCTAGCGTTGACAAAAGAGCCAATCGTATGCGCAAAACTTTTCAGCTAATAAGAAAGTGACTGAAATTCCACGACAGTCGCAAGAGGAGAGTGGCAGGGGAACTGGGGAGGAAGGTTTGAAAAACTTTGCCATTTCACTCCAGCCAATATTGTATATAGTGGCAACACTGGGAGGCGTCATGTCGATTGGTGGGCGTGACGATGAAACTTTTGCCATTGCTTGCTGTTGTTGTTGTTGTTGTTGTTGTTGCGTGTGCGTAAAACTTTTGGCCAAAGAAGTTTCAGTTACCAAGAAGGATCTAAAAGCGTCTCTCTGTCTATCTGTGTGTCTGTTTTGTAGGTTGTAGGTGCCAACAAACACAAACAAAGGCATGCGAGAAGCCTGAAAGCAAATTGATTGAAAATGCGTTTCAATGGGGTTAGAGTTTTGTGGGAATGGAAAAGAAAGGGTTATGGGGATTGTTGGGGACAGACAAAAGTAATTAAAAGTGCGACACTTCAAGTTTTGCGCGTGACAAAAGTTTATTTGTGGATTCGCATTCCATCTTAAATTATTTTCCAGACTTTCACAATTTATACCACTTCATAGGTACATATATTTAAAGCTTTGCACGCGCCATTAAGCACGTGGCAAACATCTACCTCCACTTCCGCCCACATAGTGGCAAGTGCAGCATGCTTGGCAAGTTTTTAAATTAAATTTTCATATGAAAAAGCCTTGGAGCTGGTAGAAAGAAAAGTGCGCAACTTTTATACAGGTGGCGCCCCCAAGCGACTGACATTGACACTAACAATGCAGTTTTGCCAAGTTATTTTACGAATATTTCTTGCTGTTGTTGTTGTTTCTAGTTGTTGTTGCAGTTGTCATTTATAATATTACAAAAGTGAGAGACAGACTGGAAATGAAATGGAAAAAAAAGGTTTGTGGCAAGGGATTTAAACTTGCAGAGAGAGTAGGGAAACTTAAAGGAACTCTAATGGTGACTAAAGTTTCAAGTTAAGAGGCTTACTTCTGATAACGTAATGTAGAGCTGTTTTTAAATTGTATAGAAAAGCTTAGGACAATGAAACAACATAGACAGCCAAGTCGAAGCGTAGGCGAAGCGTGGTAAGAGGACTGATCATGGATCTAATCCAGAGGTGATCCCCTCAATTTAAGTCGACGTTAATGCCTGGAGCCTGGTACAATTCTTAAATTTACTTGTTTTGTCATAAGAATACTTGCAATCTTGATTCTACACACTAAACAAACATTTAAAGATTATTTATTTCATTAAAATTTTTGCAAAATTTAAAGTCTACCTTTAAGGTGTAGCTTTTACAATACCATCAAAACTTTTATTTTCAGGCAAGGATGAGAAATCCTTTGCAATGTACATCGATCGACAACGCTCCTGGTTCCAGCACAATTCCATACACGAGCGACGAGTGGAGGGCGGGATTACAACGGGCAGCACAGTGGGAGTGTTGTTGGATCTGGAGCGACATACGCTGAGTTTTCTGGTGAATGAGATGCCACAGGGTTCGGTGGCTTTTAGGGATCTCTATGGTGTCTTCTATCCGGCGGTGAGCATTAATCGTGGTGTTACTTTAACTATGCACACAGCAATGGATGCGCCCAAGATGGATTACTTTTAGAGAGTTAAGAGGGGGGAGTAGCGAATTGTGTACATATAGCTTGACATAAAGCAGTTATCGGTGTCTATATACTTATATATATGCCTATATCTACTATATCTATAGCATAATCTAAAACATTACTTACTTAAATACTTATGCTTCTGAATGTAGTTTTGGGCAAAGTTTAGCAACATATCTAAAAATTAACTCGTATCTATATTTAAAACAGATAAATTCACAAAACGTTTTTAAAACGCTGCACAAATTAAGAACATTAAAAACAACGTTGCTTAAATCAAATAATTATTTCAAATAATTACATGTAAAATATAATAAAAAAAACACATGGAAATCAAACAGTTTTAAATGCAACACAAACAAAAAAGCCAAAAATCAAGCACCGTGCAAAACACCAAAAAAAAGACAAAAATATAAAATACAAATTTATGCTATTAAAATTTAAATGCATCAATTTAAGAATCATATAAAACAAAATAAACACAAAACAAAATCGTTTAGCAATTAGCGTAGTTCCGAAAATTGCATATGCATGTATTTGTGTGTGTAAGTGTTTACCAAATTTTGCAAGTTTAATTTGAACGCCAAAAGTTATGATAAAAAACCGATAAAATGCAAATTAGTTTGCAGGCGAATCAAATATAAAACGCGTAATAAAATCAAAAAACAATATACCAATTAAATGGTTAAATGTAGCGTAGATGAATTCCACTGCCACGCCCACAAGTATTTAGTTTAAAGACTGAATGCAAGTTCTGAATTAACAACTAAGAGATAGAACATTTTAAAATACACTCAAATTTCACTCAAACTTCTCAATGTTAAATGTGCAATTTTTCCAACACTAATTAAAAATTAAATCCAAAAAATAAGTGAAGAAAGCATTTAAAAGCCAAGTATGTTGCTTAAAAAAAATTATATTTGCATTTGTATCAAAATAAAATATAATTAATATACCTATTATTAAGTTTCGTGTACATATTAGCATAGATTATTTTCATTAAATGTAATTACTAAACAAACATGGGCTATAAATGTGTTTTTTTTGTGTGAAATATTAATCTACTGTACGCATATTTATATTGGCTAGATTTAGAACACGTGTATTTATGTAAAAACCCTATGTACGGCATTATTTATACATTTCCATTTAAGTCTATCCACAAACAATGTTAACGAAAGAATAAAAAAAAAAACAGCTGCAATTAACGTAAATATAAAATAACTATGCATGTTTAATATTTATAATTGTAATAATAAAAACTTACATAATTATAATAAAAATCCCAAAACATGATAAAGCAAGCAACAGAAAAACGGATTACTTTTAATGGCATTATCAACGACAGGCACACCAACAAAAAACACGCTAACGAGTTTATTTATTAAGTCATATGAAAAACCAAATAATAAATATTTAAAAAAAGCATATTAAAATCCAATTAATGTTGTTTTTATTAGCCTTGGATTGGGTTTAATGATATATCATTTAAAATATTGTTGTAGGTCTCTGGGAATTAAACTTCTCAAAATGACACACATTTTTATTCATTTCCGTAGTTTTTCTTACTAACCCACTTATGTCCTTCTACAAAAAACAAAGCAAGACACCTGCATAGTTAAGATTTCCTACTTAACTTTCTTTTGCCTGGCATTCTTGGCACTCCATTTCTTTGGAATGCATTTTAACTTTCGCCGTTTGCTAAATTGTTGCCCATTAGCTAAAAACTTCAGGCAAGCGAAAGTTCATTGTACCAATTTCTGTCAATGTGTTGTGTTGACGGTTTGTTGTTCTAATTCCAGCTAGTTGTTCTGACTCATGCGCGAAATGTGCCGCTAACAATGAGCAATTTTTGCTGCTGTTTTCGCATTTCATTTACACTGGCTGAGACACTTTTATAAATTACACACTTAACTTTAGCCCGCAAATGCATGGAAAACATGGAAGCGGAGTATAACAACAACAACAACAATAACAGCCAAAACACAAAACGCTTAGAAAGTTGCATGTGTCAAATGCAAATGCCGCCATTTTGTTTGCCTGCCACACACATAGAAACACACATGTGTGTGTTGGCTGCATTGTGCATACAAAAAACTTTAGCTCTAAGCAAAATTTTAATGAGCGCAGCGCTTAAAAAAAAACCACGAAGCAACTTTTATTATTTTGGCGTTGCATTGTTTGCTATTTTAGTTGTTGTGTGTGTTGGTGTGTGTGTGTGTGTGTGTGTGTTCTTTTGGTTTGTGGAGAAACGCATCAAAGTGCAATTTTTATATCCGGGTTGGCATCCACAACAGAAGCTTGACGTTGCACTGGATTGCAGCAAGCGAGTTGAGCTGAACCAAGCTCATCCCCAAAAGCAACTCTGGGGTGTTGGCCACATCCGTTTCCGTCGCTTCGCGTCGCGTCGCCTCGTCAGCCATGTTGGGGTCACAGCAGCAGCAGCTGGTTTTCAGCTTGGCTCGTTCGCTTCATAAATCATAAAACTTTCGCCGCACGTCGCCTGCAAGGATGCCCACAACAATCCGCATATCTGCCCCCTGCCATCTGCCCCTTGACACCCCGCAAACTCTCAAACTCTCAAACTTGCAACATCCCAAGCTGCCATCTGACGCTAAGTGTTGAGTAAATGTTTTCGCGCCTCGTTGCGTTCACAAATTCCCCAAACATTCTCTGTTTCGCTTTGGTTGTTGTTGCTGTTGCGGATGTGGCACGTGGTTGTTGTTGTCGTTGTTGCTTGCTACTTTACTTGCACACACACAAAATATCCATATTAATACCACTAGGAAATCCATCTCAGCAACACAGTTTAACTTTGACCGTGTTTCGCATTAAGTACTAGCTGAATTTAACAGATTGTTCCTGAGGGAGCCAAATTAATATTTATTTATGAGGTAGTCATGTGAAAAAGTGTAACTGTTTAAATGCAGATAAATTTACAGTTCATTAAAATGTTTAAGAAAGAAAAGAAAAAACCCAATCCCTTATTCTAAATATCAACTTCGGTAGAATCCTCATCGTCTAGTTCTGCAGTTTCGCTTGTTGTTTCTTTGGGATACTCAGCTGTTGGATTTGTGCCATTTTGTGGACCGCCTGCTTCCCAAAGTTGCATCACTTGCAGCATGCGAGGCTGCAACAAACGCCTGGCATGGATGCTCCAAACAACGTCAATGTGATTCGATTTCTTGGACATCTTGTGACTCAACACCACATTGGGCAGTCGATTGATCAGTCGCTGCACATCCTCGACAGCTGTTAGATAATCGTTCTGGCCATAGTACAAGGCAACTGGAGCAGTGACACGTTCCAAGGCGTAATCTGGAGGCGTGGCACGTCCATGGATGCGTTGATTCTCTTTGTCATTGTAGTCGTAGGCACAGAAACGATCCGATTGCTGCAGCTGCAAGAAATGTTTGAACTGTTTGCTACTAGATCCGGCGGGTATATGTCCAAGAATTACTGGAAACATGGTCTGGAAAGCAGAGAGAATAATGTAAGAACGAAATTACTGCCTGGTTTATTACGTACCATATTCAGCTCAGCTGTATGCTTGCCAGTTATTTTCCACACATAGAACAAGCAGGCTGGCATTGTTGCTGCCGACAGCATGCATTGATTCATGTACAGATAGGATTGAGGAAACGCTTCAGCACGATCCCCCAAGATGTTGAACAGACTGCGAGCCATGCCAGCCAAAGGTGTCTTAATGTGTGCCATGAAAGCAACAGGTGCAAGAGCTTGCATTACATGAATCTTCTCGTTGTATTTTGGCCGCATGGAACCCATTACAAAGAATGTAGTGGTACCCTGAGAGTGTCCAAAGTAACTCAACTTCTCAAAGCCCGTCTTGTTCAGCACTGCATCAATCATTGCGGGCAGATCATAGATGCCAATCTCATGCCATGAGAAGTTCCAGAATGCCTTGTCCGTATTCGGATTCAGTTTGGCATGGGCACGTGAGTAGCGATTACCTCGTGCATTACCCATCCACACATCGTAGCCGGCATCGTAGAGAAAGTAACCCAAACCACTGTGCGGACCCATCAGAATCCATGTGGCCGAGCTATCCTGCAGTCCATGCATAAGGAATACTGGCCTTGCTCCTGGCCTGGCAATGCGATGCATTTGCAACAAATACTTATCCTCGGTGGTAACAGTATGTGCCTCAGCAGGATACTTGTACTTGGACAACATTTGCAACTGTAAAAGAGAGAGTTTTCAGTTGTTCTATTCATTAAAAATCATTACTTACCGTTGTTGAATGCGCATCTTCAACCACACTAGCTGGAAAACTATCCTCTAGATAACTAGCTGAACTAGGTATTAAAAGTTGGCTCAAACAGAGCAGTAAATAGATAAATTGGCAGCTTGCGTGTTCCATGTTATAGACTGAGCTGGTGTTCATAAACTAATTCACTGTGTTAATTCCCGCACAGAGAGAAAGAGAGAGTAATTAGTTGCGCCAACATTTAGCTAATCGAACATGCATCTAAATTAACAAAAAATCTAAAAAAAAAAAAGTGTAGTCTAATTAATACTCTTATAAAATAACTGAACTAAACACATCCAACCTTTATCAATATTAACAATTCAAAAACTACTCTGTTAATACACAGCTCAAAACTTGTAGTGGCTCATGTGTAATTCAAAGTACCCTTCGTTAGAGTATTATTTAAAACGTATCAGGTGCAAAGTTCGATTGGAATTCTTGGCGATTTTAAATGAGCCAATCGATCAGGTTTAAAGCTTCACAATTGCTTTATAACCATAGTCAACGTCAATCTGTCAATCCATCAGTCAGTCAATCAGAACGGTAGCAATCTGACTCCTATTGAAATCGAAATAGAATTGGAAGTGAAAACACAAAAACTGAAACTAACTTTTGGCTAATCAAATAACACAGCGGCTTTTCAAACAAGTTTGCCGGCCAGATTGAAAAATTAAATTTTTAATTCACTTGTGGACAGTGATGTCAACTTTTGAGGACTAAGAAAACCTGTTTTTGGCTTTAAATAAGATCAAAAAGAGCGCAAGTAGTTCGAAAAAAGCGTAAAAAAAAATTGATTGTTGTTTAATAATTTGTCCATTATTTTCTTTATATAAAATAAATTTTATAAAAAAAAATACAAATAAAATCTCCCGCCTCCCGCAATTTTTTAAGCAATTCGGTTTTCAAAAAAGCCAGATTTGACGGGAAAAAGCTGATTTGACATCAGTGCTTGTGGACCGTGCAGGATGAATTAAACAGCTAGAAAGCTTAGGCGAACTATAGAAACTAATAATAGTACATTGTACTTTACATACCCTGTAGGAAAAAAAAGAAAAAAAGTATTAAACTTGAATAAGATTTACTTTACCCAAATTCATTATTCATTACTTCTCAAGTGAACTTTGCAGTGCTACACTTTAAACGTATTGAAGTCGAGCACCCTTTTCAAAAAAAAAAAAAAAGTATCTCACTTTTTTGACTGCTGTCCATTCAGCAAATATTTGAAACGCTTTCGTTTCAATTGGGTTGAGGAAATCTGGAAACTCTTTTCAATGCCTATGTCATCGTTTTTTACAATTGATTGGCAAAAATTGATTTCAGCTTTTGCATAAAATATATATATTTGGTTCCCTCTATTTGCACCAACTGCTGTCACAGAGACACTGCCCCTGCAGCTGCCACAGCTGCATGACAGCTTCACAAAGCAGCGTTGTGAGTTGCCAATGCCGACAACGATCCCGAATTTTTCACTTGTAGGCCCGTAGGCTCACCAAGAGCAGAGAGGCTGTGTCTGAGTTTGATTTTGGTTTGGCTGGCCAACGTTTCGACGTTTGACAAATAACTTAATTCGACGATGTCACCACATGGCAAACATAAAAACTGTTCCATGCACACCCAACTCTTAGCTGTGGACGTATCGTAGACTTTACTGGGAGTTTCAAAGCTTTAAGTTATTAACAACAAATATGTGTTGATAGTTTTACTGCCAATCTTCTCTTTAAAATACTTCACTATAGTTGGAAAGAAACTTTAAACTATTTTCAACAATTTATGTAATTTACTCATTGCACTTTTGACCTACTTTGTGGCTAGTTGTTGGATGGAAAAGGAGGAAGGGGCAGGAAAGTGAAATTAGGTAATTCCCTAGAAGGCAATCAACGTCAATAGAGGTTGCAACACTTTGAAGCGTGGCGCGTGCTGCAACAATTAGCTAGTCTCTATTTTGTGGGAGCAAATGCCAATCAGACGACAATCAGCGTTGACTACACGATGTTGCCACAAACTATTGCCACACAGTGTTGCAGCAAGCTGACAAAGGCGAAACCAAAAAAAAAAAACCATTCCAGTCCCTAAGCGCTAAAGTGGGCGGCTATTAAAACGAGTCCAATCAATTGGATAGCCCTTGCTTGTCTCTTGCCTATTGTTCAATGGGAGCAGCAGTTGCTCTTTAAATGCCTTGCCACAATCTTGCAAGCAGTCTGGCAGTGTCTCCTAGAGACCCAGTTCCCTCGATTTGGTTGCTGCACAGAGTTCAGCTCGTTAAAGCGAGTGAGTCTGCTTTGGAGCATCTGGAGCTGCCCGATTATGATCAGCATTGTTTAGTTGCAGCATTTAGTCTGCCACTTGGCCATTAGTGGCAGCAACAGTACCCCTCCCCCCTTACCACTGACTCCTTCGACATTAGCCACGCACGTGACTTTTAATCACGCGCGCATAAAATTGCCAGGCAAAATCACAGACAGCAAAGCAAGCAAAAAGCGTAGAAAACACCGCCTGGGCAATTTATAGAGGCGCTGGCCTGGTTTATGGCTTTGCCAACTTTGACTTTGTCTAGCTCATTATAAGTACAAGTCTCAATGATACCCTATAAAGTAAAGTATACTATAGGACATAAGTCAGTTTAAAATATTACTGAAGCTTTAATATTATTGAAGTGAGCTACGTTTTTTTCTTAGTATCTATAATTCTCCTTATTAAATATTAATATACATAAGAGCATTTAATTTTCAGTATTAGTATTTTTTCCCATTACCTGTAAGCCAAAAAGAACATGTTTTTTTATGCGTAACACCAAACTGCAAAGTCCAAATGGAAGTTGAGGCCTTGGAAGACGGCCAAAAGTTTGCGAGCTGCTTAAACTGTTAGGCGTAGTCAAACTTTATGACTTGTCTGAAGTTTTGGAGGCACACCGCACCATTCCTCCTCACCAGGATCACCCTCCTCCATTGTGTCTGCCCAGCGCGCCACTTGACTTTAACCTTTTGAAGTTGCTGCTGTCTTTCGCCTGTAGTACATCTGCCTGGACGGCAGCAAGTTGGGGCAGCCATATTGCATTTGATTCACAGTCGGAGCAAGGACTTGACTTGACTTCAAGCCAAATGGCCGTCGCCTGCGCCAAGGACATAATGTTGGAGCTGGAGTCATGTTATTATGCTCACGGGCTCGCCCAAAATGCCAATTACAATGCGTTGTGGAGGGGTCGGGCCGCGGGGTGAGGGGTGGTTTCTGTCAGGCTCACAGCTGCCCACTTTGCCGCATTGCCACTTTCTACTGCCACGCCCAGCTGCCTGGCCTGGCCCTTTTTTGCATTTTGTTGTAATTACTTTTGGCTCCGTTCGCTCTTTGTGTGCACGTGGCACATTCTGTGTGTCTGTGGGAGTAGCTTTGTGGCAAGTTCAGGGTCAGGGGACGTACACTTTGCCTAGCTTTAAAAATTGCTTTTCATTTGCCAATTGTCAATTGCCAATTTGCCTGATGCCAGTTGCAGCAAAACAAACAAACAGACAAACAAACAAACAAACCAACAAACGAATAGCAATTTAAATAATTTATAATACGACAATAACATTTAAGTTCATTAATATTCATATTTAATTCAATTTCGCGCACAGCACAAACGTTGAATTAACTAACAACATATTAAAAAACCAACGAAATAAAAAAGAATTACTCTCCATAAAATTCACAGTTTTTTCAGAGCTTCTCGCTTCATGCTTGAGCGCTTGAGCGCTTGACGTGCTGACAGCCTGTGAATATTATCGAAACACAAAAAACAAACGAAGGAAAATGCACAAAAATTATCATGCGCTATTATTAATTACGTCGTTATTTGCGTATTGTCGCGGAAGCATTGCGTAGCTTGGTCACGAGGCATTATCTGTGATTTTAATGACAGCCGGATGCCTTTTGTGTGTGTGCGGTTGCAAACGAGTTCTTGATCCTGTGGCAGCCAGCATCCTTGCACCGTTGCATCGTTGCGGTGGTCGTTGCTGATTTCTGCCCATCAATAAAATAAACGAGTGATAAAGGATTAAAGGACAACGGCAACGGGAATTGATTAATTTATGGCACACAAGAAGACATCCACCACAACCTCAACTTTACACTACGCTACATAATTAAGTAGGAACTAACTACTTAAAAATATTTAGTAGAGAGGACATTTTAAAGAAGATATTCACATAGATATGCAAATTAATTATTATTTGTTTATATTTGTTCGTTATTCAATAACCTTAACCTTATTGTGTAGTGTCATATTTGAGTGCTTGAAGCACTTTGGAAAACTTGTGAAAGATGCATCGTTATTTAATTTGATATCAATTGAATGTGTGTGTGCATTGTGGCCAATTAATTAATTGAATTAAACAGAAATCCATTGCTGCAGTCTGTCAAACAACATTAAAAAAACCGAATTAAATTTATTTAAAAATTAATGAACATTTGACATATGTAAATTACACAGTTCTTCTTAGAATTTGTAAGTTGATATGCCAACTTATTACAACTGACACATTTTAATTTGTATAATTAGCAATGATATATTACACACAGTGCTTTTTAGAGTGTCAGTTAAGCATTGAAATTTACTCAAACTATTCTTCCTTATAAATCTATAATACTGCGATACAGCTCCTTATAAATCTATAATACTGCGATACAGCTCAATTTATCAACACTGTTCATTTTAACTGCTTCTTTCATCAACCTTAACATATTTCCCCTTTGTCTTAGACTTAATCCTTAATTTGCCTATTACCGCACTCTCATCCATAACGAGTTTAAGTGCTTTCTTCTTTCTAGCACTAGTTGTATATTGTATATATGAAACTTGCTCGTAAGTGTTTACGCTTGATGCGAACAAAGCTTTCACATTTTCGCATCCCATGACCAAATGGCGAACCCGAATCAACTTTTATTATCAATGAGGAAACTCTACACTCACACACACACACACCGAAAGGGGCTTCCAGCGGGCAAAGGAAAAAATAAATGTATTTAAGTCCTTTTCATTACGATAATGAAATATTTCAAGAGCAGTTTATGTGGATTATACTTGCTTAAATGTGAGAGCAGCATGCAAAAGTGGCCTGCCACTAACCCCCCAGTCCCAACTCTACATGACGCCATAAACATGGTGTAAAACCCCATGACAGGAGCATAAACACACTCGCACACACACACACACACACACACTCGCACACATTAAGGACATGCGTGTAAATATAAGCGCCACGGCATAAGCCGCAAAACCCGCCCAAAACTCCAATAGCTCCCTGCACGCCAAGAAAGGCAAAGGCATAATTATAGCATTATCACACACACACACGCACACACACACTAACGATAATCAATTGAGAAATGTTTATAATGAAGTGGTGCGACCAAAGTTCTGGCCTGGCCTGGCCTTGCCTCTCCTCTCCTCTCCTCTCCTATCCTCTTCTGTCCTGGAACAATGCCCAACCTCGCTAAGCACTTCATTTTCCCCGTTTTCCAGCCATTTATCGTCTCGCTTGTGTGTGTGTGTGTGTGTGCCCACAACAGTGGGCGTGGCATGCAAAAACGCCAAACCAGCAATAAACTCAAACCCCTCTCCCCTTGCCATTATTCGTACTCCATTGATACCATGTGCTAAGTACACGTTGACCAGAGATAAACATGGCCAACACGCATAGCCAGCCTAACCACAGCACACCTCTTACCCCTCCCCCACTCCCCCCTTTGTTCCTCTGTTCGCGCTTTCATGACAACGTCCATCATAATTCATAGAGGGGCGGCGGGAGGCAGGGAGAAGGACTCAACACACAGGCAACTAGTTAAAGTAGTGGCAGAATTGTGTGGAAACAGACGCGCTCAGTCCATTGTAATGAAATTAGCATAGACACACACACACAGCAAGCCAAGGAGAAAGAGAGAGGGATAGAGTGAAAGAGAGAGAAGGAAGACCACACTTGGAGCTTGGTGCTATAATTGACTTTAAATGAAATGATTTTTAAAGCCACAAACCAACAATGGAGAAATGTGGATTGAAGTCTTCTCAGCAAACGTTGCACAGCTTCGTCCAAGGGAAACCTTTCCAGTGCAACTGCAACAATAGTAATGGCAATGCAACAGTGGCAACAGCTCCTCCTCGGGCTAATGTAGGTGAATTCACAGAGACAGAAACCTGGCTAACTGTGCCCATTGTGTCATTGACTGGGTGCATTGCACCCTTGGCTCCGTAGTTCCGTAGAAGCGCTCTATTACATTTAATTTATGCCAAGTGCCAATGGCAATGCCAATGTTGAGGTAAAGCCTTTGACTCCTTGGAAATGAGGTGAATATGCTGCGCACTTACAGTTCGAGTTCAAAGTGCAATAAACTATGCAAATGAGCTATGCAAAAGTTTTTTCTGTTTGAAAACAACAATGAATATAAAAATGAATGAAGTTATTTAAGAGAGAAATCATGTACATTAAAAGTTTTAAGTTTAGTCTACATTATCATTTAACTTAATTCAACGAATTCATCGTATCTGATAGATTTCTATCCAAACCATTTGCAGAATTATCTCACGCCTTTGATTTCGATTGCATCACTTAGCTCCCTTGCTAAATCTCAGCCCCACTCTGTTGCAGCTCCTCAAAGTCAACACTTGGTGGCATCAGAGCATTCCTCGCCTGCCTTTGACAGGGTCGTTTTGTTAGGCAACCACTTCCATGGGACAGCTATACAAAGCGGGAGCTCAAGTGCATTTTCGTTAGTTGTTTTCAGATGTTTTTTATTTATATATGTATGTATATATATATATATTTTTGTCCTGGCATTGAAACTGCAATTCGAGCAATGCAGCCAAGTTTTCAGCTAGTCATTTTTTATGTTTTCTTCTTTACTTTGCTATTTTTTGTGAGTTTTCTTCTGTTGCGCGCTTTTCTTTCATTCGTAGCGCGCTTTCAATTTGTGTGTACATAAATTTCGAAATGGACTTCTCGTGTTTGGAGTCGCGACAACACAAGAAAAAAAGAAATTCGGGAGAGGGAGAAAATATTGCTAGCTCCCAACCCTTGCCTTGGGTAAGAAATGGTGTACGGAAACAAGTGGCCATGATGGCAGTAACCAGCTCCCAACAACAACAACAACTCAAACAACTTCCAGATAGTGTTGCAAAAGGCAACTGCATAAATAACCCAGACAAAACAAAAGCCTCGCTCCAAAAGTCCAATCGAAAGTCGAGTTCGGTGGCGTCCTTGTCGCAATGGCGAAATTTACGATGCCAGGCGAAAATTTCCACGCATAAATTTGGCAAAAGTTAAAAAAATGCCAGAATTCCAGAAATAACCAAGCTACAAAATTGTTGACCAAATTCTTTTGTTTTATCGCATTTGTTGCATTTGTTTTAATTGGAAAACTTAAAGCAATATCAAAAAGACGACACAGTTTCTGGGTGTGCCCCCTATATACTGAGAAGTCTCAACTGAGTGCTGGGTAATTTGATTGTGTGGCGATTTCCGCACTCAATGGACCGTAAAATTACACCAGCAGCTCAGGGAGGTGGAAGGAGTGTGGAAGAGCACATGTAAATGTTTATAACAATAAAAGTCTAAGGCAAAAGTTCAAGCTGTGAGTTTTTGATTTCGTCGCACCGTTCTGCTTGATGTCGCATTGGGAGGGGTCTCTGCCCTGCTTCTTGGGTGCGGATAGAGTTGTAAGAAACGCTTCGAAGCATTTCTTTCATGCTCTTTTCTCACACTCACAAAAGTCAGCAGCTGGGAAGAAGTGTGTTTCAAGCGTGACAAAAACTATTTGCTTTGGAAACAAACATTTAAACTAACACAATGTTGAAAAAGTGTGTGAAGTGGGGAGTAATAAAATCTACCATATCATTTATTTAAATTAGGCGGCTATTAATGTCTAAGATATATTTCTGATTCCTAATATCCAATATAAATAAATTAAATAGCGCATGAAATGCAATAGCTTCAAATTAGATAAGCAATATGATGAAAAAGTAAATTGCAAGCAAATATCATTTAATGATGGCTGCCAATCGAGGATTTAGGCAAAGGGTCTAAGCTCATATCCAATTTGAGTGTGTGAGTAAATTGCTCCTTAGTGGCAATGTTGAGCCCAGCATATGCTCAGATACATATACTTAAATATGTATCTGTCAGCTCATGTGGCATGTGTGTTTTGTTGTGTGTGATCCGGCCTCATCATTACCATTTTCTGTCATCGTCATATCATTACACACACACACACACACACACACATATGTCTTTATGACTTTCTCGCAAATGATAAGAAAAGTTTTTCCAACATAAAGCGAGCATACAACCCCAGCCAGGAGTTGTCCATGTCAAAACATATGGCATATTGCCAGGCAAAACATTTAATGGTCTGCAAAATGGCCAATGGCAGGCAAAAAGAGAAGCGAGAGAGCACGAGAGCACGGAAGAGGACATTAAAAGTTGCTTAACCTTCATTAGACATCCTATTCCAACAGCCAGTGAAATGAAATTTAATATGTGTCATGACTTTGGGCATGGGCAACCCAACACCCAACACTCTCCATCTATCTCTTGGTCGGGTTTGGGTTGCGCAATAAACGCGGCTGTCTGTGGAGCTTAATATGCCATTTGTGCATGGCTCAGATGCCGGCTGCACTGCATCCTAATGATATGCTTGAAACGAATAGCAAAAAAGTTACGAATCACCGCAAAAGTTGGCAAACAAAGAAACAAAGAAACAAGCGGCGAACAGCTTTAATCAGCATGGATCCAGGCAGGCAAGGAGCCAAACTCAATTTCCCAGCTTGTTTCACGCGACAACGACGCAGGCGGATCTGGCAGGTTGACTCAACTCGACTCCACTCGACTCCTACTTCCTATTTCCTGTTGTCTTGTGTCCCTCTGCCCCTCTGCCTCTTAAGGCGACAAACGCGTTAATGCGGCGACATGGCATTATCCTTTTCTCGCTTTTCTCCTTTGCTCCTTGGCTGCTTTGCTCGTTGTTGCCACTTCGGGCCACTCTGCGTGTATTTTGATAATCGAATTTGTGCACACAAGTGAGCGGCAACGGCAACAGGAGTAGAAAAAGCTTTCAAAGGGTAGCAGTAGGATGCACAGGACGAAGCACTTTCACAATTAACATGAACACAAGGAAATAGGGCAGAAGATATATTGATTCTAGTTTTGTTCAATGCTCATTTCTTTCAATTCATAAAAAAACTTTAAAGCTTCTTAATTATCCACAAGAAGCTTTAAAGCTTCTTCAAATAGTTTTACCGAAAACTATTTCTAATTAACTAGCTGCCTTCAAAGCTTTTTGATTAGAAATAGTTTTTGTAGCCGTGTTTGCATTTTCTTTCGGCTTACGAGTTTTGGTTACTTTTCCTCTCTTAGTAATTTTTGCTATTTTTCGCTTCGGCATAATCGTCGGTTTGAGCTGTAACCACAGACAATTAATAAAAACTAAAATAATATTAGGATTAAACTTACAAGTTGTTCCCTTTCCGCGATTTGCTCTGCCTCGATCTCCATTTGAACCTCCACAATGCGCTGACGCATATTATCTATTTTGTCCAGTGCCTCAATGTAGTCCTCACGTGCCTTTATGAGGCGAGTTCTGGCCATTGCTACTTGAAGCTCCCAGTGCTCCAAATCTTTGGTGAAATTTCGAGATAAGGTTTGTAAGCGTGATTGATATGTCTATGAGGGAAAAGTAAAGGTTAAGCAAAAAGAATGTTATCTAAAGTATTTTTGATACTTACCCCGATTAAAGTATCGTAGAGACAGATGGAATTACGTGTGGTTTGATTGTCCCTTTTAATCAGCTCCTTTTGCTCCTCGATCTGCTTCTCAAGCTTAGCCACGGGCAAATTGTCCTTCAAGCACTGCATCTCCACCAGGCTGGCATAATAGTCTCGCACATATCGCCACTCGATGGGCAGCCGCCAAGTTGCCTCTATGTAACGACGCCGGCAATTCCTGACCATTTTCAGATCATTTGAGTTAACCCATATAGATTTGAAAGTGCGCTCCTGCTCATCGATGTTGTATAAGGTTTTGATAGTGACTTTTAATGTTGTGTTTAGTTTCTTGCCAATATTCAGCAAATGCTGCTGATCCCAGAGAATGTTCAGTATCTTGTGATAGCCGTGATTCAGATAAATCTCCGTATAGAAGTACTTGTAGTAACGCAATGTCTCCAGCAGATCTTGACTAAACTTGGCCCAATCCAGCTCTTCAGCGCTATATTTCAGTGTCAGCACATCGATATAAACATTATCGGGCAGCATGCAGCGTTTAAATAATCCATCCATAGACCACTTGAATATCTTGTGGGGTAAATCGCTGAGTTTTATGCCACCAAACTCAAGAGAATTATTTTCCATAATCTGCAATCGTTTGATTACCCGCGCAAACATAACGAAAAGCCCCAATTGCTTTATTGATTCCAATAGCCCACCATATTTGGAGTGCTTTTGTCCCGTTAACACACTCAATCTGATTGGGTGGAAATCCAAGTCCATGGCACTGGTGTTTTCTAGCGATCGGGTTTTCTTGATTATCTTTGGTGCGTAGTTCAGAAAAGTTGATACTGACACGGACCTGGAGTAGGTAATATCCAATTTTATCGAGGAAGCAGATAGCGACATTTCGAGCGAGTTTTCTAAATTAAGTTCATCAAATAGTTGATGTAGAAACTTGTCGCGACACATTGCCGGATTATATTTTTTATCTATTGGCATTATCATATTATAGCGTTTCTCCATTTCGGTCAATTGATCAAATTGCAAACGCTCTGCTGAGCTCATTGAATCATCTTCTTCTGAGATTGACATGTTTTAAATAAGAAACAACAACAAAAATTGGAGGAAAAAAATGTTTAAATAAAATATATATATTGAACAACAAGAAACAAAAAATGAACTAAAATAATTGAATTAAAAAATGACAAGTCAATCCAAAGCCTACATTTTCATTAAAATAGTGATATTTTTATATATTGGTCACACATAAACAAAGCGTTTCTTTCAAATTGGATTTAAATATAAATTTATATTATGTGCACATTTATTCGTCATTCACAGATAAGAATTTTTGCATTGAGTGATTTAAGTAGACACTAAAATATGTGTGTGTGTACAATAAAACATCTAATTTGAATAACAATAATACACGCATGCTAAAACATTTACTAATACTTACACGCATTACGTAAACACGTCACAAAATTTCACCACAATCAGCCGAGCTTACTTGAATTTTTGAGAATCGAGGAGGAGAGCAGTGTTTAAAAGTCGTTACGTTACGTTACGTTACGTTTACCTCATGTTAACGTTACTTGATTAAAGTTAAATTTACCACGTTTGATGGTGAAAACCCGCATAGTTAAATTTACTTTTTTATTGTTGATTACAGTGTTGTTTTTTTCTGAGTGTAACAAAATGTACTACGGATTCGGTTTCTATATAAGAAGTATCTTGATCGCTTATTACTAAGTGGCCCCAGAGATGAGATCTTTTATCCTAATCTTTTAATTACTTTCTGAATTTTTAAATATACCTGCTAAATATATTAGGTACATATAACATTAATTTAACCAAATACTCCCGCTTTGAGTCCATACTGTAGGTATTTTCGATTGTATAATAATGAAGCGTTACTTCCTGCAATGTAAAATGCATTTCAATCGATTTAAGTCTTAAATTGCGAAAGCTACGCTTAGTTACACTACGTTTTCTATATAAGGATCATTCACTGAGCGGTTCACGCAGTGCAAAAGGGATTTCAAGATGAGTCCGATAATCTTTTTAGTTTTGCTGGCACTCTGTGGCACCCAAGTATGGGCGCTTGGAAACTTTGCGAATTGCAAAGTAAGTCGGAATTTCCTCATTCGACAACAATTGCGGGTCCAAAGGCTGCAATTGAATCTGGAGTACAAGAAAAAGTTGCTGCAGGAGGCCTGTGGCATTTATTCAGAACCAGCTCCACTGCAAATTCCAAGTACATTAATTGGAGGAATATCTGGCCAAATTCATAATTTCATCCAAACATCTGGACAACAAGGACCAATTGTAACATTTCCAGTAGAGAGAAAACCACAAGATCCAGGAGGTTTTCCTCAAAAAATTACAATAGTTGTTACTTATCCACCAGGAACTCCTTGTAACCCGAACAACGCTACATTCCAACCAGGTGCTCAAGTCTTTAGGCCAGCAACTTTTACAAAAAGTAATCCGCCAACATTTACGCCATCCAACTATGCACCGATGCCAGCAGACGGCAGAATATTAATTGAAGTGGAGTGCCCGTATCAAACACCTCAAACTACAAATACACCTCCTGCTTCTTGGACAAACCCACCTACAACTGATTCAAACCCAAGTTCAACTAAATCATATCCAAATTCAAGGCAAACTTCAACTGCAAACCCTTCGCCAACTTCACGTGCAAAAACTTCACGTCCAAAAACTTCACGTCCAAAAACTTCAAATCCAAATGCTTCGCTAGTTTCACAGCCACCTTATGTAAGTCTTAAAAATCAATCTTCACCAAATCCACTTCCAACGACTCCACCACCACAAAAAATAATTCCACCCAACATAAAGAAAAATGTAGAGTTAACGATAAAGGACATCGATGAGGACAAAGGATCAAATCCAAATGCGTCGCTAGTTTCACAGCCCCCTAATGCAAGTCTTCAAAATCCATCTTCACCAAATCCACTTCCAACGACTCCACTACCACAAAAAATAATTCCATCCAATGTAAAGACCAATGTAGAGTTAACGATAAAGGACATCGATGAGAACAAAGGTTCAAATCCAAATGCTTCGCTAGTTTCACAGCCACCTAATGCAAGTCTTAAAAATCTGTCTTCACCAAATCCGCTTCCAACAACTCTACCACCACAAAAAATAATTCCATCCAATGTAAAGACCAATGTAGAGTTAACGATAAAGGACATCGATGACGACAATGGTTCAAATCCAAATGCTTCGCTAGTTTCACAGCCACCTAATGCTAGTCTTGAAAATCCATCTTCACCAAATCCACTTTCAACAACTCTACCACCACAAAAAATAATTCCATCCAATGTAAAGACCAATTTAGAGTTAACGATAAAGGACATCGATGACGACAATGGTTCAAATCCAAATGCTTCGCTAGTTTCACAGCCATCCAATGCAAGTCTTAAGAATCCGTCTTCACCAAATCCGCTTCCAATAACTCTACCACCACAAACAATAATTCCATCAAATGTAAAGACCAATGTAGAGTTAACGATAAAGGACATCGATGAGAACAAAGGTTTAAATTCAAATGCTTCGCTAGTTTCACAGCCACCTAATGCAAGTCTTCAAAATCCATCTTCACCAAATCCACTTTCAACAACTCTACCACCACAAACAATAATTCCATCCAATGTAAAGACAAATTTAGAGTTAACGATAAAGGACATCGATGAGAACAAAGGTTCAAATCCAAATGCTTCGCTAGTTTCACAGCCACCTAATGCAAGTCTTCAAAATCCATCTTCACCAAATCCACTTTCAACAACTCTACCACAACAAACAATAATTCCATCCAATGTAAAGACGAATTTAGAGTTAACGATAAAGGACATCGATGACAACAAAGGCTCAAATTCCAATGCTTCATTAGTTTCACATCCACCTAATGCAAGTCTTCAAAATCCATCTTTACCAAATACGCCTCCAACAACTCTACCACCACAAACAATAATTCCATCAAATGTAAAGACCAATGTAGAGTTAACGATAAAGGACATCGATGAGAACAAAGGTTTAAATTCAAATGCTTCGCTAGTTTCACAGCCACCTAATGCAAGTCTTCAAAATCCATCTTCACCAAATCCACTTTCAACAACTCTACCACCACAACAAATAATTCCATCCAATGTTAATACCAATGTAGAGTTAACGATAAAGGACATCGATGACGACAAAGGTTCAAATCCAAATGCTTCGCTAGTTTCACAGCCACCTAATGCAAGTCTTAAAAATCCGTCTTCACCAAATCCGCTTCCAACGACTCCACTACCACAAAAAATAATTCCATCCAATGTAAAGACCTATGTAGAGTTAACGATAAAGGACATCGATGAGGACAAAGGTTCAAATCCAAATGCTTCGCTAGTTTCACAGCCACCTAATGCAAGTCTTAAAAATCTGTCTTCACCAAATCCGCTTCCAACAACTCTACCACCACAAACAATAATTCCATCCAATGTAAAGACCAATGTAGAGTTAACGATAAAGGACATCGATAAGAACAAAGGTTCAAATTCAAATGCTTCGCTAGTTTCACAGCCACCTAATGCAAGTCTTCAAAATCCATCTTCACCAAATCCACTTCCAACGACTCTACCACCACAAAAAATAATTCCATCCAATGTAAAGACCAATGTAGAGTTAACGATAAAGGACATCGATGAGAACAAAGGTTCAAATCCAAATGCTTCGCTAGTTTCACAGCCATCCAATGCAAGTCTTAAGAATCCGTCTTCACCAAATCCGCTTCCAACGACTCCACCACCACAAAAAATAATTCCATCCAATGAAAAGTCATATGTAGAGTTAACGATAAAGGACATCGATGAGAACAAAGGTTCAAATCCAAATGCTTCGCTAGTTTCACAGCCACCTAATGCAAGTCTTAAAAATCCGTCTTCACCAAATCCGCTTCCAACAACTCTACCACCACAAACAATAATTCCATCCAATGTAAAGACCAATGTAGAGTTAACGATAAAGGACATCGATGAGGACAATGGTTCAAATCCAAATGCTTCGCTAGTTTCACAGCCACCTAATGCAAGTCTTCAAAATCCATCTTCACCAAATCCACTTCCAACGACTCCCCTACCACAAAAAATAATTCCATCCAATGTAAAGACCAATTTAGAGTTAACGATAAAGGACATCGATGAGAACAAAGGTTTAAATTCAAATGCTTCGCTAGTTTCACAGCCACCTAATGCAAGTCTTCAAAATCCATCTTCACCAAATCCGCTTTCAACAACTCTACCACCACAACAAATAATTCCATCCAATGTTAATACCAATGTAGAGTTAACGATAAAGGACATCGATGAGGACAATGGTTCAAATCCAAATGCTTCGCTAGTTTCACAGCCACCTAATGCAAGTCTTCAAAATCCATCTTCACCAAATCCACTTTCAACAACTCTACCACCACAAAAAATAATTCCATCCAATGTAAAGACCAATTTAGAGCTAACGATAAAGGACATCGATGAGGACAATGGTTCAAATCCAAATGCTTCGCTAGTTTCACAGCCACCTAATGCAAGTCTTCAAAATCCATCTTCACCAAATACGCTTCCAACAACTCTACCACCACAACAAATAATTCCATCCAATGTAAAGACCATATGTAGAGTTAGCGATAAAGGACATCGATGAGAACAAAGGTTCAAATCCAAATGCGTCGCTAGTTTCACATCCACCTAATGCAAGTCTTCAAAATCCATCTTCACCAAATCCACTTCCAACAACTCCACTACCACAAAAAATAATTCCATCCAATGTAAAGACCAATTTAGAGTTAACGATTAGGAACATCGATAAGGACAAAGGTTCAAATTCAAATGCTTCGCTAGTTTCACAGCCACCTAATGCAAGTCTTAAAAATCCGTCTTCACCAAATCCGCTTCCAACAACTCTACCACCACAACAAATAATTCCATCCAATGTTAATACCAATGTAGAGTTAGCGATAAAGGACATCGATGAGGACAAAGGTTCAAATCCAAATGCGTCGCTAGTTTCACATCCACCTAATGCAAGTCTTCAAAATCCATCTTCACCAAATACGCTTCCAACAACTCTACCACCACAAACAATAATTCCATCCAATGTAAAGACCAATTTAGAGTTAACGATAAAGGACATCGATGACGACAATGGTTCAAATCCAAATGCTTCGCTAGTTTCACAGCCATCCAATGCAAGTCTTAAGAATCCGTCTTCACCAAATCCGCTTCCAACGACTCCACTACCACAAAAAATAATTCCATCCAATGAAAAGTCATATGTAGAGTTAACGATAAAGGACATCGATGAGGACAAAGGTTCAAATCCAAATGCTTCGCTAGTTTCACAGACATCCAATGCAAGTCTTAAAAATCTGTCTTCACCAAATCCGCTTCCAACAACTCTACAACCACAAACAATAATTCCATCCAATGAAAAGGTCATATGTAGAGTTAACGATAAAGGACATCGATGAGGACAAAGGTTCAAATCCAAATGCTTCGCTAGTTTCACAGCCACCTAATGCAAGTCTTCAAAATCCATCTTCACCAAATCCACTTCCAACGACTCCACCACCACAAAAAATAATTCCATCCAATGTAAAGACCAATTTAGAGTTAACGATAAAGGACATCGATGAGGACAAAGGTTCAAATCCAAATGCTTCGCTAGTTTCACAGCCACCTAATGCAAGTCTTCAAAATCCATCTTCACCAAATCCACTTTCAACAACTCTACCACCACAACAAATAATTCCATCCAATGTTAATACCAATGTAGAGTTAACGATAAAGGACATCGATGAGGACAAAGGTTCAAATCCAAATGCTTCGCTAGTTTCACAGCCACCTAATGCAAGTCTTCAAAATCCATCTTCACCAAATCCACTTTCAACAACTCTACCACCACAACAAATAATTCCATCCAATGTTAATACCAATGTAGAGTTAACGATAAAGGACATCGATGAGGACAAAGGTTCAAATTCAAATGCTTCGCTAGTTTCACAGCCACCTAATGCAAGTCTTAAAAATCCGTCTTCACCAAATCCGCTTCCAACGACTCCACTACCACAAAAAATAATTCCATCCAATGTAAAGACCAATTTAGAGTTAACGATAAAGGACATCGATGAGGACAAAGGTTCAAATTCAAATGCTTCGCTAGTTTCACAGCCATCCAATGCAAGTCTTAAAAATCCGTCTTCACCAAATCCGCTTCCAACGACTCCACTACCACAAAAAATAATTCCATCCAATGTAAAGACCAATGTAGAGTTAACGATAAAGGACATCGATGAGGACAAACGTTCAAATCCAATAGCGTCGCTAGTTTCACAGGCACCTAATGCAAGTCTTAAAAATCCATCTTCACCAAATCCACTTCCAACGACTCCACTACCACAAAAAATAATTCCATTAAATTTAAGGACCTATGTAGAGTTAACGATTAGGAACATCGATAAGGACAAAGGTTCAAATTTAAATGCTTCGCTAGGTTCACAGCCACCTAATGCAAGTCTTAAAAATCCGTCTTCACCAAATCCACTTCCAACGACTCCACTACCACAAAAAATAGTTCCATCCAATGTAAAGACCAATGTAGAGTTAACGATAAGGGACATCGATGAGGACAAAGGTTCAAATCCAAATGCGTCGCTAGTTTCACAGCCACCTAATGCAAGTCTTCAAAATCCATCTTCACCAAATCCGCTTCCAACGACTCCACTACCACAAAAAATAATTCCATCCAATGTAAAGACCAATGTAGAGTTAACGATAAGGGACATCGATGAGGACAAAGGTTCAAATTTAAATGCTTCGCTAGGTTCACAGCCACCTAATGCAAGTCTTCAAAATCCATCTCCACCAAATCCACTTCCAACGACTCCCCTACCACAAAAAATAATTCCATCCAATGTAAAGACCAATGTAGAGTTAACGATAAAGGACATCAATCCATCTTCACCAAAACCACTTCCAATGGCTCCACCACCACAAAAAATAATTCCACCTAGTGTAAAGATCAATGTTGAGTTAACGATAAAGGACATCGATACATCTTTACCAAAACCACTTCCAACGGCTCCACCACCACAAAAAATAATTTCACCCAGTGTAAAGACCGATGTAGAATTAACGATAAAGGACATCGCTGAAGACAAAGATTTGAGGACAGTAAGTTTTCCAAAAAGCTACAAGTTATCCTAACGAACAGTTTCCTGTCGCTAGTTGGATCTCGTCAAGAAATATGGCTACCCAGTGGAAACACATTTCGTGGTGACCACCGATGGCTACAAGCTCTGCCTTCATCGCATGCCAAGGCCAGGTGCACAGCCAATACTGCTCGTCCACGGACTGGCGTCCAGTTCCGAGGCCTGGGTACAAATGGGACCAAAGAATGGTCTGGCCTATAAACTCTTCCAGCAAGGCTTTGATGTCTGGCTGTTGAACACACGTGGCAATGTGTACTCGCAACAGCATGTCAACTCGACCATAAGTCCAGCTGATTACTGGAGATTCTCTTTCAACGAAATAGGTATATACGATCTGCCGGCGTCTATTGATAGGATTCTGAATGAAACAAATTCGAACAAGATACAATATATTGGACACTCGCAGGGCAGCACCGCATTCTTTGTGATGTGCAGCCTGCTGCCGGAGTACAATAAAAAGGTGATCCTTATGCAGGCACTCTCGCCATCCGTCTTTATGGAAAACACACAGAGTCCAGTGCTTCGTTTCTTGGGTCTCTTTAGGGGCAAATTTGAGGTAAGTGAAAATCAGAGAGTGAGGTTGGAAGAAAGTTCTGACTTAATCAAATCTTTTGCGCTTGCAGGTGCTGTTGAATTTACTTGGGGGCTATCAAATCTCAAAGCACAATCAGCTGATCTCACATTTCCGCAATCATATTTGCGGTATCGAACATGCTAAAAGCTCAATTTGTTCAATCTTTGATTTTGTTTTGAGCGGCTTTGGCTGGAATCAGTTCAATGAAGTAAGTGTTTATCTGAAAATGTTTTATTCCACATGAATACTAACCTTCTTAATATTTTTTAGACCTTAACGCCATTGGTCGCTGGACATGCTTCGCAGGGCTTGTCGATCTATCAAATATATCACTACGCTCAGCTATTCAGTGGCCAGAAATTCCAGTCCTTCGATTTTGGTCCCATCATGAATATTCAATACTATCAACAGCTTCAGCCAATATTCTACAATCTGACTCAGGTTAACTGCAATATTGCCATTCAGCATTCCAAAGACGATTGGCTCTCTTCCACAGAGGATATTAACGCTCTAACGTCCCGATTGCCTAACATTATCGATAACTGGAACATCAAAGCGAAGGGCTTCAGTCATTACGATTATTTGCTATCAAGCAATGTAAACGCTTTGAGTAACGATCGTATTCTTCAAAATTGTCTGAGGTACAATGTACCTTTCAATAATTTTGTTAAAAATTAAGATTTATAAATATTTTAATTTAACTATAACAGGGCTGTGGGTAAAATTCTAACTAGATACAATTAACACATATTATATTTTAAAAAAACGCAATGCAAGCTCCATACTTGACTTGTTTGTAAAACATTTGAAAGCTTTTGCCTTATTTTTAAATCTTTTATTTTAAAATTTTGACATTACCATAAGACAAGAAACTACACTCCCCTGATTTCTCAATTTTTGCACTTCTTTGGTGAAAAATCAATGCATATATTTAAATTTGCATATTTGGATGCAAAGCGATTCATAAATTTCAGATGCTGAACGCATATTTTCACGCCGCAAGGCTCTGTTTTAAATTAAGTTTGCAATTTAAATGGGGCGCGCAAAAGCAGAAGCAAAGACAAGAAAAGCGTTTGTCAACGTGTATTTTTTCTGTGTGACTTTAAATTGCTCACGTGTGTGACACAATTTGGTGGAGAGCTGCTCCAACGACAACAATGACGGAAGCGGAAGCGCAAAATGTGAAAAATGCGAACAGCGAACAAAACACAGTTGAACAGAAGGACGACGAGGGGAGAGATGGCAAAGGATGTTCTTGGGGGCAACATGGCGCTTAACAGCTGGCACGTACGCTCTGCCACGCCCACGCCCACGACCGCGGGGCAAACAATTTGGAAAGCACACACACACACACACACACACACACGCACAGGCTTCAGTTACGCTCCACGCCCCGATATCTTGGGGGCTATCAACGTCATGGGCCTCGCCATAAGCCTCAAAATGCGATGCGTACGTGTGTTATTTAATGCTTATCTTTATCCTTTTCCCATTAGTGTTATTGATGTTGGCAGTCGTCGTGCACCACCCAACCACTGTGGCACCTGTGTGCGTTTTGCGACTCGATAAACCTGGCCGGCAGCTAAACGCTGACAATTGATGCCAGAAGATGCCAAAAGGAAACCTGGCACAAAATCACGCACTAAACATTATTTTAATGCTTCAGGCGCAGTCACATATGTAAACGTATACGTATGTGTGTTTATATGTATATGGTTGTATTCCACACTCTATAAAGCAGTTTGTCGAGAATATTTAAAGCTCTGCTTCCATTGCTGTATTTCCGGCACAGCATTCCCTCTCTGCCAAAGAGGACTCTTGGGTCCTCTGGCTGCCGTTTCGACTGACATTTATAAATGTTGAACTTGGGCTCTTAGGCTCTTTTTAGACAGCGGGTGGTGGCCTTGAAGAAAGCCCTTCGAGATGAAACGGTGCTAAGTTATGGCGCCAGATGGTTCAACTTGAAGCCTAATGAAAAAACGCACACTCAATAAATGGATGAAATACGACGTTAAGAGCCAGGCTTACAATAAGGCACGTCAAGCAGGAGATTCAGAGATAAACAGAGATGTACAATAATATATATATTTTGGAGCAAACAGTTAAGTGAAGTTTTAATAAAAAGTTATCACAATTGAATGTCAAAGTTATTCATTATCGTAAAGTAAATGAAATTCTTTATTTAAAGTTCTTACTACTGTATAAATCATTCTTGGGTTGACACAACGTGCTTTCAACTGCCATTACACAACACTCAAAGAATATCGACATCGATTAAAAGGGTTGCATTGAACAAGTAATGTCAAACAAGTAATGTCAAAAGAAAATAAACAATCAGTGCAATCATTGTTAGCTTTGTGATTTGCTTCGCAAGTCGTGTGTTCTTTTTTTTTAATTATTTATTGATGTTCGATTGGTGAAAAAAAAACATTAACACATTTTCAACACCAGTTTTCAAAACAAATTCAAATGTACTGTTAAATGTTGAGCGGTCGAACATAAAATTTGGTGCGGCCCAAAGTGTAAAGAAATTAATCTCTATTTTCTATGTAAAGCGTCGACAAGCTGTCCGACACTCCACCGGCAATAAAAACAATAAGTAAAGAAGCCCCCAGAGAAATCGAAAAATGCTCTCACTTAACAATCAACTGAGCCAACGGACGCCTCCCGTTCACGAGAAGATTGCCCTCCAGTGTGCGTTGAACGTAAGCAAGCTGGCTGCTGCATTGCCGAAGCCACGCAATCGTTGGGGCGACTTGCCCGTGTTGGTGGAATTGCGTCGCTCCGACGAGAATGTACTCTACCGCTACCAGGTGAACCTGCCTGCCAGCTACGTCGATCCGGAGCCCGTGCAGTTGAATCCCGCCGAGATTACAGCTCTCAGCCAGCAGCTCCAGCTGCCCTGCCTCGTGCATGGCTGCAATGAGGAAACTATTGAATCTAGGCCAAAGCTAGTAATGGTAATGGAAGCAGTGCATGTGGTCGAAGATCAGAAGACAATCAACGATACTGAGCTGGGCAACAATGAAAGCATTACCATTAGCCAAAACTCGGCTTATGCCTGTGAAGCATCCGAGGAGACTCGAGATTATTTTATGGTTGCTCTCCACGGAGAACAGCCTAATCCACAGCAGCTCGAGGAGTTGCCACTTAACACTGGAGCGGAGCTGTACGTTGAGCCACAGATGCCACAACTGACTCATGCCTATTTGGAAAATACGCAGGATATGAAGTCAGCCTCGCAGCCACTCAATGGCTACAAGTTGGCTGCACCACCACAATATGGTTATAAGCCACGTTACAAGAGATTTCCCTACAGCGATAAAAGAGCGATGCTTGAGCAGAAGAGAGCTGGAACTAGCTATCAACTATCAACTACGGTTCGCAAGCAACCACTGCTTCCGACTCCAGCAACCTCCGCTTCCCGTTATCCCAGGGATAGCCGTGCCAAGCCATGGACCAATGCCAATACTCAACGGAACGGGTTCAAGCAGATGCAAGCATCTTATGGATTTTTGCCACGCATCGATAACTATGGGCAACAAATAGAGCTGCAACGGGAGCTGCAGTTGAGGCAACAACGAGAGCTGGAAATGCAGCAAAAGAAGCTGCTCGAGCAACACAATCAAAAGGGTAAGTTCAACACTTAAATAGGTTTACCCCTTTATAATTTATATCACTTTTTTAGATACTCAGTTGAAGTCGCAGGTGCCGCAAGAGTTGCAATCGCTGTTCCAGTGGGACTGCTGTCGTTTGTGCCACACGGCAATGACTTCGAAGCGCACCGCACTGGATCATTATCTGTCCAAGACGCATCTGCGTCGCGTCGATACCTGGCTGATTCGGAATAGCTTCGCCTTGGGTACTCAGTCCACGGAGATGTTGCGTCATCTGCGCAGCTCGGGTCCAGCCATACTGCACTGTGATCTGTGCGACTTGAAGCTGTCCTCGATGCTGCATGCCCTGCAGCACTTCTATGGACGCCGCCATCGTCTGGTGGAGCGGCAGATCAGTAAGCCAAATGGTGAGGGCTACTACGACAATCGGGGCAATTGGGTGCGTACCAATGACAAGTGGCTGATGTGTCAGCTGTGCGATGTGATTGTCACCTCAGAGACACAGCTAGGTCTGCACATGGCTGGTCTGCGGCATCGCAAGCGCGAGCGATCCAAGTGTGTCACAAACTCCACTACGGACACCTTTGATGCCAATTACATCTATCGCATAACGGCAAGTGGTTCGTTGGTACCACTAAGTCCTTTAGGCAACAGGAGTTTCTCTGGCCACAATAAGCGTGATCTTCACGTGCCGGAAGATATGAATGCCAACTTCTATTGCGAGCTGTGCAACATGACGCTTAACCATAAGAAGTCGGCTAAGCAGCATGTGGAGGGGCGCGGACACAGCAAGAAGCTGGAGAAGAACACGCAATTGGTCGTTAACTGAATATGTCTTGAGTGTGTTCCAGAAGATAAACAGAGACCTCACAGCCCCAATCAGTCAATCATCAATCGGGCCATGTGATATGCCGTGTTATCTTTCTATCTATTAATATATATTTAAACTGTAATTTTTCATATGTTTTATATCTAGTAATATATAATTTATATGTATCGTAAAGCTTTTAGTATCATTTTTCAGTAGTGCCAAAAATGGTTTAAAAAGTGCACAAAATATATAGCATTGCATACTTCTGGGCTGTCCTAAAAAAAAGATTGCGCTGCAAAATGTTGCTAAGCACCTCTTTGATGTTGCTAAGCACATGCTGCTAGTGTTTTAATATAAATAATTTAATATCCAAAAATTTTAATATTAATCCAAAAAGTTATTTATTTTTATTTTCAATCTGCACTTTGAAATCAGCTTTAAAAAAAACATGTTGTTAACATTAATGACACTCATTATGTTACGGAAACTTCTAGCACATTGGTTTAATTAATGATGTGGCACACGCGTCCCTACGTAGCATGGCACACACACACACACACATAAACACACGCATACGGATCATGTGAATGTGTTCTTGTGTTCTTTGCTTTTAATTGCCAGCCTGCTTATGCAGCGACACGTTGCTGCCCCCAATGCGGAGGAGCTGCGTCTGCTGCCATTTTTACCATTTGCAATTTGCCATTTTGCCATTTGCGTCCTGGGCAGCCAGACGGGAATCGCATAAAATCTGCGCAGCAATCGTAGCCCAACGGAGACAATGCCAGGCACCATAAAAACGGAGTTATCGCTTGGTAAATATCAGAAGTGTCATCCCTTCCAGCTCCAGGCCTCGATGTCAGTTGGCGTCTAGACAAAACATGGCATTAAATAAATAAATAAATCGCAGCAACAACAACAGCAGAAACAACTCTTGTACAACAACAATAATAATACTAGTAACAACAGTGTCAGCGCATCGACAAACCGCAAAAACGGAAGAGACGCGAAAACAATTTATGGCCACGTTTTTTGGGGCGTGTGTGTGAAGAAAAAAGTATGTTTCGGCTGCTGCTGCTGCTGCTGCACCCAATGAAGGTCAATAGCAGGGCGACAAGCGTGTGAAATTGAGGGCGTGGTCAGTCAGCCTAGTCAGCTGCATGTGTATAAATATCTATGGAGTCCTGCTCTATACATAGCTATCTGTTTATCTGGCCGTCTGGCTGTCGCTTCTGGCTGGCTCAAAACATGTTTTCGCATAAATTAAACTTCTTATCTGCTGTAAAACATTTGACGCCATTGCTGTTGTTGTTCGTGTTGTTGTTGCGCAGCCAGGAAATGTATAAACAGTCAGCAGCAACAGTAACAACAATAATAACAATATAACGGCAGCAGCTATTGAAAAAATGCATAAGCGAAAAATGAAGGAAAAATGTCGCAATATAAATATAAATAGACGGGAAATGGCATTTTATATGCTTATATATCGATGATATAGTTCATGATATGGCCATTGCAGAGATACAGTAAGCCAGCAAACAGCATATGAGCAACAATTGATAAAGCTGATGGCTTAAAAGCGCACTTAAATATGCATATTTTCACTTAATATTTTATTCGTGTAATCTTTGTTTTAATGGTGAACAGTTTCTGTAATAATAGCAAGAAACAATAAATTAAAATTTTTTGTTTGTATTTTTAAATACTCTTAACCCTTTCAAAGCTCTACAGAATATTTTTGATACTCATTAACATTAAAGATACTTTTACGGACTCTTTTCACTTCAACAACCACTCACAGTAGCAACATATATGTACTTATAATTTCACATTTACATATACTTCTATATTAGCAACTCGTCCCAAAATGTAAGCGCTGAGTTTGTTTACAACTGTGTAAACAAATTAATTATGCAGCTCTGTGGTTGTACTCACCCACAGAAACCACCCTCTCAGCCACCCACCTTTTTGGCTGCATTTCTGTACCGCACACATTTCGCTCAATGAAATTGTTTTTAACATTTGGCAAAATGGTCGCTTGATGCGCTCAAGCTGAAGAAAATTTATGCGTGGCAACCCAAAACACATCCTACAGGCTCATTTGCATCTCCAACACAGAGAGAGATACACATATACATATGTATATAGATACAAATGCAGCGTGCACTTGCCTCAGTTATTAACATAATTTTGGCACAACATTCAGTCGGGCATAATTTTTAGTTAATTTTCATGCAACATTTAAGTGCAGCTCTAAATGTTGCCTGCTACATAATACTAATAATAATTTCCGACATTTATTTCCATTTTCTTTATAGTTTTTGCTGCTGTACAGTTTATGATGCATTATGTGATCTCATATAAAACTGTCAGCTGTCCAAAGTTGTCTAATAAACATTTCTATCTAACTCTCACTGTTTGCTTACCTTTTTTTTATAGCACTTTTGACAATTACATATTAAAAATATGTATGTAAGCCAGTTTTGGGTGTGTCTGTCGCCCAAAATGTTTGAGGCATGTGAATTGTTTTGCATTTATGCCGCATTATGCGAATTATTATATAAAATGCTTTTAGCGTTTTTAATTGTTACGTCTTAGCCACTGTATGTTGTTGCTTATGTATTGTATGTCACATAAACGTGTTTGGACTGTAAACAAAAAAAAATGTTTAAAGCTAAACAATTTGTTACTATTCCAGCTCGTGCAAGTCGTATAAAAAATATAGGGTCGAAAGTATAAATCAAATAAAAATGTTCTTGTATAAAGTTCAATCTTAAGAGCTTTAATTTAATTTCATAAGCAACTAAATGTAAACACTTTATTTTGAGCTTCACTTATTTTTCTGCAAACATTATATTTATTTTACAAATTTATAAATTGGCTTTCAAGGACTTTTATATTGACAAGAGTCCAAGAAAAGATAAGTATAACAAGCATTTGTAAATGAAAACTGAAATGTAAACATTTACTCTTTGCAAGTAGGTTGCAGCCTAATTTCAGTCTTTTTACCTAGCTACAACAAGAAAAAATCACTGGCCCTGAACGATATCTCATCCATCATTCAATTCAGTCAAATCTGGGACTCTCCCACAACATTTTGCAGCATCATCGAAACAGAAAACACTCACAAAAAAAAGAAGCAAAAAGAAAACAGAGGGAAAAACCTCAACCGAAGACGTTGATTAGAATTTGCCAGTTGGAGGCAGCCGCAACATCAATACACAAAACAAATATAAATACAATATACAAATACAAATAAAAAACATAAGAGCTACCAACAAATCCAATGGGACAACAAACAAGCAACAACAACAACGAAAACAACGAATGGCAGATAAACAGCCTTTTGGGATATATGTCAATCGTACGAATTGTAGCATAACGAAACTGGCTCATGAAATGTGTTTAATGTTTTGCTTATATTGCAACAAATGTAAACAGGAACACAGCGCGCCACAAACAACAACATCGCTGCTATGACACATTTACCAACATTTCGTTGTTGCTTTTGGCCAAAAGCTTTGAATGACAAATCTTGTACTGCATTTTGTTTTTGTTGTTGTTTTTGTTTTGTTGTTGTCTGTGGCAAGCCCGTTCGTGATGTTGTTGTCATTGTTGCTGTTGCTGTTGCATGGAAAACCAAATACATAAACAACGCCACCGGCTCAGCTGCTGTTTCTTGTCTCGTGCTTTTTTCGCCTCCAGTTTTTTTTACTTTTATTTTTTTGTGCCATTAAAAAACGAACAAAAAAAATAGTTGCTTCAAAAAAATCAACATAAAATGTTGAAATTTTAATACTCTTGCAAAGCTGTACATAAATTCTTGTGCATAAATTAAAAACAAAAAAAAGACACCTAATTAAAGTCAAGTAAACTATTTTTTTAAGCCTGTTGAATTTAAGACCTTGTTGAAAACTCATTTAAAATAAATATTTTATAAGTACATTTAAACACAAAGAAATGTTGTTATATGTTGGACTTTATTTACAACATGCAATACTTTACCCTCTAAGTAAAAGCATACACAATTAACCGCAAATAATTAAAGTTACATGAACAGACAGTTAAAAATTAATGTGCACAAGTCGCATGATCAAGTTGCAGTACCCCCCTATCCAATGGCATCGAAAACCACTTTCGATGTCGCCTACTGCACCATTAGCAGATATTTTTCTTTTTTCCCGTTTTTTTTTTTTTTGGCTTGCGGTTGAATCACGAAAAGAAAAATGCGGCGCCGGCTAGGCTAGATGATTATATAATATTTGCCAGAGAGCATTGCAAATTGTTAGATATAGATAAAGAGATCGCAAGACACAGAGTGGAAGAGAGAGACATGCTGCAAGTTGGAAGATGAGAGAGGTGGAATGTTTACTCATTGGCTGCAACAGGTTGGCATTAAATTGGCATGCGCTTGGAATTTCTTACCAAATATTGATGACAGTGAGTGGCGTAGTTTCTAGGCGTAGTTTTAGAAATATTTTGATGTATGTTTTTATATAATCAACAATATCGAGAGGCTGACGTTAGATCACACACACACGTCACGCCGCATAACAATCATCATATCATTCCACTTCTCCTAAACAATAAAGCCACAAAAATTGTTGAAAAAAAATAAAATAAAACAGCAACTACCGCATTACGCAGCCACAAGCCACAATTGTTGTTGCAGTTGTTGTGGTTATGATTATTATTATTATTAGTAGTAGTAGTTGTAGCAGCAGTAGTTGGAGCTTGATTATAGTTGTTGGTTAGTTGGCGTGGGCGCGCAACATGTGGCAGGTGTGTGCCACACAATTAAATGACGTTTAAAACCAAGCCAAAGCGAGAAGCAACGCCTTTTTTTAAGAGCTTGCAACGTAGTCAGGTAAAGCATGCCACTCATACTTCAATACTTATGTTCAGAAGGTTTTTGCACCCAGCTAATATAAATATTTATGTTTACTCGAGTCTTACGCTTATTTAGTTTGTATCCAGTGAAGTGTTAGTGCTCTGTAAATAGTTACTTACCCTTTTTTTTGGTGGTTGAGTAGTGAGAAGTCAACGGCATCAGTTTGTTGTCCGGCATGTCAGTTTCGACACCCTAATACAACAAACACTGGATATGGAAATGAGGCAGCGAAGCAAAAAAAAAAGCGCCGAGTAAATCACATCCTGACAAGGCCAAGAGACGATTTGCTGGCAGCATCTGCGTGTCAAGAGTCAGTCACAAAAAACAAAAACAGCTTAAACCACTTGCTTCCTCTCTCACTCTTTCTCCATCTCTTTCTATCTTTTACACACTTACGCTTACAAATAATTTCAGTGTCACGCAGCGTGTAAGCCTCAAAAAAAAGAGTAAAAAAAATACAGACGTTAACAAAAACAATAACGCCAAAAGTTGCCACAGCCGCAGACAATAAATCAGTTACAACAACAACAGCCACAAACATTTGCGCCTTCTGACCTTGAGCTGTGGCATTAAATTGCAACAGTTTTTGTTGTTGTTTTTTTTTTTTGGCTGTGCCCCGAAAAAAAAGCTTCGCAACAGCCGGCAATTTTCTTGCTTTAGTTATTGGCAGTTTTTTGACGCCAAAATTTATTGCGTACAATGTTGCAAGAACCTCAGCAGGGCAACATATAATAAAAGCTAGTCTAGAGATACTCTATTAAATTATTTTTTAACATTTTTAGTATTTTTCCATACATATTTATCGTATCATAATTACATCATGTAATTTTAAATACAGGGTAGCAAACTTAGTGTAAATACAATAATAATTACGTTAAAAGCAACTACTAATTGATTTCAAAAAGGCGTTTTCGATACTTGCCACCTCAGTTATCGCCTTTAGGTTGTTGGCCCTGCTCCTGGCCCCCAAAATTCTTGGCAAGTGCAAGATCCAAGTCCATTCTGTCGAAATGCAATTTACCATTACCTTGGGGCGTATGCGCAATTGGGAGCACAATAAGTGTTGTAAGAATTCATGTAAAAATGGTGATTGAATTTTATGATTAATGTCTTGTGGCTGGCTTTTATGTCATTGAGAGTCAGCGGAGTGCAGCCTTGACAAATTGGCTCGGGCCAAGGCTAACAGCAGCAACAACAGAAGACAACAGATCATAACCGGGAAATAATCATCATCAGCAGCAATAACATAATGATGATTATTGTGTATAGTACGTGCAATGACAATGTTGCAAGTGGCTGGTGGCTGGTGGCTGGTGGCTTGTGGCGTTGCTCAGATCCTCCGATAAGTAGTTAGCTTACAAAATGGTTCGTAATCAAAACAAATAGACCCCTTACAGCGTAATCAGAAAATCTTGAAATCAACATTTCGCTCGCATTTTTTTCCAAAATGAAAACGTAACGTAAAGTTGTCTTCCCCGAAACGAACTAAACTTCAGCTGAATTCCAAATGCAGAAAGCCAACCAGGCAATGCGGGTAGCAGGTAGATAGATAGGTAAAACAGGCATTTCAACCCATTTCAACAGCCGTTGGCTTTTTGGGGTGCAGTGGGGCGTATTGTGTGTGTGTGTGTGTGGTGTGTGTAGAGGTGGTTTGTGTAAATGCAATTACCTTGGCAGTAAACGTAATACCAACAAACACCAAAACCAAGTCAGTAAGACAACAATGTTTCGGCACGAACCGAAAAAAGCCCACACGAAGCGCTGTTGAGTGCGAAAAACGAAAGACTTAGGCAAAAAACTAGCTTGGCACGCGCTGCAACAGCAACAACAACAACAGCCAGCAGACAAAACAAACGTACAACTTGATAATATAATAGATCTGTGTTTTGTTGCCCCAGAGATGAAGCCAACTAGCTTAAATCTGCTGGTTGTGTGTCGCATGGGGGCGTCGAACATGTTGCAACTGAATATTGTTTACTTTATGCTGGCCAATTCCTTGAGCCAGGTCAGCAGCAGCGGCAGCTTGATTATCAACAGCTCTAGATCATGGACTTTGAATGACCATGAAGCGGAAATAAAGTTGGCTTATAATTAAAACAGTTAAATCGATCGAGTTAAACAACAAAGCAATAAAAGAGATCAAGCCAGAGGAATGATATAGCAGAAATATTTCTGAGATAAGAAGCTTTTCTTTGAACAAAAACTTTCTTCAGAAGACAATGGATACATTTTATTCTGAGTAAGTTAATTTGGAAACCCTTTTAAAAGTTTATTTTTCTCACATAATAAATAGTTACAATTGTACTTAAGTGCTTGGGTACCCAAAAGTTAAGCACCAGCCATCACTCAAACAACTTGATCACCTGCCATCCAGCTGCAACAAGTTGGCTTCGAGCTTGCTGCCAGTGTCTAGCCACAGCTCAAACCCAGACGGAGGCGAACGCTTTAAGTCAGTTGAGAAACGAAGCTTCAGCTAAACGGTTGGCTTATGAAAACTTGCTCGTAGCGTAAACAGCGCGTGCGCGTAGATCGAACGAAGAAATATATATCTCAACTTGAAACAACGCTATCCACTTGAAATCCTTTAACTTAGCAAAGGATGTTAGTTTGTACAACAAGTTGTTAGTTAATTAGAAAATTGAAAGAAAAAGTGTTGCAAGTAAAAGAGTTTTTTATTTAATCAGCTATAAAACGACGTAATCGTTACGCTTAGGTGCAAGCAACTGTTGCATTGCCAATTTTATCCAAGTGAGTGTGTGTTGTGCGTGTGTTTAAGTGTGCGTTGAGAGAGACTCTCTCTGTGACTCTCTCCCTCTCTCCAATGTGGCCGAATTGCGCTTATGGCTTTGGGCCATGGCCAACGGCGCTGCTCTTGCATTGCCTTGCGGCATTGCTTGTCTGCGGCAGCGCCGGCGCCTTCACAATACTCTCGCCCTTCAGCTACAGCTCGCTGAGCTTTAAGAATCTGCTCAACAGCGTTTTACTCTCAAGCAATGCTAATTTGGCTGGCGGTGGACGTAATCTCAAATCTGACGTGCTCGAAGATGCCTCGCTGATAACGGTAAGTACCTGAGCCGAAAAAAGCAACTCTGGGAAAACGAGACAATGTGGCAACTTTAACTGAACTTAAGCTGTAGTTGTTAGCATTGACATTTATTATTGTTATTACAGTTAATGTTGTTGTTACCTTTATTTGTTACCGGTTGAGGTTTATTTTTACTTTTGTCAGTGCGTTTTGTGGCTACCAACTTGAAGTTTTCGTTATGAATTCGGCTCAACAGTTTTTCTATGTTAAATAAATTTACACTTGTATTTCATTTTTTCACTTCTCGCTTTACACTTTTCGTCAAAAGAAAGAAAGTTTCCTCAGTTCGTTGACTTCTTCTGTTGCGCCCATAGTTGCCCCCAGAACTTTACGACTACTGACCGGCAGAGGTCGTTCTAATCATCTACTAGCACGTAAGGCACTCGTAATCCATTTTTATTGCCCTCATGCAACTTTGCAAGTAGCAAGTTATTTTTCTTTGTGCTCTATTGTTTCTACGACTACTGCTTAGGTGCGATTTTAGAGTAGAATTGTTTTTTATGTGTAACTTACGTGTGCGAAACTAATCAGTTAGCTATAAAGAAGTCGCAAATTCCGTTCGCCTTAAGAAATGGGCGTGGAAAATGAATTTTTTGTGCTATCATAACTTACCAAAGGTGTTTTTTTTTTAAAAGATATATTGCATAAAAACTAAAATATCTAAGAGACTTGGTTGACCTTCTAGCCCTTATAGACCATTAGTTGGCCTAGTTCACGTGGTTGCAATTAGATCCATTAAATTCGGTGGCCGTTCACATCGTTAGTATTGTTATTATAAATGCAAGCGATGTTTCTATCTAAGGTCACAGCAGCGAAACTTAAGTTCGAATCACAAAAATCACATAAAAAACCAACAGCTATATATTTTTTGGCAGCTTATCATCAAGGGTAAGAGCAAAGTTTGCAGTCTGCAAATATTGCCTAGGATTACCACATACAAGTGCTTGTTTTTTTTTTTTTTTTTTTTTGTTTGTTTGGTATTTTGTTAAAGGTGGGGTTCAAATTCAACAATAATGACAAGCAGCCGAAAATTGACAAAGCCAATAAACTCGATAAATACAAAATACAACAATTATTAGCTACATGCCAAACAACAACAACAATAACAAAAATTTACCAAATAGAAGAAGGCAACTGTAAAAAGCTGTAGAAAATGGGTGGAGGAGAGGGTGCAGGGTGTAAAGGGTACGTGATAACGTAACGTGCATTATGCGATTTACGTGCGTTTAAAACCTGACAGAGAGATAGATAGATATGCGAGTATTGTCAACCGGGTAACGACGATATATGTATATACATATACATATAAAGGTCTTAAACTGCCAACTGAAACTGAAACCGAAACTGAATCTTATGCAAAGTCATGGCTGGGCTTTCAAATGCGGCCAACAAACTAAGCGAACCAAAAAAGGCAAAAGCCCAACACACACACACACACACACACACACACGTACTAAACTCTTCAACAATTTCTGCACGTTGCCAATTGCATAATCTTGTCTTGCTGGTAAGAAGGGAGGGGTGAGGGAAGAGACACCTTTTTAATGGCAGCAGCAATAACAAATTGGAAATTGTCAACTGTGAACAGACAATAATCAACATGCAATTAGGGTAACCTGTCGACTGGCTGACTGACTTTGAAATATGGGTTAGGAGCCCTCGTTTCACGTGCCCAACAGCCCAACACTCGCCGTACTTTCCGTACTCCATACCCAACACTATCCGTACTCCTGTCTCTGTCTATTGTCGCACAAAGAAAGTCGGCCCATCACAACAATAAGGAAATGCGATTGCAGCAGTCTTTTTTTTTCGTTTCTATTATAGTTTTGTTGTTGCAAGATTTGGTTTACTTTTGGGCATTTGCCTTTGTTTTGCTTTAGTTTTTCTCTTTCTTTCTTTCTTGTTTTGGTTTTTAGGTTTTGGCAGTGCCTTAATTTGAATTTAAACAGTTTCCGCATAGTCGTTTTTTTTCCATTTTTTGCATGCCAAATGCGAACAGATTTGCAAATTGTTGTCATCAAGTTGATTACGTAGTTTGACATATGGACAGGTTAAAAGTGTGTCTGGAATAATGGGTGGTATTAAGGCAAGTAATCTGAGATTAGGGTTACTTTGGCAAGCATTATCGTCCAGGAAACATAATCTTAAACTTCAGCTAAGAGATTCTAAGCAGCATATATGTACAGCTGCTGCATTAACAGTTGGCTTTAAGACGCGATTAATCGAAATAACAGTGCCAATCTAATTGGTGCTCTACATTTATGCGATTAAGTCAGAGATTGAACGGCGTGAGTTAAAAGTTCAAATGTGATTAACCTTTGTGTTTTTGATGTCATTAAATTGATGTCAGGCCAACAAACGCATAGCAAATGCAAAAAACCATGGCAAAGTCGCGACCAGAAATACAAACACTTATGTGCTTAGGTATATCATGTGTGTGTATACAAACAAAACTGGTTGGGATCGTATCTCGAGATGTTTCGAATAGCTGCCGGGCAATTATAATAATGACGCTGATGATTATAATGATGAAGTGCTCACAGCGACATCAAAAAAGTGAAGTCAATATCAAGGTCAGTTACAAAATGAGCGATGATAAGATCGATATTGATGGAAACCAAAAGTGGTTCGGTTTCCTTGTGCGAGAAATCAAAAGTGTTTTATGCAAATGACACTCGGCCCATAAAGCACTTTAACACACACACAAATTTGCATTGATTTAACAAAAGCGCAGATAACAATAATAATAACAACAAGTCGAATGCGTGTATAAACAAAACGCAAACAGACACGCCTAAAAAAATCACACAATTAGCATGGACACAAACCACACACTCACACACTCTCACAATTTTTAGTGGGTCATGATGCGACGAAAAGATGAAAGACGTGTTTTATGTTTCAGGTGCTAATGATGTTATATTTTTTTTTACTTAGTTCAGTTAGCGGAACGGTAAGTGCCATAAACCCCAACCATAAAACATATGCAGAAAAAAAAGTTTGAAATAATTTTTGCGCAGGTTGACATAGGTCCCGGTACATTTTTCTCTCTTTATCTTCCTCTCGTTTGACACATTCGCATTTATTTAATTATAGTTTTTTGCCACAGCTATGACGCTGCTTATTTATATGTTTACTTTGCTCTTGTTTTCTATTTTTCATGTATTTTCCAACTGGAGCAAAACCAAATATTTGAATATTTGTGCAATATTTTTATAGCACTCACATTTTACAGTTAGTTTTTGGAATTAATTACTGCCGATTTGTTGATGCATAAAAAAAACTTTTAATTTTCCTTGTAGAAGCAAAAAGTTTTTAGTTTGGTTAATAAAACTGTCAGTAACTGGCAGTTAAATAATAAACAAAAGTATTATAATTATAACAAACATTGTTTTGCTTGCGAAACAATGTTTAACAAGAATTGCAAACACTGTTTACCACACTTGTATAATAAGATTTATGAGCTGCAATTTATGTACTGATTTTATCATTAGGCAGAAAATTAAGAAACTAGTTGTTGTTTTCCCATTGCCACATATATATTTTTTTTGCGTAGATTTCAACAGCTTTTTCAAATTTCCCAACACTATGCGGCTGGTTACTGGAAAACAGTGGAAGAGGGGGGAACACTCCCAGCTGCTTTTGAGATGCGACTGCAACTTGGCAGCAGTTTTTGCGCATTTTAACAACTTTACCAACCAAAAACGCTTCGCTTGTGGCCTGAGCAAATATTGTCTGTGCCATTTTGGCTTCGGCTTGCCAAAGTGTGTCAAGCGGTTATTTGCCAAGAAAAACAAAAGCTGGCAGTGTGGTCAGCTGTTGCAATAAACGCAGCGCCAGGCCTTTTATTCTTTGTATGTAGATAAACACACAGATACTAAGAAAAGAAATTGCATAACAAAGACGCTAGGAAATTGCCAAAATAGAAAGAAAAGCACCTAAAATTTATGCCCAAACATTGGCATGGAAAAAGGAAAGAAATAATTCAGTGGCTCAGTTTTTTGTTTGTGGTACCACTTCCTCATGTTGGCCAACCAGCCGGCAAAGTCAGTTGGCCAATGCAATTGTTAATACTTATTAAATGAGCATTTTGTTGTTGTTGTTGTTGTTTTTGTTTCTCAGTTGCTTTCAGTGGATATTTCGATTCGCTGCCAAGGTTAATTAAAATGCCAAACAGCTTCAACTGTTTATTTTATATGCATGCTTACTTGCTCTCTCGCTCTCTTAACCATTCTCTTTCTCTCTCCGCATCTCTGTGTTTTGTGTAATCGCGTGTTTTTAGTACATATTTTCAACAATTGTTTTATAACCCAACAATTATTTTGGCACCCCGAAAAAAAGCTCACAGCAAACACCAACGATTGTATAACTCCCCACGGACTTATCAAAATTATCACGAAACATTAAAAAAATCTATTAACATTATGCACAAGCGGAAAACTAGACTCACAAACTTGCATGTATGCTGTCATACACGGCGTATGCGCAATACGTGACTCCACAGCCAGCTGCGTCACTGTAAATACATATAGAATTCTAAAGCTGAATACTCAACGGTCCATGTTTGATAGTTTGTGGGTTTTTTAAAACTAAATTATGGTAATTCATTTTAGATTTTGATATGCGGTGTTAATAAAGAAATGGTTTTATGGCACGCGCAATTTTATCAAATGGCGAACACAGACTTTAAAATGCACTTTCCCTCTTACACGCACCAAGATCATATCATAGCTTAAACACCCTTTTGTATTGCACATTAAATGCCAGAGCGTAATAACTTAGTTAACGAGGCTTACCTGTAGGAGGACGTTCACAGGCAGCGTTTGCAACAGTCTGCAGCTTGTTTAACTTGTTGATGCCACAAATTAAAATTCATTAGCCCAAATTGACGTGGTTAGGGCCCAGACGATGTCGCTGCTGGCACCGACAACAACAACAACAACAGCAACTTCACCTGCGCCGCAGAGTTATGCAAATTGGAAAAGCACAAAAAGCAGCCAGTAAATGAAAAGGGGCAAAGGGATTGGGAATGAGGAAGTGGGGAAGTGGGGAAGTGTGAGGGAGTTGCAGCAACTCAATTTCACAGTGCCATGATTTGCACTTGCGATTCTAATGGAATTTTTCTTGTTTGTTTTTCTCATTTCTTCTTTTTTTCGTCTGTTTTTTTCTTTTTTTTTGCCGTCTGTGGTTTCTTTGGACAGCCGAAATTAATACGCAAATACGGTTATCCATCGGAGACGCACACCGTGGTTACCAAGGATGGATACATACTGGAAATGCATCGCATACCCAAGAAGGGAGCACAGCCAGTGCTGCTGATGCACGGCATACTGGATACCTCAGCTACCTGGGTGCTAATGGGACCCAAGTCAGGTTTAGGTAAGTAAGAACTTGAAATAAAAACAAAAAATCAAGATTATTAACATTGAGTTGAACTTCACAGGTTACATGCTCTCTGACCTGGGCTATGATGTGTGGATGGGAAATTCTCGAGGCAATCGCTACTCGAAGAATCATACGAGTCTCAATAGCGACTATCAGGAGTTCTGGGACTTCACATTCCATGAGATGGGCAAATATGATTTGCCGGCTAATATTGACTACATACTGAGTAAAACGGGCTATGAGCAGTTGCATTATATTGGCCATTCGCAGGGCACGGCCATCTTTTGGGTATTGTGCTCAGAGCAGCCGGCTTATTCGCAGAAAATTACCTCAATGCATGCATTGGCGCCCATTGCCTACATCCATGATATGAAGAGTCCGCTGTTTCGTACGCTCGTTTTATTCCTGGATTTCCTAACGGTAAGTCCTGAATATTGTGCATTCTCTGCATTCAGCGATTTAACTAGTTTTTTTCTCTCTCTCTCTCTCTCTCTGTTCTGGATTAATTTGCAGGCAGCGACGCGAATGCTGCGCATCACGGAATTCATGCCCAATACGAAATTCCTGGTGGACCACAGTCAGGTTGTTTGCCACGACAATGCAATGACGCAGGATGTCTGCTCGAATATCCTGTTTCTGGTCGCAGGCTACAATTCCGAACAGCTCAACAAGGTAATGTGTGTGCACCCCTTCCCTCCAGCTCCTCTATCCTTGCCGCTCTCGTGTGTTGCATTTGAATTTTCCATTTTCACATTCGAATACGCATCGTTGCTATTTTGGGATTCACACAATTGTCTTTATTAAGTTGGCACTTCATTTTGGGCAACCGATTGCGATACTTTGAGTATGTTACCCCATCGATTTGCATTGAGTATGCTGGAGGGAAAAGTACTGTGAAAAGGAAAGGTATAGAAGAAGAATCTGAAATCAGAACACACAAAGAACTAAAAGAATTTTTGGCTTGAAGTTTAGAAAGTCGATCCATTTATTAACTATTCAAGTCTTGGTGTCAGTATAGGTTTAATAAAAAAGGATTAAACTCCAAAGTTCATCTCTCTCTCCCTCTTATTGTTCCTCCTTCTTCCCCTCTTCATTAACCAATTCAAATGGAATAGTTTGCTTATTGGCCACAAGTGACCGCAAATTGAACACTCGGCAGATTTGAAGTTATGACCCACAAATGAAACCACTGAATGCTTAAATTACACACACAACATGTACAGCAGGTGTATAGTATGCGTGTGTCTTAGTGTGTGTGACGTTACTATCTACAATGTTGTTGTGTGGTCTGAGGCAGTGGGAAGTGGGCATAATTAACTGAAACAGGCGAACAGCAAAACGATGAAACGCCAAATAAGCGACAATGCATGCAAATTAGCAACGTTTCGAACCCATGACCCCATGACCCCGTCCCCAGGTCAGCTAGATATTCAAGGGGAAGGGATGTTCAGTTAAATGAGAGGGCAGTGTTGTCAAGTGTTCACACTGCGTATACGTAACATGGTTGGGTGATGCGAAAATTATGTGTTTAGTAGATAAATAAAGTGAATTTGAGGTAGAGTTCTTATCTGTTTAGAGATATGGATTGTTTGTAGATAATTTATGTTTCATTATAATAATCACACTCTTCTTACTCCTTAGACAATGCTGCCTGTCATGCTAAGCCATACGCCCTCAGGCGCTTCAATCAAGCAGTTGGAGCACTTTGGTCAACTGATGAAGTCGGGACACTTTCGTAAATTTGATCGAGGTTATTTGAGAAATCAGCTGGAATACAATCGCATGACACCGCCAGACTACGATTTGTCTCGTGTCAAGGTGCCAGTTGCATTATATTACTCTGTGAACGATCTGCTCGTGTCCACAACAGGCGTTGATCGTCTGGCTAGGGAGCTGCCCAATGTGATAGACAAGTATCTGGTGCCGATGGAGCGCTTCAATCATTTGGACTTTCTGTGGGCCATCGATGTGAAGCCGCTTGTCTACAATCGTCTGGTGCGTAATATACGAAGGGTGGAGAATCATAGGGCCAAGTTGACGGCCAATTTGGCCAGCTATCTGGCCATGCAGCTGCAGCGACAGCAGCTACAGAATCAAATACAAATGCAGACAACGCTTCAAACAGCTCTGCCGATGAATGTTCACTTGCCACATAGATTGGAACAGGAGTTAACGCTATCTGTTGCAACAACAACACCAACAACAACAACGACGACAACAACACAGGGAACAGCAACAACAATGGAGGATGTTGCTGTGGATGCTGAAGCAACAACAACATCCACATTGGATGCAGCGTGACTTTAATCTGACTCTGAGCAAAAGCAGCAGCAGCGAACAAGGTTCTCTCTATTGTGTAATTTCATTTGACTGTGATGACATTTTAACAAAATATATAAACGCTCTGATCCCAGCATCTTACTCCAGTTGCAACAACACCAAACTCAGGCACCATACCCCAGCATCCAAACACAACACAATATTATCATAGTTCTATTCTTGACTAGGCGCACAAGTTATGCTTTCTTCCTCCTTCTCCCACCTCATCTACAGTAATCCTGCATAATCGAATACTTTAATTCACTAAGTTCTCGCCTTCATGTTACCCGCACTTCAAATGTTTTATGTTTATTTATGTATGTGTACAAATTTATGTAATTTTTATGTATTTTTTAAATAATAAAGATATATTTTAAGTTGATACGCCAATATTGAGATTTATTGAAGTCATAGGTAAAATTTTTTTTCAAATTATTAATTCTTTATTTAATTATTCTGTTATTATTAACAACAATTTAAATTAATCTTATATGCTAACTGCCACCTGTTACTTGCAGCTAGATTTCGCCCCAAATTTTGATGTTGGTGCTTGTAAAAATACTGCAGGTACTACAAATTAATTTTTTGTCATAACTTCGCCATTTTCTTAAGGATTTTGGCAGGACACGTATTTTTGAGATTGTTCAATTAATGTTTATCGATTTGCATTTAAAATTTCCAAGATTCGCCAAAAAAAAATTTCTGAAATTTTTTCAAGGGGGTAGGTCAGAAAAAATTGATAGAAATCGTAAAATCTTTTGTATTTCGGCCATTTGAAGGACTACATAGATGTCCTTTGTACCACAGATAGTCCTTTGGCAGCCAATTTGAATAAGCCAATGAAAAGGACGAAAGTCCTTAAAACAGCGAAGATATAAGGACTTTTTTAAAAACAGAAATATGCTTCTAAATCGGCCAAATCCTTACGGATCCTGGCGAGTCCTGTTGCAAACATTTAGTTTCAATTAGGGCTACAAACTGACCAAAGGACATCCAAATTGTCCTTGTAGTTTCGGAGAAAACAGCGACTTTGTGATTTGGACCCATTGCTATGCGGCCTGAGGGTCAATTTTTTCCAAGTATTGGATTCTTAGATAACCATATATTTCTTTATTGCCGTTTGGTTGAGCTGGTCCTTGTGATCCTAACGCAACATATCCTTCGAAAATCTGCAAGGATTTGGCCGAGCTAGAGCTATTTATATATTCAATGAATCGTGTTATTTGCTCGATCCTAAAAGTATACCCTAGTTTTTAACATGATGCAAATTTTGCAATAATTTTTGTTAAATTGGTTTGTGCCTTCGCTATTATATACAGCACCCACACTTAAATAAATAATAACAAATTTTGATGTTGGTGCTTGTAAAAATACTGCAGGTACTACAAATTAAGCATTAATGTTGCTTTCGTTTTTTTGTCATAACTTTGCCATTTTCTTAAGGATTTTGGCAGGACGCGTATTTTTGAGATCGTTCAATTCATGTTTATCGATTTGCATTTAAAATTTCCAAGATTCGCTAAAAAAAAATTTCTGAAATTTTTTCAAGGGGGTAGGTCAGAAAAAATTGATAAAAATTGAAAAATCGCTTGTATTTCGGCCATTTTAAGGACTATTTAGGTGTCCTTTGGACCACAGATAGTCCTTTGGCAGCCAATTAGAATAAACCAATAAAAAGGACGAAAGTCCTTGAAACAGCAAAGATATGAGGACTTTTTTAAAAACAGAAATATGCTTATAAATCGGTCAAATCCTTACGGATCCTGGCGAGTCCTGTTGCAAACATTTTGTTTCGATTAGGGCTACAAACTGACCAAAGGACATCCAAATTGTTCTTGTAGTTTCCGAGAAAACAGCGACTTTGTGATTTGGACCCATTCCTATGCGGCCTGAGGGTCAATTTTTTCCAAGTATTGGATTCTTAGATAACCATATATTTCTTTAATGCCGTTTGGTTGAGTTGGTCCTTGTGATCCTAACGCAACATATCCTTCAAAAATCTGCAAGGATTTGGCCGAGCTAGAGCTATTTATATATTCAATGAATCGTGTTATTTGCTCGATCCTAAAAGTATACCCTAGTTTTTAACATGATGCAAATTTTGCAATAATTTTTGTTAAATTGGTTTGTGCCTTCGCTATTATATACAGCACCCACACTTAAATAAATAATAACAAACGCAAATCTGTTATGGTTCAATAATATTTTTTATTTACTATAATGAATGTAAGTATATATTTAAAAGTATGATTTTTGCTTAGCCGATAATATTATCGAGTGATTTCAGGAAGACTTTATCTTTCCCATTTGGGCGCTTCGGCTTTGGTGTTGCCAATTTCTGTGCAGATTGGTTTTGAAAGATCGAGTATCTGTAAAGAAATGAAAAACGAACGATTAGACAATCTAGGATACGTATGGTATAGAGTAAATTTTCATAAATAAAATGAGTGATGGATACATATGTTGGGGTGTTGAAAGTGTTTGTCGTCGAATGTCTTGAGGTAGATTAAAGTGAGCTGAAACTTAAAATAAATTCGATTTACGCATTCTCACACTATTGGAAAGCATCGAGGACATAAAGGCGACATCACCCTGTAGACCTTGCCACTAGGCAACTATATTAGGCTTTTGTAAATAATTAGTATACCTCACAGTTTAAGTCCTTAGATACGATAGATACTTGTTTCTCTTTTCTAACTTAAATTATTTTCAATGCCTTAAACTATACGACAGCTAAATAAAAGTGCCGCCTGAAAGTAGGCAACAAAAACGCGTGCACGAAACCACGCTTGGCAGCTGCCGTTGCCGCTGTGAGATGAAAACCGCAGGAAATTCATTGGCTCAACGAAGCGCTTTGCAACGTTGCATTGAGGCAAACAGCTCGACACTTAATTGCAACTTAAAACGCAACTCATTTCGACAGGCAGCTCGAAAAGTTTATCCAACGCAGCAGGAGGCGTTCGAGACAGGCAGTCGCTGCAGGACCTCGTCCTCTCAGTGTGCTGTGTTCTGTTCCTGCAACAGTTTCGCATTTGAAGCGACAAGTTTAGCTGCATGGCAAATGAATTGCCATCATTTGTCGCCATCGTCCTCTGGGCGCCATTTGCGAGTTGCCAAAGAAATGCGGCAGGAGAACGTGCGTCCGGTATGCGGCTGGTACGCGATATTGAAGTCGTATAAACGGTAAGCAAACTTACCTCTCCGACTGTTGCTAAAATAAACACGCAAACAACGCCATTGCTTACCTGCGAAAGAGTCGAAGCTCTGTTCATTGCATCATCATCATCATCATCTAGGAATGCAATGAAATTCAAGAAAAAAAAATAATATTGACTCTGTGGCTCTGTGGGTCGCATTGAGGGTTGACAACTATCCGGAGTCTTTTTGCCACAAACTGCTTCCGTACCTTATCGAAATTGAAAAAGTTGAACTGTCAAAAAACATTGCATATATTATATATTTTTATGTTTGCAGAGATAGAGTTGTTCTACAAATGAAAATATGTTTGAAAAATATTTGTTTTGTTTTCTTAAATAAATATAACCAGCTTTAAAGCATTTTTTTAGTTTGTCTTGAATTAAATGCTTTAAAGTGTTTGATGGCATCACAAGCTATTAAATTCAATAATTCAATAACTAATTTGCATATTTTAATCAATATTTCTCGCATTTGGTATCTTAAGCTGCTTGACATTTTCTAATGAATTCCTGTTTTGTTTTCTTTTAATTAAAGTCTTAAAAACAAAGACCCTCCACAGCTTGCTGACCCAAAACTACACTCACTTTATTTCTTGTTTATGTTGTAGGTTTTGTATCCTTAACTTTCGGCTAATGCACAGATAGCAGGATAACTAACATGTCTAAGCGCTTAACTGACACAAATACAAGTTTAATTAGTGTTTTACTTGGCAAGTTGCATGCAGCCCACATGTTTGCACATTTTCTTTAACTAACTTTTAACAGTTAACTCTGTCAGCCACTTTATTACGCTCTCTCTCTCTCTCTCCCTATCTCTCTTTTCAATCGTTCTTCATTTAAGAGATTTTTGCCCACACATTTTGTGTGCTCTCTTTATTTGCCTTTTGTGCACATGTGGCACAAGTGACTTCGATTTGTCACTGCCACGCCCACAAGACGCCATCTTGCTGCTCTCGTTTGCTAGACTTTGTGTAAACAAGGCATTAACTACAACAAAATAATTAAAGTCAATTAGAGGTCCTTGCCATGGCATATTGCAAGTCCTTGGCCTGCCTTTCAGTTCAGCTGTTGACTTAGTTTCGCTTATAATGATATTGTACATCTCCCGCTTCTGTTTCTCTAGTCAATGTGTGTGTGTGTGTGTGTGTGTGTGTGTATGTGTTATCTGGTGTCATTAGTGTTACAGCTGCAGTTGCACAAGTGCACTTCTCCCAGATACACAGATACAGATATTTTTACAGCCACACAACATAATTTACTTTATTACATTACAACTTTTTCAGGACAAACTTTAAAGGTTTAAGCCCCACGAAAATTTAATTTTATATTTTCCTGAAACAGCAGTCACATTGGCATTATAATAGCTTTCCATTAGCCATGCCTTTTTAATCAGGGATTATTGTTCATTCATTTTGCCTGCTTTTGTTCCTGTCAACAAGTCAACTTTGCCCTTTACTGCCTCATAATTGAATTACCAACACAAACAATACAATTTTAAACAATACTCAAGTTCGATTAAAAAAACCCTTATTTTTAAACAATTATTGCGTTCTTTTATGGTATTTTCTTTTCATTGCCTTCTCAATGTATGAAATACAAAACTTTTTCAAGTGCCACCTGAATTGCATTTTTAGAAACAGTTGCAAGTTTCAAGTTGCTTGGGCAAATTTGTTGTTGCACAAGTATCGCAAGTGGCTTTCAATGACAATACACAAAAAGGACAATGTTTGAAGGGACGGCCAATTGTTTTCCAATAAACTGAGTCTGTTGTTCGTTAAAGTGTCCTTTAGGTACATACAAATATGGATAAAAGTTTAAAAAGACTAAAATTACTTGTGAAAATAAGTTTTACTGCATAAATATTTATTTTCTGTTTTAAATTTACTTCACACACTCATATGCTTTAAGCCCTTAGCTCCTTGTGCTATCTACATACTGTACTGAATTAATTATGAGTTTCACTCAGAAAAGTTGCAGATTAGTCACAAAAGTTAAATTGCAAAATCTACAACATACATGTTCTCAGCTTTCTCAGATTAAGAGACTTAAAAAATAACAATTTAAACTATGTAAACCGAAACTTACATGGCAAATTTAATGAAAGTGTAAAAGCCATTGTATAAAACTTGAAATTAAACAATAATACACAAACATTGCATTGTTTATAATTTGACAAACAATTAAATGGAGAATTTGTACAGTGTGCACAATTTCAAATATAAATTTAAAGTTTTTAAAAGTTTTTAACACGATAGCCTTGTTAAACTTTTCAACTTTTTTCTGTGTGCATTAATTAGCTGGTATCTGATAGCTGACCACAAAGCTGACCAAAAACAGTTGACATGAAAACTTGAACAACACGTATAAATAATATTGATTAGCAAAGTACACACACAAAAAGTATATTGTGTCAACTCGACAGAAAATGTTTGACCATTGCCATGGCTAATAATAATACTAACAAAACTAACAACAACAACGATAGGGAGCTGCCATAATAATCATAATAATCATAACAGCTACGAACTATTGAACGACGTTTGTGATTTTGGTATTTGTGCTGAGCTCAGCAGCCACAAAACGCCAGGAAATGTTTTTGGGTGGGCGTGGCTAGCGCACATTATGCGATATGATTTATACACGAAGAAAAAAAAAATACAGTTGAACTTTCAGCTTCAGCTCGTTGATTTTTACGAGCAGCGCACGATAAGGACTAACGAGCAAAGTTGCAAAGAAAATTGCGCGCGTAATCGACTCTAATGAAGAGTCCTGCACAAAGAACGTTTAACAATGGCTCTGGCCAAAATTTGTCATCACTCAGGTGGCGCTGGCACTGAGTAAATACTACAGTCAACACCTTGCCAGTCAGTCAGCGACTCAACAAAAACTTCAATAACATCATTAAAATGCACATCCAAAGGGGGCAATAGATGGAGAGAGGGGGAAGCACTCACTTAAATTGAGCAGCTAGAAGCTGAAAGGACACTTACTTGGCCACTTGGCTGCCATCCAACATAAATATGACTTATAAAATGTCCAAAAGGACTTTGGCAAGCAAATTAGTTTGTCAAAACTGAAAGGAGCTGCTGGAAGGATCCCGGAAGGATGGCTTTTGTGAAATTTTGTTAAAATTTTGCGCGTTATTTGAAATGTGTATTTATGCAAAAGTTGGCAGCCACCGTTGGCCCAATGATGAATTGTTGATAGCCCAGGACTTTCGGTTCGGCGCCTTGAAGTGTAAACAAAATATTAATCATACGCAACGTGCCACGCCGCACTCAGTCCAAAACTCATTAACGACAGAGAGCTGCAAGTGAAAAGTTGATGGAGGATGGTGGCAAGAGGCATTTAAGTAGCAGCGCCAAATCAGTGAAAACATTTCCAATTTACCCAAGCGAAATGTAATTTGAATACAAAATTTTAGAGACCAAGAGGCCCTCAGGGCGCCACTTTGCCGATCATCAATTGGCATTTTTGAAGTGGTCGACATTTGCTTGTTGGGTGGCAAGTAAGCAATTTCGATTGCTAGGGGGTAGAGGGAGCGGGAGGGAGCGGGAGGCGGGGTGCGCCTTTTGAACTGCCTTAGTGCTTAGGCATTCACTCACTTCACTTTTGGCCTTAGTTTTATGGCTTGGAAATTCATTAGGCCAATATTGAAACTCAAAAACACTTCGTATGCAAATTTGTATTTTAGCCCAAAATGTAATTTTCAATATGAGAAGCTCCCGCTTTGAACTGAGCTGTCGAGCTAGGGGCGTGGCACTTTATTGCTTAACGATTATCGTCGCTTCATTGGCATTTGCTACAAATTACTTTAAATGGAATTGCAAATGCTAGCCAAGTTTCTATCAAACTGAAATCGAATCTAAATAAACAAACATAAGATGAGTGGCAAGTATCACATTGAAACATTTGTTTAATTCCTAAACGCATTTTGCAAAGAGCTTAATTTCAAGTTAAATTGAATTTGGTCAACTATTAAATGTCTGTGTATGTGAAACGGAGAACAGGAAAAAATATTTAATTACTTTTATTATTTACAAAAATATTCTTGACATTAATAACGCACAAAAGGAAAAAAATCAAATGCATTTATGAGTTGACAGTTCCGGAAATTCTTTTTGCACAATAATTGTACAAACACAACTTTAGTGTGTACAATTAAATTCTTAATGTCATTTGAGATAATCGCAGCTTATTTATAAGTTAAGCTAAACATAATTTAGTTAAGAATAAATAGCTTGTTGTATTCATTACTTTTTTCTAATTACTTTACTGATTTCACTGATATAAACAGAAAAAGTAAGGTTACAAAACGCTTTTAAAATCTGATAAATAACTATTTAAAGTGCCGGCAATCGATTGGCAATCAATGAGAGCGAATTGCAAACAGCAAAACGTTAAATAATGTCAAGTAATGAGTAACGAGAGAAATATTGGCATTAAAAAGCCGGTTTTTCAAGCCGCTTGTAATCAATAGCAGGTTGAAAGTGAAATTGACTGAACGGGAAGCGCTTTTAAAAACATGATGTTTTTTGACCCGTCTACCAAACTGGGCCAAGTGTGCAAAAAGAAGCAACTAATAATAGCAATAAAAAAAAAAATTGTAACTCATTCAAGTTCAGCTGCAGGCTCAGAGCCAAGAAAACAGTTGGTAATGCATACAGCAGCTGAAATACCAGAAAGAAACCCAAAGCCCAAGTCAGACTGAAACTCAGAGACTCAGCTGGAGACTAACCGATTCAAAAACTATGCATGTGTGTGTGTGTGTGTGTGTGTGTGAGTGTTTTCAGCGATTTATAAGCGCGAGTTGAGACTACAAACGGTTTAGTTCCTCGCCGTAAACATAACTAGTCACAACAGTGCGGCAAAATAAAAACATAAAAAAATTGAGCGGAAGCAGCCGAATCAACACCAATCAGTCGATCGACCAGTTAATCAGTTAACCAGTTGAGAGCGTAGCTTTGGAACAGGAGCAAGTTTTATTACTCTCAACGAACCACATACGAAAAGGCCAACGGGGGCAAAGTGAACGTGCACGACTTGTTTGGCGGTCTTTTATTAATAATAGCACATTCTTCTGTTGCTTTTGATATCATATTCATTGTCAACCTCGCATTCCAAGCCAATATGCCGCGCATGCCAATGAACGCTGTGGCAGCCAAGTCGCTGTTCTCACTGCTGATACTAATGCTGCTGAAGACCCAAATCTTGGCCAGAGCTGCCCCAACATCAAGTGTCACAGAGTCTACACCATCGGATGAGGATACAACTCTTACAGTCAATCCAGATTCGTATACGGTAACCTTGCCAGTGGACTTTGACACCATTCTAACCACTGAGGATGGTGTGCAAATGTCCACCGACATGCCGGAGAATGGTTATCCGAGCACAGAGGAACCTTTGCTGGAGTCAGTAAGACAGCAGTTGCTACGGGAAAAATACCAGCGAGAGCAACTAAATACTTCTACAGAAAAATCTAAAATGATGGAGAAACTGATAGCAAGCAATTTAACTACAACAACGAAAGGAACGATAAAAGCCAACATTGAAAGATTAGCTGAACTTGCCCCAATTGTTAAAGATGCTGCAGAAGCTTTGGTTATGGAAGCGAAGAAGCTTGAGGCTTACATGGAAGCAACAACAATTCTTCCAGATATGTCAACACATTTCAGCACAGAAAACACAGCTGATGCCAAATCACTAGAGAGCTATGAAACCACCCAAATGGATCCAACCAGTGGATCGATATCATCTAGCACAGATTCTGACAGCCTGGCAGCAACCACATGGCTGCCAAACATGGGCGATTCTGTAGAATCGACCACAGAAATAGATTTGGGGAAATTCATGACAACTTACATGTCTGAGCCAGAGAGCAACCGCAGCCACATTGAATATCCACTGATGCATCTGCTTAGCATGATGAGTTTGAATGCCTTCACTGAAATGGCCAAATTGGAGGCGGAAGCTGAGTTATTCCCATCTGAGCAGAACAAGGAGGAGCCAACCACGTTTAGTGCACCACCAGAGAGCAGCAGCGCTGCAGCAGAGTCGGAAACAACGGTTGATGCAGTGCCTGAAACCACAATTGCACCACCCAGAGAACAGTCTATCCTGACAGCCATCCTGATGACAACAAGAGCTCCTGAAACGACAACACAGTCAACCACCACCAGCACCACAACAGAAGAAGTTTCGAGTAGCACCACTGCGGAAGATATGCCCATTTCTACTAGCAGTAGCACCACAACAGAGGAAGTTCCGATTACAACCACCACCAGCACCACAACAGAGGAAATTCCAATTCCAATCCCAACCTCCAGCAGCACCACAACAGAGGAAGTTCCGATAACAACCACTATCAGCACCACAACAGAGGAAATTCCAATACCAACTACTAGCACCACAACAGAATCCGTTCCAATCCCAACCTCCAGCAGCACCACAACAGAAGAAGTGCCTATTTCCACTATCAGCAGCACCACAACAGAGGAAATTCCAATTCCAACCTCAAGTAGCACCACAACAGATCAGAATCAGTTCCAATCCCAACCTCCAGCAGCACCACAACAGAAGAAGTGCCTATTCCCACTATCAGCAGCACCACAACAGAGGAAATTCCAATTCCAACCTCAAGTAGCACCACAACAGAATCCGTTCCAATCCCAACCACCATCAGCACCACAACAGAAGAAGTGCCTATTCCTACTGTCAGCAGCACCACAACAGAGGAAATTCCAATTCCAACCTCAAGTAGCACCACAACAGAACAAATTCCGATTACAACTATTAGCACCACAACAGAAGAAGTGCGTATTCCTACTGTCAGCAGCACCACAACTGAGGAAATTCCAATTCCAACAACAAGTAGCACCACAACAGAACAAATTCCGATAACAACTATAAGCACCACAACAGAATCCATTCCGATTCCAGCCGCAAGCAGCACCACCACAGAATCAGTTTCGATTCCAGCCGCAGAGACCGTTTCAATTTCAACCACTAGCAGCACCACAACAGAATCAATTCCCATCCCAACCGCAAGCAGCAGTAGCACCACTAGCACCACAACAGAATCGGCTCCAATGTCAACCACCACCGAAGTAAGAATACTGGCAACACGTGCACCACGCATCGAGCGCATCTTTAACTCGGATGGTGTTGAGGTGTTGTACGGCTACTCATCGGTGGTGCGCACGAATCGACTTTGAGGTGGGCAGCACACGCAAATTACCAAAAATAACCTTGTCAAGGTCAACTTGCCATAAAACAGACGAAATTTTGTCGTGGGTTTTCCAAATTCTAAACGAGCTAAATATTAAAATATATGTCTACACATTGTGATAAACTAAAAGAAAGGAGACAAAATAAATAAATGCAAACCACACACAAAGAAAACACGTTAACAAAAGATAAATAATATTGCGCGAATTATTGTTGTGTGGCTAAAGAAACGATTTTATAAATTATAAATAAAACATGAATTACAATAGTCCATATATCGTGTTTGGTTTACAGTTTGCGTAAAGGCAAAAGAGAGAAAAAAATGTATATATAGTTTATACCTAAAGTATGTGTGGTTGATCCACAAATGGGTTTGGCGTTGCATTTGCATTGGTGTTTGAAAACAAATATGTATGGCATAATAGCTCAGAGAGAATCGGCCAAAGTGGAAGTTTAAATACTCTCCGAAACTCAAGAGTTGAGAAAAGTAAACAAAAAATGTATATTTTAATCGCTTAGAGGAGTGGCAACCAATGCGAACCACTTAAGATTTACGAGTATCATTTAAACGCGAATTTGAGAATTTTTTAAAGCAAATAAAAAAAAAATTAACGTTCGTTGAAAAGTTAGAAATAAACCGTTAAGTTATGATTCATTCCCATATATAAACAAGCTATTGTGTTCAACTAGTTGATACTCTTTTCTAAACGTACTGAAACTTGATATACATTTGATAAACAAATAAATTTCCCATTTGGATATTTATACGTGTGTAGGGTATTTTTAAAAATTGCACCAGCTAAACAACTTTTAGGAGTTGCTCTCTGTCAACCCAGCAGCGTAATAGGTACATATGTACATATGTATGTATAGTATGTATGCTGCCCACCTGTGTTGAAAACCGGCATTAGCCAAAGTAATCGTCATACATTTTTGGGCTTTTATGTTCCGGCATGAACCGACGCAAACTCAGACGCTGACTCGGTTGCAGGCACGTGGATATGGATGGTGACTGGTCCATGAAATCGAAACAAACCGATCTGGTTTGGCAACAACTGAGATTGTGGTTTATTCATTCATCGATGTCGCTGTATTAATGTTTAGGTGACATAGGGTTTTGGGTTTAGCAATGATTATCACGTTTCGATTCGAAAGAGTTGGCTACAAAACGAACATTTGAACTTGAGGCAGGCGCTTAAATGCATGTTTAATGCGGGCAGAAGAAGAAGACGAATGTGTGATTGAAGGTTTTTTACCCAAGCAGTGTTTTTTTTTTTTGCTTCTCCCACTTGCTGACTAACTTATATGTGAAGCTTGGCTATTAATCATGTGTAAACGTGCTAAAACCTATGTATTTCAATCTTCAGATAGATATGGATCTCGCCCTCTACTTAGTCTTCAGATAGATATGGATCTCGCCCTCTACTTAGTCTTCACTTTTTCTCTTTTCGCATCAGTGTTATTGTTTATTTCTCTATAACTTCTCTTTTCTTTAACTTAAGCTTTGATTTAAAAAGCTTTCAAATATTTTTCAACAATATCAGCAGCACTGAAAAGTATGCTCTACAAATCTCATCTTGCTGAACGGTAAACAGAAAGCTAAAGCTTCTTTTGGTGTTTGACTTTTGCAGTGCGAATACCAGTTTCTAATTATAATCATAGTGTTAAACGTCATGCTCGATAAGATCGTTTAAAACGTTTTCCTAATGTTGTCTCATTAGCATGTGAAGAACCAGTCAAACGATTTCTCCACTCGTCATTTTGTATAAAAGCAAGAGACGATCTCGCAGTGATCATTGATTTTATCAACGATGAAGTTCTTCTTGCTGTTCGCTATTCTTCTGGTTGCTCTGGTCGCCGTTCAGGGCGCACCAAACCGTAACCAAAATAACCGTGGTGGTGGTGGTGGTGGATTCAACAATGGTGGTGGTGGATTCAACAACGGCGGTGGTGGTGGTGGTGCTACCTCATCTGCCTCGGCCTCCGCAAGTGCAAATGCTGAAACAAAGGGCAATGGAAATGCAGTTGCTAATGCCAATGCTAGTGCCACTTCCAACAGCAGTAACGGAGGTAGAGGATAAAAAACTCAACGCAACACAACATTTTATACGGACCTCGCCTTTGCAACAATGATACTTAATAAAATTATTGAATAAATAAACTATTATTCAAGCAGAAAAACAATTTAATGGCTTAGGGATGGGACAAATATATATGGCTTCTTTTCAGGGTGGTGCCAAAAAAAACAAAAGGAAAAAGAAACGATCTTATCAAGTTAAGTATGTCAAAATTGGCCTCGCCTTTCTAATTTTACCATATCAAAAATTTACATATAAATAACATGCACAAGCTAAGCAGAGCCGTCTATTTTACAATAATTAAAAGGACAGCCTAAAAGCACATTACAATAAATGGTATAAAATTCGTTTTTATTTTATTTTTATTGTTTTGAATTTAAGTCTTGTTAAATATTAGCACTTATCAAATATTTTTGTATATTTTATCAGGTGTGACCAGTTCTTGATAATTTCAGACAACTGTTTAAAATAATTTGTTCGGTAGCTAAAATCAAATTTGCATTTCTGCACAACAGCTGCTGTTCCCATAACCAGTTATTTTTCCCAAATTTATTGCTCAGATTTGTTTAAGTAATTTGCATAATTAGTGTGCGCATAACATTAACAAACAAAACAAGATACATTTGTTATCAGAGTATAAAAAGCCCCTTTAACATCTAAATAAACATTTTGATTTAATTCACATATTAATAACAAACACAAGCAAAATTCAATAGAATTGAGAAAGGTCTAAAGAAGAACTTTCATTTCATGGCAAAACAGTTAAATTGATAATATTTTTAACGTTTTCCTAAGTCATCATGACTTATCATAAGGTTTTAAGCATCAAAAGAAAGCTTTAAACTAGTTATTAATAAAATTCATATTTTGGTGTCATATCTAATTAAATCAAGTTAAATAAGCCAGGTTTTAAATATTATCCGTTTAACTTGTTTTTATTTTAAACAGCAGAAATGTCTGTGTTTTTAATTAGTCGACAGAAATTTATGTTTTTTTGTTCCTTATCCATAGAACATACACTTAATGTATTCAAATTTTTATGAAAACATAAATTGATTAAAAATAACAACAATAATTTAGCTACGCTAATTTAAAGTTTGGTTTTTTAAGCGTTTATTTATTTGTTTTTTATATATCTTCTGTATGTATTGCAAATAGAAAATGTTTACAAATTTGTTTATTAAACAACAAATAACCGAGCACACATGCCTTGGAGACTTCTTAAAAGCAATGAAGTCATTGTAAAGGCCCGATAGATGAATTTCTGATTAAATTTGGCAGATTCAGCAGCTTTAGTATCTATGTACATACATATGTACATACATGAGAAAACTCACACTCCACTGCTAATAAACATTTGTTTTTGCACCCACAGAGAATAAAGAATGATAAACAAAAGTGATAACTTTCGGTATTTTTTTCTTTTTTATATTTAATCTATAAATAATAAAAAACTAAATCACTCATGACAATAATTCAAAAATCATTTCATTTATTTTCCAGCGTTGGCAATTGCAGATGATGAGGATGTGGCACTGGCTAGACCACCACCGTTGGCAACAGAGTTGGCACTGGATGAAGCTTTGGCATTGGCACCACCAAAACCACCGAAACCGCCACCACCGTTGGCAACAGCATTAGCTGCAGACTCGGCGTTGGCATTGCCACCACCGAAGCCACCGAAACCGCCACCACCATTGGCAACAGCATTGGAATTAGCTTCAGCATTGGCATCGCCGCCTCCGAAACCACCAAAGCCGCCCTGGCCGCCATAACCACCCTGGCCGCCATAACCGCCCTGACCTCCATAGCCACCGCCTCCAAAGCCACCGAAACCGCCACCAGGACGACCACCGTAACCGCCACCAGGACGACCTCCGTAGCCATAATTGGGCCTGCCACCAAAACCTCCGAAACCGCCATTTCCGCCAAATCCACCAAATCCACCTGGTCCACCTGGTCCACCAAATCCACCCTGTCCGCCAAAGCCTGGTCCACCTTGAGACTGAGCATCGGCACCAGCATTGGCATTAGCATTGCCACCACCAAACTGTGGAGCTGCCACAGCAACGGCCAGGATAATGCTGAGTACAACGAATATCTTCATGACTTTGTATCTTGTCTGGCTGTCCGAACTGTGTGAAATCGCCTAACAAACTTGACGATCTGTGCAAAAGATCTCTGCTTTTATAACACTAACTAAACGAAGGTCTGGAGTTAACCAGACGGCAAACGCGTCGATGACATCAATTAGCATATTTGTCAGTATGTATGTATGTGCGTGTGTTTAGATACTTTGACGAAAATCAGATATGCAGACAAAGCAGAAGATGAGCCGCTGAATAATGATAACATTTGGGGCTCGATTACGGACACGAGCTTATCAAATTGGTTTTGTGGTGGGACAAACGTAACGGAAATTGTGCAAACCATGCGATCTAGATCTAATGCTGAATTTCTCCCAAAACCGGTTACACTCTACTTAAATATTCATATACATTTCGTTTTTGCTTTCTGATTTGATTTTAGCACAGAAATAAGATGAGTAGGACTTGTTTGCTCTTCAATTGTCATCTTTACGTGGATGCAGGTACTTTTTCAGTTAATATTATAGGAGATATAATATTCTATCATATACACATTAATGTTATCAAATGATTGGCATATTTTTGGCTTAATGGCCAAGCTGTTTTACCGGTTTTTCCTGTAATTTAGTGACTACAGGAACACCAACAGTAACTATAATAGCATATACAAAAACTCTTCCGTAGTTTTGCACAAAAATATGTATTTTAACTTGTAATAACAACAGCCCATTAATGTTTGAATATTTATATTTTGGTGTACGTGGTGTGAGTTACGTCACATCGAACATCTGATCTTATTTTTAACAACAAAAGCTATCAAAAATAACATTTTATCAATCAAGTTCTTAGTCTACAAAATCAGCTTGTCTTAACTTGCTTCACGCCCTGCAAGTGCTCTTAAAACCAAGGTATGAACTTATGATTACACACGCATCTTTTAATTTCAAACAACTTCACGTAAGGTTGATGTTTACTGCGACAGAGAAAAACCCAGTAGTTTTTTTTATATATATAAAAAAGATACCAGCAAGAACAACAAAATACAATGTTTTACTTTCATTGTTTGGTTTTTTATTCACATTTGTCAAATCTTCAGTTCTTAGACGTTCTTGTAGTGCTATCCTGGCAGGTTTATCCACGGAATCCTCCACCGCCGGCCTGTGCATTAGCGTTGGAGCTGGCGCTAGCGCTACCACCACCACCACGACCACCACCACCATTGGCTACGGCGTTGGATGACGCGGACGCAGAGGCAGAACCACCGCCATGACCACCACCGAATCCAGGACCACCGCCGCCGCCAAATCCTGGACCACCTCCGAAACCGCCATGACCGCCGCCGCCATGACCGCCGCCAAATCCTGGACGACCTCCGAAACCGCCGCCATGACCGCCGCCGCCGAAACCGCCGCCGCCATGACCGCCATGACCGCCGCCGCCGAAACCGCCGCCTGGACGACCGCCGAAACCGCCGCCACCATATGGAGAACCGCCGAAGCCGCCTCCTTGAGCTTGTGCATTAGCAGCGGCATTGGCGCTGGCACTGCCTCCTCCTCCTCCAAACTGAGGAATAGCCGAGGCGACAGCCACCAGCACAGACAGAGCAATAAACAGTTTCATAGTGAGGCTTCCAGTTGACTTCACAAACTTAACTCAATCGATCGACACGCAGCGGCTTTTATACAAATCAGAGCCGGGATGCTCCTACCCCGGCGATTAACTGGTGGCAGTTAGAGGCCGAAAGAGAGAGAGTGATAGAAAGAGTGGGTGAGCGTGATGAAAAGAGAGATCATTAGCGCTGTGTGGTGATGTACCCAACAAAAAAGAAAACAAAACACAAACAATTCTAAGCGTTTATTAGTTGTGTGCAACGTCAGAGATATTCGGTTTCAGATGTGTTAGCAACAACAACAGCTTGGAACACTACTAAATGATCGTCAAAACGAATAAGTAATGTTAATTAGTTGGCCCATAAATATTACCCTTCTTCTGCCCGATCAACAGGCATTAAAACCGGTTAGTTATCAGCTTTTGCTTCAATCTATCGCTTCATTATCATTATCATCAAGAACGATTGCCAAAACTTGGACGTGCCCCTTACTGCCTGGTTGTTTTTAAGTTTCGGATTGTTTAAGCCGTTTAACTAGCTTCAAAAAACAAAACAAATAGCATTTATCTTATATCAAGTTTTTAATTATCAACAACGTTTGGGAAAAAAACAGAATAACTGGCATGACCTCAAACAACAGCTTATAGTTTTACAATAAAAAAAGTTTAATTATATGCCAAAAAGGATTTAATTACCTATTTAGATACTAAACTGCGTATTTAAAACATCATTTTTGCACTGAAGTTCATATGTACTAGATCACATTACTGGCTCAGTCGCTGAACCATGACGCGCAGCTCTATCAACCATTTAATTTTGTACTTTTTTGCTATATAAAAAGCTGATAAATATAACAGGTTATCAAATCTGTTTTCATTTTTTTTTTTTTTAAGTTTTATATGCAGTTGTTAATTTGGTTAATTGAATTTTAAATATTAAAAAATATACCAATGAATGTTCGAAAGGTCCAGACGGATTTTTTTTGGCAATCAACACCCATTTTAACAGTTGATAAGCGAATCAAAGCTATTAGTATACTTCTGGGAGTTATTGAAACCACTGAAAACTATGCTGCATTTTATTCAGCAAAAATGTTTAGAAAAAATAAGTAAACTTGAAACTGTTTCTTAAAATATATTCTATATACCAAGCTCAAAAGCGTGTTTAAAGTTCGTTTTAAATGTTTCTGTAAAATCTAATAATGTGATTGAGAATATTATTTTTTCTGCCTTTGTCATCTATTGTAATTGATTTGTCGTCTTACTGGCGAACATGGAACTATATAAGTTTTTATAAACATTAGCTGAGCCATTGACAAAAACTCGTATGTGCGAATATTTTTATTGTTGTTCTCACTTATATGCTGAAATTAACGGGCTTTTTATGCAGCTTTCATGGAATACTATAAGTTACTCACACAAAACAAAATAGTATAAATAAACCTGAAATATAAACAAACAGTCAGCGTTAAGTTTTGATAGGTTTTACTTCCCACTTTAATTTTTTTAGTGCATAAAAATTGTTTATGAAATGTCAAAGCCAGTAATTATTTATACACTTTAAACGTAAATAGATGTAAATCACCAAAGCACACAATTCTTCTTCACGTACATACAAACACATTTTCTTTTAGCTTGAGTATTCTTTTAATGCAATTTTTAATTATAATTTTTTATATAACTTATTAATAAGCATTCTTTTATCTCCAATTCCTTAGCCACGCCTGCCGCCAGCTGCTGACGCGGCGGCAGAAGCTGAAGCTCCACCACCTCCAGATGCCGCTGCACTTGCTGCAGCAGAGGAACCACCGCCACCACCTCCGCCTCCGCCTCCGCCTCGTCGGTAACCGCCACCACCGAATTTCTGTTTACCGTATCCACCGCCAAAGCCACGACCTTTGAAACCGATCACCGGCACTGCAGACGCGAGAGCAATCAGCAGGATAAATATGATCAGGAACTTCATGTTGCTCGGATCGTTAAATGGAATTGTTGTTGACGCCGAACAGGTAAAAGGCAAACTGATTGACCCGTGTCGAACCTCCTTAGGTATTTATATTGGAAACACTATCGAACCGTTCAATTGACAGTGATTAATTCAAGCTCGAAGTATAAGTTCCCACATCTCAAGTTATTCACCTGCTTTCTAGTATGCCTTAATTCTAGGTATAAGCTTCCACCTGCATCAGGGTGATCATTATTATTAACAACGTAAACAAGCAGGAATGTCGAACAACTATGATCGACTAGGCAATGCCTTGAGGTAAGAAAATCTATATATGTACTGTAAAGCAATCATTCACAAAAGCTTGTACAGGGTATGAACAAAACTTAATCGTAAGCGTCGGCTTTCACCTGACGTGTGCACAGGTGAATCCCCCTAACAACTTAAGAGCTTGAGTCTCATAATTATATATGATCAAACGTTGTTGATAAAGTGAATAATCGTGAATTGTAACTATGCAAATTTAGATTTTACACAATTTATCGATGATGAAAAACATCTATTTATTATAAATGGTCTTTAGTGAATTCGGTTGAAATGATTTACAGTTTAAATGCACTTCCACAAACTTACCCCGCAAACTCTCAGCGACGACTCTCTTATTCAAAAGCTGCAAATTTTCTTTCAACAGGGCAGTGTGACCAAACATCTGAAAGACTAGTTAACCACACACACAAACGTGTGTGTTTGTTTACTTAAATGTTCTCATTTATGATCCTGAAAAGCTTGTTTGGCTGACGTCAGCTAATGAAACTCAATCCAATTAGAATTTAAGCAGTATTCATGCTATAAAAAAATTCTCTCAATCTTTTCAATTCTCTCAATAAATACATTTCGTTGGTTTTTGGGCTTTAAAGTTTTTTTTTTTTGTAATTTTCAGACTTTTTTTTAACATAACTTATGAGTAACTTAACAAACATTTTGTAATCTCGTGTCGGTGCACCTGGCACCCACTCAGGCACTTTAACCACGGAAACCGCCACCGCCTCCAGCAGAAGCAGCCGCAGAGGCAGCAGCCGAAGCAGCTCCACCACCACCAGCTGCCGATGCACTCGATGAGGCTGAAGCCGAGGCGGAACCACCACCACCGCCAAAGCCGCCACCACGGTTGCCGCCAAAGCCGCCACCGGGGTAACGGGCGCCGCCGCCAAAACCAGGGCCTCCGAAGCCACCACCGCCAAAGCCAGGGCGACCGAAGCCACCGCCGCCAAAGCCAGGGCCTCCGAATCCAGGGCCTCCAAAGCCACCTCCGCCAGGGCGACCGAAACCGCCACCGCGATTAAAACCGCCACCACCATAAGGATTACCACCGAAACCAAATTGTGGCAGTGCCGCCGCGGCACAAATCAACAGGGCGAACACAATCAGAGTCTTCATATTGCTTGATTTGTTGTTAGATAGAATGGTTGTTAGCTCTGGGCAGGTAACACTCCAACTGATAGACCAACACCGAATCTCCCGAAATATTTATAGTACACACACAAGGTGCGTAAGCGTGAAACTCTCAAACTGTGTTCCAAGTGTGTGTGAATGTTATTTGGAATATGGAGCTAAGCTGAGAGTTCGGTTCGCTCAGACACCATTTACCGGTTTTCTTTGCTTTTATTTCTAATTAACAGCAGCGTCGTCATCATAATCATAAGCATCAGCATCATCATCATGGGCAACAACAAGATCATCATTATCGGCTTTATATTGAAAGCCGGCTTTTGTCTGTCTGTCACTTGACTGGGTGAATCCCAAAAACAACGAATAATCTTAATACATAATTATGCATGATCGAATTTGCTAGATGGATAACTTTGCCTCAATGCATAATATAAGTATGTTTTATTTGTTTACAAGTGGTTAATTGAGATCTTAAGAGCTGATGTGAGAAGATCTTCCTGCACTTAGGAAATCCCAATTCTAGTCAACAGACAAGTTCATCTTGAAGAGTTTATTCGCCTCTTATTGGCAAATAAATAGAAGCGGTTTCAATGGCGTCGTTGCAAAACAAACAAAAAAATAGAAAACAAATAAGGTTCGAGAAAAATTAATTTAAAATCAGTTTGCGGTCTTTTAATGTGTATAATTATGTTAAAACATGTTTGCTTAATAGCAAATGTGAGTTTATGACGTAGCAATGCAATAAATGTATAGTTCTGACTTTTAACTTAATATTCGTATCTTTACTCATTCTTTTCTGATCTAATAACTTGATTCTTATTTGTTGTGAGTAAAACTAGACTCATTCATGGACGACTAACTGGTATAATATTACTGAAACCTATACATATATAGTAAATGTAGTTCCCGTAGTATTCAAATAATACTCAAAGTTTCGCAATCTAATAGCCGTCTGTAGCTGATATTTTGTAGCAATTACAATAACTAATATGTATAAGGTGTTAATGAACAGCGATAATATGCATGAAATTTGTGTGATAATATTGTTGTTAGGTGTATGAACCCTATCAGAGAAACGTTGAGAATATTTTCAAGTAAAATCGAAGAGAAAAAAAATCACATTAAGAACAACTGCCAATATCAAAATAGAAATCACGTACATAAAGTACAATGAATATTGTAAGTATGCCACTTAACAACACCCAGTAATGTTAAAAGATCCAATAACATATTGCCTTTAAATATTTTCATCTAAGTGTTTATTTAACTGCTTCTTACAGGGTAAGCATGTTTCCAAAATATATTTTTTTTATCACTAATTTATACACAACTGTCAAAGCGTGCACACTTAAAAGATTAAGGGGATACAAAAAAAACGAATCGTTAACAATTAGCAAACAAAATATCTACAATCGGCTGGGCGAACCAGTTGCAATGTCGTCATTGTGCACAATTCAAGGGGGCGGGTGAGGTGGAAGACGTACACGTGAGTAGTGAAGTTCAAGAACGACTCATAGCCTAGGGGTTTTCCATGAGATGGAAAGCGTTTGAAGTTGGTGATTTTTTGGTCAAATATTAGGGACAAACAATGGGGCGTATACGCCATATAATTAGCACCAACGTGGCGGGGAAGTCCGCCGGAAAAGATATGTATAATGATGGCCAATCACAATCTAAACTGTTATGCCCATATAATCAGTGTCATAAACATGCGCCGGCTGTATAATAAATGCACTCAATTTCAAATGCTTATTCATATTCGATATAAAATGTAATCAAAGCTTTGGCTAATTTCTCTGCTTTCAAATTTGTCACTATTTATTTATGCAAACTGGCGCCCAAACAAATATTAACATATTGATGGAGTCTGGCGTAAATGTTTCAAAGAGCAAAAACCGGTTTGTCAATCTTTTTTTTTTGCATCATTTATTTTGCTAAATTAATGTTGTTTATTTTTTCTCATTCTCATTTTGTATAATTTTTTTATATTTTTGCTTTGCTTTGTTAATTTATATAAGCGTGCGTTAGTTTTTTATATGCGTATTGGTTTTATTGACTTATTAGTTCAACATATGATTAATTATACTTTTTGCTCATAAAATTGCGTTGTTGAATATTTTTTTAGAATATTTTTGTGCTGATAATCAATTTTAAAAATGAGGCATAAGTAGATTTTTTATGAGATTTATGATTAATCAGTAAATCAATTGAAAAGCTTTCTTTAATAAATATTTAAGGTACAAAAAGTTGGAAAATTTAAAAGTATAAAATGCAATTGACATATTTCGGCTTAGATGCAAATAAAGTAAAATTGAATTGTAAGCGATTTTAGTGTTAATATACTTATTATATATGCGCACACATAATAAACTGCATTTAATTGAAAATATTTTTGCTTATTAAAAGCAATCAAATTCAGAAAATTTATAGTAGTAATTTTATCGCATTACCCGCCAAGGCAACCGCCATATATCCCCAAATGCCAACTAAATAACGTTGTGTTAATTATGTAAACTCAACAGCAGTAAACAGAAATCTGTGCATTGCCATGGCAAAAATCTATATTGCAGTATATTTGAAGCCACGTTTAGTGGGAAAATGCCACACATACTGCGATATACAATACCTATTTTATTTCATATGTGTGTGTGCTACCGTTTTATTGTTATTGGCTTTTTGTGAATCTCTCTCCGGTTGCCAAATTGAATTACCCGCCTAGTTGGCAGTGGCACAAACTTTTCAATTATGCGGCGCTTGGCTAATGAACAAGGCAACGCTTCGAACGACATACGCGTTATGCGATACATTTTGAATTATTTAATTTTAATTAAAATTTCTCATATTCGCTTGCAGGCAGGCTGGCTAAAAACAATTGCATACTTTCAGGCTGGCGCAAAAATAATTGCCATTTGGTAAATAATTTCCATGCGAATTTGATTAAGCGCTGGAAATCAATAACAACTCTTTGCAATCTACTGCAATTAATAATGTAATCAATTGGTGTGCTAAATTGTTGTTAAACAGTTTTTTTTCTGATAATATTTATAATATTGCGAAAGTGTGTTTGACCAACAAATTCGAAATCTTAGACAGAAAATAAAATTAGCAAACTTTTAAAGTATGAAGAGTTTTATTTACATTTATTTTATTGCCAAACATAAATTGTGGCAAACAAAGAATGGTAATATTGTCCATTCGACAACGATGCAAAGTCCAAACATTGGCAACAGCAATTGTTGCAACATGCAACAACACAAAGCGGCTGCAGCAGCAGCAGCAACAGCAGTCGACAGTGTGGCAAACCGCCAGGAAAAGCAACAGGAACTGCATAGAGGAACAGCAGGCAGGCAGACAGTAGCAGTTGATGTCCTAGCCCTGGGTGAGCTCATGGCTCCTGCTGTTATTGCTGTCCCTCTGCCCTACGACTCCTCCGGACTCCAATCCGCGCGTGCCCTTCCGCTTTATGTTGCAAAGTGCACCACAGGGGTTCATTGTCCTTGTGCAAATTGGTCTGAGTTTATTGCCAATGGCTGTTTCCAACAGACGTTGTTCGACCAACAGCTGCTCCAAGCTCCCTCTCTCTATCTCAGTCTGTCTATTGCCATCTCTGTTGCTCATGTTGGATAGGGAGTAAGGAATGCGCTGGCCGCCGTCGCTGAGGCTAGAAGCAATAAAACTGCACTTTGAGGCTGCACAAAGTTTGCTTAAGATTTCAATTTGTTGCTGGAAGCTGCTGCTGCTGCTGCTGCCGCCGCCATTGTGTGCAACAATTTGCAATAGTAAAATTGCCCCAGCGTGGCAACTTTGCCGCCTAATGATAAATGTTTGCTAAATGCCACAGACGGCAATTGAGTCCTGGCTCCACGATTTATATGTCCCACTATGTTATCAATGTCTTGGGTTCTTTAAAACTACAGCTGCTACGCACTCGCGGCTCTCTAATAGGCCCATTCATTTAAGCAGAAGTTTTCCAGCCAAAAATTATAGCCAACAGTTTTCAAACAAACATTAACTACAGTAAGTCTTACACATCTAAAAGCACAAGTTTGCAAGTAAGTCTTATTTCAAAATTATATAAAAGCAGTCAAACATGTTTGAGACAATAACAAATTAACTGTTTGTTTATCATCAATAATCAATTTATAATTGGCTAACAAATAATCTACATTAGCACAGATAGATTTTAAAGTTGACTCAGATGAAAAAATCAGTTTGATAGTTTAAAGATCTTTTACTCTTGTTTTAATTAATAAGTAGCTTTTTTTTCAGTGTGTATGTAACTGAGAAAAAAGTTACAAGATACAATTATAATTCTTCCAATTTAATAGATCGATTACAGGGTATCAAAAATGTATTTATGACCCAACTCATTGTATATGGTTAACCCAGCTAATTGTTGGTTTTGGCTCGTTGCGCAAAACAAATCATAAAACATTTATAAATAGATTGTTTTAATAGAAAATTTTATTTGATTTGTCTTAACGACTGATAAATACTCTTTTGTTAGACTCATAGTTGGAACAAATTGGGAAGCTTACAACTTAAAATTTAACGGCCATAGCTGCCAGCGGAGGCTGAAGCCGAAGCTGAGGAACTGGCACCACCTTTGCCGCCACCACCGTAGCCCCCACCTCCGTGACTTCCACCGCCAAAGCCTCCTCCACCTCCGTGCTTGCCACCGCCTCCATAGCCGCCGCCTCCTTGGTTTCCGCCGCCGAATCCACCGCCGAGACCTCCTCCAAAACCACCTCCAAGACCGCCTCCAAGACCGCCGCCTGGACCATGACCAATACCACCTCCATGTCCGCCTCCGCCATGACCGCCTCCGCCATGACCGCCTCCGCCACCACCTCCGGGACCTCCGAATCCGGGTCCACCACCGTAGCCGCCGCCAGGTTTACCTCCGCCATGACCTGATCCTCCTCCAATTGCACCTGCACTAGAGCCAGCAGAGGCACCTCCACCACCACCTCCGATACCGCCACCGAATCCAGGTCCACCTCCAAAGCCAGGTCCGCCACCACCGCCGAAGCCGGGTCCGCCACCACCGCCTCCATGGCCACCGCCAGCTGATCCACCTCCGAATCCGCCTCCTCCATGGCCACCGCCAGCTGATCCACCTCCGAATCCGCCTCCTCCATGGCCACCGCCAGCTGATCCACCTCCGAATCCGCCTCCTCCATGGCCACCACCAGCTGATCCACCTCCGAATCCAGGACCACCGCCTCCAATTCCACTGCCTCCATGGCCGCCGCCTCCAATTCCACCACCTCCGATGCCACCGCCAGCTCCATGGCCACCACCAGCTGATCCTCCACCGAAACCGCCATCTCCGTGACCACCGCCAGCTGATCCACTACCGAAACCATCGAAACCACCGCCTCCTTGACCGCCTCCGCCTCCATGGCCACCTCCTCCAGCACCACCACCACCAAATCCGGGACCACCGCCGCCAAAGCTTCCGCCACTTCCGTGTCCCGAAGAACCAGCTGAGGCGCCAGAGCCGCCACCACCAAATCCGCCACCGCCACCGCCTCCGCCTCCGCCTCCAAGGCCACCTCCAAGACCACCGCCAAGGCCAAGACCGCCTCCAAGACCACCTCCCAGTCCTAGTCCGAGAAGATCACCACCACCGCCGCCTCCATGCTTGCCACCGCCTCCGCCATGACCAAGATTGCCGATTAATCCAACACTTTCATGACCACCTCCAAATTTACCGCCTGCTCCGGCGCTCGAGGTGGCCGAAGCAGATGCGGACGCCGAGGAAGCGGCTCCACTATCACCTCCATAGCCAGCGGAGGCTAACGCAACGCAAACAGTTAGAACAATAAACAATCTCATCGGAACTTTTGACGGGCACCAACTGAGTGCGCTCCCTAGAGATCGTTCGCCTTTTATAAGATGCCGAACAGTTGCAAAATAAAAAACACAATTTACAACAATTGCAAAAACAAATGCAAAAAAAAAGAACCTTAAACTAAAAGCAAAAAAAAAACCAAATCAAACAAAATGAACAAGAAAAAAATAAAAATAAAACTGGGAATCGAGCAAATGCAAAACTCTAGTCACGTTCTATAAACCGGGATCGATGTCGGGTCAGACGGAGCAATACCTTGATAATTAACCCACGGAGAGAGAAGTAAGTACAACTACAATAACAATAACAAAAAAAAAAAAGCAAGAAGATCAGGCTATAAACAATAAGGCATTTATCATCATTTAAATATTATACATTGTCTACGATTCTTGCGAATTTTGCCCTAACCGAAAAAAATTTGAATACAAATAAATAAAAACAGAACCCAAAATAAATCAGCTATGGGAGTGAACATTAATGGGTTTTTCAAATAACAAATGCTGTCATTAAATAAAAAGTAATTGCATGCGAATACCGATTGTTAAGCACTTAAAATAGATAATTAGTTGTAGCCATATGTTTAGTAAAGTTTTTCATATAACTCAAAATATTTTGCTCCGATTTTCTAATCTACTCAATCTCAGTTTGTCTACACGTATTGGGAAATATCCAGTAATGAAATAAGTTAGAAATTCCCAAAATAAATTGCAACTTATTTGTGGATTCAATTGAAATTCTGTTACGCTCAGAGCATTCAAGATTCGTTGATTATTTGTTTGTTGTTACTGTTTTTTCGCATTTACTTCGTTTATATAAATCAGCAGTTCGACGTCATTAAGATCGGAAATAGCTGCGCTGATTTTTGTCTTAGCTTTACCCGATTAGAATTTCAATTCAACACTGCTAAGTGCTAGCTGATTATAAAGCTGACCCTAGACTTTAAGAAAGATTAATAAGCGATTAAACTTAACACTGCATATAAACTAGGCATATAAGTAAGTAATGCCAAGAATAATTTACAGCTTTAAGCTTGAGTTTAAATGCGCTTCTAGTTCACAAACACAACAAAACTATTTTTAAAAATATTTTCAACACATTTTGTATTTAAATATTTTCTTTATTCTGTTAGTTTTATGCATTAAGTTTATTCTAATGGAAAAAAGCCCTTTTTTGCATTTAAAACTTAATGTTAAGTTCATTTTGTGTGTATGTAGTAGTTTTTCTGTGCTCGTGAAAACTCAGTTTTCACGCCTTGTACACAGCTTTTCACTTAGCTGGGATGGCCGGGGCTAAACAGAAAATGCAAATGTCAGGACCTGGTGGCCTGAAAGCATAAGCAGCTCAAGGAAGTCAGTCACAAAACAACAACCACAACAGCAACAGCAATAACAACCACAATAGCAAGCAAGCAGCAGCTGTTGAGAAAATGGCATGTGCATAAGAAAATAGAATATATTTTCCTCAAGGAAATCTGCTTAGAAATGCATGTACTTGTTGTTGCCACTGCTGTTGCTATTGCTGCTGCTGCTGTGGATGCTACTTCTGCTGATGTTTTGAGAAAATCTGCTACACTTTTGTGGGCCAAGTCATTGTCAGCCCAAAAAAGAAATAATATGAAGAAGAAAGAAAACAACACTTGACTTCCGTTTCCGGTCGAAGTAAGGCACAGCAGCTGCATATTTAAAATTGCACAGTTTTATGCAAAATATCTAGTCCATATTTAAAGCTACAAAGTCAAATAAATAAATAAATATTAAATGTACAAGTGTATTAAACTAGACGAAAATGCTACAAAAGGCCAACAGCTCGACCTCGCATCCTTAGACCCTTGCCCTCGCCTTCGTTTAGTATATCCTTTGCCAATGGCTGCTTGCCCAGCACTTGAAGCATACGATTGTAGAGCAACTTGCGCACATCCACCGCCCAAAGGAAGTCCATGTGATTGAAGTCCTTCATCGGCACCAAATACTTGCCAGTCACATTGCCCAGGTCCTCGCACATGGACTCCACATCGTGTGGATGACACAGCAAATCATTGGTCGAGTAGTACACAAAAGTTGGCACCGTAACCAGACTCAGATTGTAGCGTGGAGGCACATGCTCCCTGTACAGCTGCATATTCTTGTTGGAACTGTAGCTGTAGGGCGCAAATCTGCCGCTCTTAATGATCTGTATAAAGTGCTTGACCTGCTTGGCCGCCACACCAGCGGGATAGTGACCCAAGACAACGGGAAACATTTTCTAAAAGTAAATAAATATTTAAATGTGAAAGTTGGATAGTTTAAGTTGAGATTATACCCTGTTAAACTCATTCCAGTTGCGGCCCACAATGCCAAAGACAGCTTCAATGCAAAGACGTTCCGTTTCTTCGGTCATGCGACAAAGGAAACGAAATTCACCATTAAACATTTCGGTTATGGAGCTGCCAACAAGACTCTAGAGAAGAGAAATAATTAAAATTTGATTGGAAAATGAACCGTTTACTCACATTAAAATACAAACTGATGCCACGTATGTAGGGATGATCTTCAGTTTCCTTGGCATAGACAGCAGGAGCCATGGCCTGCATGGAGAGAAGCTTTTCATTGTAGGCCGGACGCATGGAGCACATTACAAAGAAGGCAGTGCAGCCCTGGGAATGTCCGGCGTAGTGCAGCTTCTTGTAGCCAGTAGTCCTGAGCACATGATCAATCATTGCAGGCAGATCGTACATACCAATTTCATGCCAGCTAAAGTCCCAGAACTTGGATGCATCCGGATCGAGTGTTGTATGATTTCTCGAGTAGCGATTACCTCGAGCGTTGCCCAGCCAGACATCATAGTTGTGGTCAGCCAGCAAGTAGCCTGCAAACAAGGAGTGGGAGTTATGGTAATCACTTGACCAACTTGGGCAACAACTCATTAATCACACAGACATGAAACAGCAGACATTAAAACTCACCCAGACTCACATTCGGACCCATGACAACGAAGCCCGCTGAGCTATCAACGAGTCCATGCTGGAGCAGAAAGGGTTGGGCGTTTGCTTTGCGGATGCGATGCATTGTTAGAATGTAGCCATCCTCGGTGGTCACATGATGCACTTCCGCCTGGTAGCCATATTTGGCAATTAATTTATCCTGTTGATGAAATGTGTGCAAATTGTTGCAGTTGAGTTTACATTTTGTGTCATTAATCTTTGTACCACTGTTAGGTTGGAATCTTGCTTGATGTTTTTGCGCTGCAATTTCTCCTCGGGCGTCTCGTCCTCAATACTCTCCTCCTCCTCCTCCTCCTCTTCTTCCTCCTCCTCCTCGTCCTCCTCGCCGCCAATGAGCTGCGCCTGCGTCCTACTTATAAGCAGGCACAAGCCCAATGCTAAAAGCCAGCGACATTGCATTATTATTATTATTTAATTGCAAGCGAACGTAAAGTGAAATTCGGCTTTTATAATCGTTAAATATTTGTTATTGTTGTTGTTGTTGTGTGTGGTTGGGCTTGTTGATGGTCAACTTGAACACTGCACGTCGCGGCCTCAACTGAAACTGAAACTGAAACCGAAACCGAAACCTTAAAACCCGGCAACGCATTTCGAACTTCCGCGCTTACAAAAGAATGCCGAAAAAACTTTCGATCAGCAACAGCGACAGCAACAACAACAATCATAATAACAATATATGCGTAGTGACGTGTTTATTGCTTTTGTTTGATTTGACAGCTTAAATAATACCCTGTGGGTAATCAAGGCAATTACAAAGGGTGATAAGATGGTTAAAAACTATAATAAATTGTAACGTTAAGAAAATCTTAAAAAATTATGACAAATCAATAGGGTATCTTATAGTCTGACTTTCAACCTTATCAGTTTTGCTTGTTATTATTTGGGACAGTTAATTAAAGTGAGAGAGACAGAGAGAAAAAGAAAGGGCGCGTATAAGAAGTTACAAAAGAAAGACAAATTGGGAAGTGTAGGGCATTGATATCAATAAAGAATTACATATGGTATAAAACTCAACTGCAGGTGTATGGATTTCAATTGGAACTGTTCCAGTTTCTAAGCAGGTCAAACTATAATTTGGTAATTATCACAGAAGAGATCAAAACTGTATGTAAAGATAAGGTGTATAGTAATAATATTTCTCATTTATGAAATCGATTTTTATAAAATGCTTTAAGAAAAACATGTCAACATATATTTTCTTTAGTTTATATTTAGATTCAAATTAAAAATGTGATAGTTTTATCTAACCATTAACAGCATACTTCTTAACTTTAAAATGAATTTCATTTTGGTTATTGATAAAATGCACAAATAAAACAAATAAAGGTAAAGTTAAGTAAGGTTTTAACTAAAAGAAGCACTTAAAAAACAAAGCGATAAATATACCTATTTTCAATTTGTCTTTTGTTTGCTCATGCTTTTGGCCAAGTTTCAAGCGAAATGGCTTAATAACCTTTTTGGCTAAGCTACCGTTACCACATTATTTGTTGTTCGTCTATTGTGGGTCAAAAGCAAGAGACAACAACAAAAACAATACAAATAAAATATACAAATAACATTTTTTGTTCGTTTTTTGTTTTTTGGCTCTCGAGTGGGCAATCAAAAGAAAGTAAAAGTGTTGGGCCCAGACGCCAATTTGTCACATTTTGTTTTGTTGCCTTCTTCTTTTTTTGTTGTTTAGTATTCCGATTTTCTTCTTTTATTTGATTTTTTATGCCTTGTCCAGCGATTACATAATTGCCATTTGGCCGCTTGCCGCGGCAAATAAAACACATTTCGCTTTTAATGAGTGTGTGTGTGTGTGTGCCTCAATGGGCGCCTTTGATGACAGCTCTGGGCAGACAATTACTTAGCACCAAAAACAACACAAACACGTACACTCAACACTCATTCAATTACGTACGGCAATTTGCCCTCGAGAAACTTTTCCATTAGCTCGATCAGTTTATCGTTGACAAGGCTCTTGACCTCACTCGAAAGCAAGAAATCAAAATGATTGAACTTGGCAGATGCAATGCGTCTAACACTTCTCACGGAACTCAACATTCTGGCATAGATGCCATGTACGCCTTCGGGCGTGGCAATTGCATCCGTTTGCCCAAAGTACAGTATAATGGGTACAGTGATCTCACTGAGATTATATTTAATTGCCTCCACGCTGTGATATATCTGCATGTTCTCCATGGCTCCATAGTCGTAGGATATAAAATCTCCCGATTTCCAAATCTGTTGCAAGTGTTTCAACTCCCTCGCAGAACCTCCTTGCAGCAAATGCTCATAGTTGAAGATATCAAGTAACTGTAAAAGCGAATTCAAGTCGATTAGTTGTTAATTGGATTTGTTTGGCATGGAATTTAACCTTTTTATTGCTTTGAGCACTGCCCGCTAAGTGCTTGGCATAATATTCACAAAGTTCGCGCTTTTTATTGCACATTTTACGCAGCTCGCCAGGCGGAAACATTTCAAATTTGTTAGCCTTCTCCCGTTTCTGCAAAAAATATTGGCTTTAAAGTTAAGAGAATTTAAAGAAAAGATTGGAGAGAGATGCAAAAAAGAAAGTGTTTTACATATATAAAAAGAAGGTCAGTTTTAATCTCATTCTTGTCTCAGCTTTACTCTTAGTGAACGTTTAAAGAGAGAGTTGAAGAACTCAACACTATTCAGCTATATGCTCTTAGTACAGCTGATTTAGCTCTCAGAACTCAGCTCTGTTGGGGGTTATCGTCTATTTTTGAACCTAGCCGAGATTAGAGCTGATCGTTTATACTTTTGTTTCCAGCACTCCTCCCATGATGTCAGGCGTTGTTATGCCGCTTATCTGTCTGAGCTGGCAGTGGAAGATGGCCACTTCAGTCTAGCCACGATGTTCAAGCTAAGCAGCCGACTGCAGTCGCAAAAGGTTCTGCCTTTCAGCTGGCAGAGATTACGCCACGCCTCCTCTGGCTCTGGTGAGGGCGAGCGAACAGCTCTCTATGACTTCCATGTGCGCAAGGGCGGCAAGATTGTCAACTTTGGAGGCTATGCATTGCCCGTACAGTATACGGATCTGAGCATCATTGCCTCGCACCTGTACACACGTGAGGTTGGCTCCATTTTCGATGTGTCGCACATGTTGCAGACTTATGTGCGTGGCAAGGATGCAGCTGCATGTCTCGAATCCATTTGTACCGCTGACATTCTGGACATGGAGCAGGGCAGTGGCAGTTTAACAGTTTTCACCAATGAGCAGGGTTGCATTCTGGATGATCTGATTGTGAACAAGGTCAGCGAGAAGGAGCTCTATGTGGTCTCCAATGCGGCCATGAAGCAACAGGATGCGGACATCATGAGTAAAGCGGTGGTAAGTAGAAAGTCTTCACACTTTCAAACCAAACTTTAAATGTTTCTCCTCCCTTTCCTTTGCAGTCCCGCTTCAAGTCGCAAGGCAAAGATGTTTCCATTGAGTTCCTGAGTCCCGCCGATCAGTCCTTGATTGCTGTGCAGGGTCCACAGGTGGCACAGGAGTTGGCCAAACTGTTGCCACAGCCGGAGGCATTGAAGCAACTCTATTTCATGAGATCTGGCATCTTTGAGCTGGCGGGGATTAGCAATGTGCGCATTACACGTTGTGGCTACACAGGCGAGGATGGCGTTGAGATCTCAGTGCCCTCCACTCAGGTGGAGTCCCTCACTGAGGCTCTACTCTCAGCTGGTCAACTGAAGCTGGCGGGCCTCGGAGCGAGAGATTCACTGCGTCTGGAGGCGGGTTTGTGTCTATATGGCAGCGATATCGATGCGAAGACAACTCCCGTGGAAGCAGCGCTCGCCTGGCTGGTGGCCAAGAGACGTCGCACCACTGCTGACTTTCCAGGCGCTCAGCTGATCCTCAAGCAGCTGAAGGAAGGCGTTCAACGGCGTCGCGTTGGACTACAGATGCTGGGCGAGAAGGCGCCTCCGGCACGTGCCGGCGTTGCCATCTACAGTGGCGGCAAGCAGGTGGGTCAACTGACCAGTGGTTGTCCCAGTCCCAGCATAAGACGCAACATTGCCATGGGCTACGTGGCGGAGCAGCTAAAGAAACCTGGCACCAAAGTGGATCTTAAAGTGCGCGATAAATTCTACGAGGCTGAAGTGACGAAAATGCCCTTCGTCAAGGCAAACTATTACAACAAGCCCAAGCAATAAAACATACTCTCTCTTAAAGTTAATTATTACCTTAACAAACTTCATTATGGCTCTCACGTGGGTGGCATCGAATGCCACTTGGCGATGTAGTCTAGCTAGAGGCGCCATGGCCTGCATGAGCTGGATGTGCTGATTGAAACGTGGATGCAGCGAACAAAGCACGAGAAATGCATTAAAAGCCTGATGAAGTAAACATGGAATCAACATCGTTTCAGGGCATTCCTCCAGTTGTTGCTCACCTGCGAGTGTCCAATTAGCAGAACTTGATGCGATGGCAGCGACTGTGTTTCATTTGTCTCCGTCTTTGTCTGCTCCACAATATGGTCAATTATGGCGGGCAAATCGTATGCGCCGTGCTCGTGAAAACTATAGCGCCAAAACTGCGACATGACATCGGTTAGCTCCAGGTGATGTCTGCCAGAGGGCGAGGAGCCGCGCAGATTCGCCAGCCACACATCGTAGTTGCGCTGATGCAGCTGAAAGGCTACCGAAACATTCTCACAGTGCACAGACAGTGAGTTCTAATGCTTACCCAAACTCTTGCCGGGTCCCAGGCACAGCCAGCCCAATGAGGAGCCCAGCAGGCCATGCACCAGCAGCACAGGACGTGCCCCAACTCGTGGCAGGCGTTGCAGCTGCAACTGGTAGCCATCGGCGCTGGTCACATTGTGCACCTCGTGGCTATAGTTCAGCTGCTGCAGCCAGTCCAACTGCAAAGGCGAAGAGCAGACTTCATTTTAGACACATTTCAATGCCACTAAGCCAACAGCTTACCGTCGTCCATTTGCTACGCTCCTCGGAGAGGACACAGGTCAGCCTAATGACAATGACCAGGGTCACAATGAGGCAGCGCGTCAACCTGCCAAATTCACACATTTCACTCTGCAAACTGCGTTGCTTTGTTTTTCCACTCTTCACTTTTGCCTCTGCCTAATTGCCCACCAGTTGATAATCTTTGCGCTTTGCTGAGTTGGATAAAAACACACAGTCGAACAAAAGATACAAAGGTGTTTAGGAATGTTGCTCTTTAATGTGACCAAAAACATAGCTTTGGCTAATTGGAACTTGTGATTTTCCATTTTAGCAACGCTTTGTAAATAACATGTCCTTTTCTCTCTCTGAATATTTAAATTAAAAACATCAACCGCACAGTGTAATTATTTAATTTGCTATTCTGCTTTTGGCTTCGCTTCAAAGCGTTGACATTTTAATTGCTGCACTGCAAAATTTACTCACTCTCTTCATTTACATTTCTTTGCTGACGAACTCTTCATAAATTCTGAATTATTTAATGGGTAGAAGGGTGTATAAAAGTTGGTTGAAACTTCTCTGCGATGGATAATGAAGTAAGCTTCTATAAACTTGAAATAAGAGGGTATCTCCTCGTCTATCTTATCCTCTTACAAAACTTTAACTCCTTTTTTTTGGTGTGTTGCACCCGTCTCGTTTGGCCGTAACCGCAATGAAATTAATTTCAGATTTCGTTTCGGCGCGACAAATGCAACAAACGTAAATTGTTTAATTGCAGCTTTATTAAATTTAATAAATATGCATATGCTCGACCAGACACGCCCATTTTACATACCGCCCACCCGTTTCGCAATTCGAAGTCAGTCACAGATGCAGAAAAAGAGACAGAAGGACTCACGCTCTCGGTGCTTCCGTTAATCGACTGCACTTTTGCATCCTGTTCGCTGCACATCTGCTCCTGCTCCTTCTCCTGCTCCTTTGGCCAGCATATGCTGCAGCAAGGACCCTTTTGTGGCGGCCATTGCGTGTCCTTTGTTGCCACATTCAGGCTGCATTTTTTTCACCTACCTTCTCTTCCTCTCAACTCTTTTTTTTGTATCCCATTTAATTTGGCGTTTGCTTTTGCAGCAGCTTCTTTTGCATTTATGTTTTTCCACATATCTCTTCCCCCTTTTTTTTGTTTTTCATAATTTTAATAAAGTTCACTGGGATTTTCCTTCCCTTTTTTGTTGGGCAGTCAATTGTTATCTCCCTGGCGATAAGTAAATATGCAATTGCAATTGCCGAATGCCGAATGCCTCCAAGTGCCTTCACATTTCAGCAGACTTCAGCTTTATTCATCGTTTTTTTCAAGTACCCATTGAAAATGAGTCAGAAATGGGTATATCATATATGGAAAAGCTTAACACGTCCAACAATTTTTAATTTCTACACTTTGTTCAGGATTTTTTAAAGTTTTTTGAGTAGAATACTTAACTTACAGGGTATATCTAAGTCTCGCTTTCAAACACTTTCACTCCTTTGAATATTATATAATAATAACAGTATTACTCACTGTCTGGATGGACCCAACGATCAGGGATTAATTGTAAAACGAAGCGGTATGCATTCTGTGGACTTAATTTAATCTATTTCATTAAAGCTTTATATGGATATGTATTTAATAGCAATTCGATTCAACCTTTCAAGGTTTAATAATTTAATTAAATTATTATTTTAATACACATGTGAAGTAATCCAATTGATACAAATTTTAAAGCTCTGAATGCTTTAAGCTGTAGAAGAAAAAAAACCTTTTCGCGTATGTTTATGACATCATCAATGAATATCTTATAAAAAACCAAACATTATTTATCTATTTCTGATTTTTGCGCACTCTAATGACATTTTTTACGCCTCATAAAACATTTGTAGCATATACACAGTATATAAATCGCAAAAACCTTTAACGTTTTTGTTTAGATTTTGATGGACGCCCAAAATGTAATGTCAACAGCTCTATAAAGGTTAAACGAGTGCCAGCAGCAACAACAACAATCAGTTTTGATGTTAAGCGCTCGATAGAAAAAACATTACGTGAAAGTAAATAAAAATAGAATAGAATAGAATAAACAAACAGCGCAAAAAATAAGAAGCTCAAACCACATGAAATAAAGAAATAATAATGAAAATTGTGCACAGGCAAAGTCAATCAGTGGCATTTGTTGTTGTTATTGTTGAAGCGCCGGAAACAGTCGAAAATAATAAAAAAAAAAAAAAATAAAATAAAAAAAAGAAGAAGAAGAAAGGTAGCACGAGTATCAAGTGAAAAGAAAAGAAGTGAGTAAGAGGGAAGATAGTACTTTGTATTATTAAATAAGAGACAGACAGAGAAATCAAAATGTTCCAAGCTGCTGTCTGTCAAAGTTGTCACTGCTGACAATGGCGTTGACGAAGTTTCCGTTTCCGCAGCTTGGTGACAAAAATAACAAGTAAGTACTAGAGTAAGTAACTCTGAACGATGAAAAGAATACCCTGGACGCATTAATAAAGTATCTTGATAAACGTAAGTTATAATTGGATCATAAAGATAATAAGTATCTATCGACTATAATCGATAAGTTATTGAATTGTTAACGACCTCTTCCTTCGCCTTAAACTACTCACTTAACCTGCCCTTTACGTGGTACAAAATGGAATACTTGACTGACAAAAATGCAAACAAACCAAACCGCGCTCCAAAAATGCACGGAATCAATGTAATTGACGAACTGAGTGAATGAATGAATCGCTACGTTTATTGTGGCCACACAAAACCGCTCCTCCTCCCCCCACAACACAGTAACCGCCGCAGCAACAGACAAAAGACAACAATTCCTCAAACCCCGCCTCAACCTCAGCTACCAGAGAGAAAAAAAAATGCCCCCTTAGGAAAGGTAGGCATGCAAAGCTCACGCTTTGTTTGTCTTTCAACTCAATTGCACGGCAAGTCGACAACTTGTTGGGGGTTTGTGTATATTTTTTTTGTTGGTTTGCTATGGGTTGGTTGGCTTTCCGCCTATATGATTTTTTATTATTTCCTATGGTTTGATGTGATTGCTTTTGAAATGTTTGCGTGCCATTTGTTGACAGTAAACGCCGCTTAATGATTTCATTTTGCCATAAATAGGATTTTGGTCGAAATAATACTAAGTTGAGCTAGAAATTGGGTTGTCTAGTGGATGACTTGTTGTATAGTCAACAATAAATGTCACAATTTGTAGCTGTTGCTAAGTTTATTTATCGTGAAGTACTTGCAATTATTCACTATTTTAATGTTAAGTCATAAACTAGCTACTGAATACTCGAATATTTAATAGCTGCAATTATAAACTTATTTCTACTACGATTCGCATTAACATAATTTAAAAACCAATAAACTGAGAGTGGAAATGGAAATGTTATGTTAATGAGAGAAGCCTAACAGATTTTAAAAAAATATTTTATAAGGTTTAAACCTGTATAATGATTGTGTTTTGGTTGTTAAATATATATTAATGATATTTACATAAGAGGCTTAAAATGTTGCTGAACTTCTGCCAATATTGACATACGACTTAAGATCCCTTTTCCACCACTCTGCTACACATACATATATTTTTGAACGCACTAAACCTATGTCAATCCTGTGGCAGGCACTCAACTCAACTCACTCACTCAACATCGATTAGGCCGCCGTTTGACATTCATCACTTGAGCTGGTTGGTAAACAGGCGCCACAAAATGTTGACTCTGGTGCTAATGGGCATTAGCGTTGGACTCAACGCTGGTCACGACGATGAGGTGTCCTGCCGCATTATGTGCGGCTTTTAAATAAACATAAGTCCGCAAATTTTCATGCAAACTTAAAGACTTAACAGCTAAAACTCTCAACATTTACTGACTCCAGCCGAACAAGGGCAAAGTTTTCACATTTTTGTTTAACATTTTCGAAATTCTGTGTTCTGTGTTCTGTATTCCTGTATTTCTTCTTTAGCTTCTTGTGTATGCATAATGGAATTAGTTAAATTTCTCTTTGCAGCTTTTCACTGTGCTGTGCAGAAAACTTTCGCTGAACTTGCGCCCGAAAAACTTTTCTGCTTGTGTTTTCCACGCAGCTTTCATTTCGATGCTTTTTTGAATGTTATGCGTTTCTGATGACGTTGTTCCCGTTGTATCCTCATACTAGACCCGTTTCCGCATTGCTGTTAATGGCAGCAAAGTTGCAACTTTGGCATAAAAACTTTTTACTTAGAACAATGTTGTCGACAATCACTCGATTTTAATTAAAATATTTATGAATTTGTCTTTCGACGGTTCGGCTTGCATAAAAATAAAATAACAAAGCTAGGGGTTAAGGTCTTTCTGACTACAAGATACCCAAAATAAAGAAATGTTAAATGTTGATTTGGCCTGTCACATAATGACCACAACTTTCTGTCACTCCAGGGTATAAAAATCAAAGACAGCCAAAGTCGAAATAAAAACTGTTGCGAATTTATCTTGATCAAAGTCGTGACAATGGACACCCCCAACAATGATGATGACTCATCATCATTGCTGAGGGCAGAGATTGCGTCAATCAGAACTCACAGCTGGAATTATTCTCCTATTTCATTGCTCAGCTGGCGTTCTAATTAAAAGCCCATAAAAAAGTTGCACATACACAAGGCACAAGAATAAAATATTAAGTAAGCGGAGTGTAATAACATTTTTAATTATTTGTGGTGAGAATTTTTGGCATTATCAGATGCGATGTGAGATGACTTTTAAGTTAAGCAGTTGATGACTTAATTTAATGAAACGTGATGACTTTGCAGATGGCCAGGCAGTTAATTGTGTAGTATTTGGGCTTGTTTCTCTATTGACACTTAACAACAATGAAGAAAAAACCCTGCATTTATTAAGTTAATCAATTGCAAGCTCATATTACGCTCACATATTTCTAGAATCATCGATTTGCATATTTCGCCAATTAATTCTAGCTGGTGTTGATTGACGCCTATTGTTGCCTATCCGGGTTTCATAACTAATAGCCATAGAAAAAATTATATTTAACTGTTTATTTAAATTAACTTCGACGTAATTGTTATAATACGAGCTGTAAACATATGTTTGTACTTTTGATTAGAAGCTTGTTTGATCAACAAATTCAGAGAAAACTGGTCAATAATCCCACACACGAAACAACTTTTATAGCTACCATATCTTTCGCATACGTACCAACTATTACTTTAGTGTCGAACATATTGAACTCTTCAACGCCATTTGCCTTTCACGATGACCCTTAAATGTGTGTGCTTTTTTTTTATATTTTGTATTTTTGTTTCAGTTCAATTTGGTAACAACTTGCACTCTGTTGCCTGCTTTATGTCTTTTCATTATTGATGACTTAATTCCGGTTGATTTATTGAGGCCACAAACAACCGGTCAGCCTGTGAGTCAGCCAGGTCCGGTCAGTCAGTCAGTTCAGTCGGTTCAGTGTCCAGCATACGAGAAATCGGCTCCAGGACCCGGGACGCCATTTTGTATGCACACGTAGAGTTGCCAGCTTTTATGTGTAGCATGTAATACACACCACACACACACACACACACAACAACGAGAATACAAGCTAATATGTAGGAAATGTATGTATGCAATTTACCCAGCTGTGTCCAAGAGCTGGTAGACGCACGTGTTTAATAAATAAGCCAAGTTAATGTTGTGTAAAACATGGCAGCAAAAGCTAATCGAAGTGCTACTCAAAGCCCACACAAACAAACAAACATAAACAAATACTTATTAGATACAGTAAGATACATAGATGCTACTTGTGCAGATACTTGTACTAATAATCATGAATGTATCTTATGTTTGAAATGGGTTCTAAATGCAGACTGAAATAAGCTGAACTAGCAATCAAATATTCTAGTCCATGAGCATCTTCTTATTAAACTTAAGTGTCTTATTCAGTATTCAATATATATAATTTTGTGCTGTTAATTGAAACACAATTTTGGCAAGCGTACTCACAAATGTTAATTAGAAACCTATTAAGTTGCAGCTATATTCATCCTTATGACTAGCACTACCCAAAATTAAATTCAAAAAACCTCTATTAATTGCTTCTCATTACCACAAATCGCGTTAAAAGCGAAATGCGCAACCAACCGGAATGCGATGCGTTGCAATGCCAAACCGCAAACACACGAATGTCAAACATTTATGTTTAGTGGAATCATAAGCGAGTTTACATGCCACACAGATAACAACTGTTTGTTGCCTGGCAATACTATCATCCGCAGCAGAGTATTATGCTGCAAAAGTGCACAAAACGAGCCACCCCAAAAATATCGAGAGTCCTTTCATTTGACTAAGCTGCTGTGCAACGGAATCGATGAACCCAAACCCACAAAAACTCATCACTCATGGCAACCTGAATGGGCAACTCCGGCACACAGTGTGTGTGTGTGTGTGTGTGTTTGTGTGTGTGAATACTAATGTCCAATGATTAAATTTTAATTACCGTGCACAAATCGAGTTTGTGTTTGGTGGCATTTGCTGCTGTTGCTCCTGCCAGTTGTTTCTGCTCTTGCATTTTTCAAGTTGCTGCCACTTTGATGTGAATGTGCAGTATCCCCTTCTCCCTCCCTCCCTCCCTCCCACTCTCTAAGTGTATCCGTATCTATGGCTGTATCTATGTCTGAATGCTTGCTCGTTGCTCGTTTTTCATGCTGTCTATTGATCAATGCTGGACATTGCCGCCGGTTACCATGCTCAAACTTGGCTAACTTCATTAACAGTTTCAATATTATTTTGCTGCAAAGTGAGGAGCCATTTTCAATGGGCCCTTTTGCTGCCACGCTTGGCTTAATGTGTGGGAGTGTGTGTGTGTGTGTGTTTGTTAAGAGGGCAAGTCGATAGAAGTGCTAAGTAAAACTCTAAGAGAAATATTTAATAAAATGTGAATTTTTTTAATTTTATTTCAATAACTTAACTACTCTAAAGTTAGTTTATTTTTTGTTTTAACAGTTTCTTTGAAAAGAATTAAAAAAATGTTTGTTTTTATTGAAAGTGCATAACAGTGCGAGAAACGAGTGTGGTTAAATAAAGTGCTTATAAACAAGATCTATTTTTATATTCAACATACTAATTATATATCCACTTACCCCTTGTCCATTTAAGTATAACAAAGCGAATGATTAGAAAAATATACTCGATACTAAGGGATTTGCTTGCATATCAACAGACAGACAGAGGGACAAACGGACACTGCCCTACTCCTCGATTCTCAAAAATTCAAGTAAGCTCGACTGATTTTGGTGAAATTTAGTGACGTGTTTACACAATGCGCAAGTGTGAGTGTAAGTATAAGTAATTGTTTTAGCATGTGTGTGTGTGTCATTGTTATTAATTATACATTTTTTTGCACACACACACATATGTATTTTTGTGTCTACTAAAATCACTTAATACAAAAATTGTTATGTGTGAATGACAAATAAATATTTATCCAATAATTTTCTTTGTTATACTCAAATGGACAAGGGGTAAGTGGAAATATTCTTATTATTTCAAATATAAAAATATTTCTTGTTTGAAAGCACTTCATTAAAATACAATCACTAATACACTCTTTTTGAGTCAACATTTTTATACACTTAAAAAGTGTATATTAATTTTGTAATTAAATGTGTAACGCATGGAAGAAAGCGTCTCCGACCCCATAAAGTATATATATTCTCGATCAGCACCGCGAGCTGAGTTGACATAGCCATATCCGTTTGTCTGTCTGTCTGTCCGACCGTCCGTCCGTATGTCTGTCTGTTGATATGCAAGCTAATCCCTCAGTGAGTCTATATAAAAACACTCATTTGTGAAAACTTTTAGTATCTAAAAAATCTCAAACAGGAAAAAAGTACACAATAAATTGTTGACCCTTCGATTTCTGATGTTACTTTTACTCTTGCAATAAACATTTACATATGTACGTACATACATACATGCATATGAGAACGTATTTATAGCCCTTGGCCAATGAGCTTGCCCTTGCTGGGTGAGGGAACAGTGAAACAGATGGCAATTAACTTTATAACATTTACCAGGCCCAGGTGCATTGCCATTGTTTCTGTCCCTGTGGGATATTGCATTGTTTTTGCTGTTGTTATTGTGGGTAATGTTCGTCAGTTGATTAATTGGAAATTGTGGTTAATGGGGAGCAGATCATCTGTTGCGACAATCGACAATGAGTTACCATATGACAAAAAGTTGCCTCTGCCCGAGTCTAGACATTTAATTAGAGTAGGCTTTGCGCACAGCACCTAAAAGTATGCAATGTCATATGCAAAAGTTTATCCGCAAAGTTTTTTGTTATTGAATTTTATTCTGTGCCGTTGTTGATAAACTTGACAGATTTGCAGCGGAAAATTAACAAGTTCCGTGTTGTAAAAATGTACCACCCAAAAAAAAAATTGAGGAAAAAGGAAAACGACATAAAGTGTGTAGGAAAAAAAACGACGAAGAAGAAATGCGAAACTTTATCCTGCGGCAAATCGAGTTAAGAAGTCGTAAACTATGCAATGCTAAAAATGTGCTAAAAACTATGTACACGAGCTGTTTTGGGCCCAAAATGGATGAAAGTTGTGGGCGTATGCCCGGATGTGGCAGCAACAGCAGAAGCGGCAGCAGCAGCAGCAGCAGTAAAACTTAAAAAGTCGTAGACGTCGCCAACATTTTTATGCCTTTTTGGCCGACAGCACAACAAACATGGCTTGAAGTTGAGCTCAGAGTAGTGGCTCAGTTTCCTCACAGGCTGGACGAAGCTTGCCTGAAATTAAGTTGCTCCTGGCAACTTCCAGTTGTTTGCACTGCAGACGCATATTTTTCTAGGCGGCCAGGCAAAGCATAATGTTCCTAACCAACATCAGTTTTTAGTACTCTACTTCTTTTTTTTTTTGCTGTAAGTTTCAAGTGTGTAATTATATTTATGAAAATGTTTTTGCTAAGCTTGAATGCACGGCAATTAAAGTTGAATGTTAAAGAAAACAGATGAGAGAATTTTATTTTCTCTTAAAGATAAAAAGTTTTCATTTCTGCAAGTCCTTGAACCGTTTTCTATTCGAGCCTCCTAATCAACCATTAAAATTCAATTCATGCCTCGAGCTCAGCTGTCGTTTTAGCCCCAGCCAATTATCAGTTGTGATTTGAAAAGCCGCACATCACATGAAAGTTTTATAAAACCCCAAACAGCACAATCTGAAATCGACTTTAACACCTACGAAACAGATGCCAGGCACCGCTTTGACCCCAATAAATTCAACAGGCCATTGAAAAGCGGCGCAGACAGCAAAAATGTAGGGAAAGAGGGTAGGAAGTTAGATAGGGGTTTCCGGCACCGAAACGCCTGTTGATTTATTCAAAGGGATTGCAACCACATCCAAATATATGTATGTACATATGTATATACATAACGTTGGTTATTTGTAGGAGCAAACCGTTTTGGCTTAGAAGCGCCACATTCTTTGTTGGCCGCATGCAAAACCAAGACAAACGAGCTAATTTTCAGCAAGCAAAAAGGATAAAGGCTCCTTGACAGCGTCGTCTTTGTGCGCATAATAAATTGCGTAAAATGTGAAATTTATATGCATTTTTATACAGACATAAGCGCAAACAAGCGATACTTTTACGGCCATTGCCATGGCTTAACCATTGCTCTCGCTCTCTCGATGCCATTTACCATAAATCTACAAACGCATTATTACTCATACGCACCGAATCCCCATAATATGCATATATCATGGCATTAAGGCTGGCAGCATATTTGTTGTACTCGCAACGGACTTTTATTTCTATAAGTTCACATTTATCAATTTGCGTTAAGAAATGTGTGGCAGTAAATGGCGGCAGGACTTTGTTTAAAAACTTTAAGCCATCACAATATTTAACTACTTAAATATCATTTACCTAATTAGAGCACACACACACACACACACACAAATCCCACAGCGTAACTTCAAAAGTCAGTTCTCATATTGTTACTGTCGCTTTGGCATCTGTTTACCTGTGGCTGCTGTACCTCATAATTTGCCTTATATATTTGTGGCACACACATGATGTACAGATCTCGCAGGCTAATTTAAACTTTGTTGGGCCACACTTGAAGCACTACAAGCGGCGGAGTCAGGGGGAGTGGAAGTAGAGCTCCGGCTCTTTGTGCCTTGTGTAGCGTGACTTGGAATTTATGAACTCCATTTCGCATGTACAGCATTGTAAAGATTAATTGCCACAGCTTGCACTCTTTTCCCCCCTATTTTCTCTTTCTGTTGTATGTGTTTTTCATTGAGGCTTGCTGTTATCATTCAACAACAGGCCATGTTAGGTTCGTTAGTACTTCTACTCGCAGTGCATGGCAATGATGGGTTTTTGCTAAAACGAACATACAACATAGAGCTCGAAAGAAATGACATCGACATGCGGCAGAGTTATGAGCTAATAGCACGCTACGCTTAAAGTTTTGACAGTTTTATAGCTACAAAAAAATAAATATATTTATGAAAACTCAATAAAAATGTAAGCCTTTAATTTGTTTAGCACTTGCGTTAATTCAAATTATATAATCCAATAAATATTATTTTTTATTCCCCACACACTTGAAAGTTGTATGATTGATGTAATTGCTGTTCCTGCTGCAACTGGCCAGATTAAGTACGATTACAGCCCAATTAAATGAACCGTAATCCTTGGCCAGGAGCAGCAGCCATATCGTAAAGCAACTCATTGATTATACGACTTAAACTTTTAGTTTGTGGCTGTTGCCGCTTTTCAGTATTTTAATTGGCATTTTATTGATTTGAATGGCATGTTGGATGGTCTGCTCTGTGTATGTGTGTGTAAGGAAGGCACTGCAGTTGCTGGATACCGTCAAGGACTCTACTACTTGTAATGCCTTAATGCGGTCTACTGCATTCGAGAATTGTGCCAACTTTGCCAACAACAACACAAGTCAATGAACGTTGTTTGGTATAATAACACAATTATTTTCATAATTTTTTTTTTCATTTTACGTTCAATTGTTTTTCAACTTTTCTGCATTGATTCGCCTACTTCGATTGGAAATGAGGAAAGAATAAGTATTTAATAAATAAATAAACCCAATACAAATATTGAACTTTCCAGCCAGTTTGTAGCGTTGTTTTGTTAAGTTTGATTTTTTTAATTAACACAGATAGATATTAATCGTTTAAAAAAAAATAACCAACAGAGAATTATCAAACAAAAGTTGTTTACAGATAAACAACAATTAATAAATGACATATTGCTAACATGTGGAAAATAAAGATAAAATGCTATTAATCAACTTCAAGTGTTTAAAATAGCATTCAATTAACCATGAGAGTTTCAACAGAAAGATTGCTTTGGATTTGTTGTCTGTTTAGTTACTTTTTGGGTCTTCAGGCAAGAGATTGTCCCTTGAATTTTGAGCGAGTGAGCGAGAAATGTTATTTTGTCTCCACGGAAAGGGTAAATCTTAAAGGTAGTCTTGGAAATATTTAACACTTATTTACCTTTTTGAAAATCTGTAGTTAACTTGGTTTGCTGCCGATCGCCAATGTCGAGAGTTGAACTCCAGTCTTCTAGTGTTTGAAACCGAACAGGATGCTATTCTTACAACGAAATATCTTCTCAAGATGGGCTTGTCTTTGTTTAGCAGCTGGAATTACTCCATCTGGACTGGCAATCATGCCTTTGGCTCCAGAATGGACATAATGCTTACTAAAAATGTTGTATCCCAACGAAATGAGCCACCTTTGCCATTCATGCGCGAAAAATACTATGCTGGTAAAGAATGTGTTGCATATGTGAAGCAGAAAGTCTTTCAAAATACGGAAGTTTCCTGCACTGATAAACATTTTGTTGTCTGTGAGACGAGAGTAATTAAAGAATGATCATTAAAGGGTATTTTCAAGTCAAACTCTTACCCAATATACCTTTTTTCACCTTTTTTGGTTCATATTTTACGCTTTGGTTACGCCTCAAACGGATTCACCAGATTTTTTTTTTTTTTTGTGTCCATAAAACAATTGTGTTGACATTGACTATGGGAAGGGGGGGAAGGAGACAATGCAGAGAGAGATATCATAAGTCATGTTGGGCAATTTATGGCATTTATCGAAGTTTCAAACAGGCAACGAACGTTGCCAATGGCCAAATAAAAATTAATAGCTCGCTTGCCCAGCTAAAAAACGAGAGAGTTAGCTCTGTAAACACAAAAGTTGAAGGTAAAAACCGGTACAAATTTCGTTTGACATTTGCAAATATCGTTAGAATATACAAAGCTAATGAACTTTTCTGATAGAGCAGCTTTGGCAATTGTTTGCCGGTTGAACAAATTAAAAGTCATGACTGCATACAAAATGAAAATATCTCTATGGCTTTGTCTTAATTTCCTTTGGGGTGTGCAATTCTCTCTCTCTCGCTTGTTTCGTTTTGTCAACGTAATGCAAAATTCATTTAGAAAAATTGCCAACGTTGACCAATTACAATTAAAAGCAAGCAACACCTGTGTACACAGTGTCACAAGCTGCCCCAAATGCTTGCCCCAAGGGGGGCTGGCATGGCGTGCAATAATTGAAGGACGACAGGCAGAACGAGGCAGGACTATCAATCATGCAGCTTGGCTACCGATTTCAATCTAAATGCTAAATGCATGCGCAAGTCTTGATAAATCTACACGACAGGAGGGATTTCTAGGCGACCAAAGGGCGTTGCCTTCACACACACACACACACACACACAGAGAGAGAGAGGAAAGCAATTAATGAAGTGAGCCTAATTAATAAAAATATTGTAGAAAATGTCCTGCTGCATGTTAATAGAAAATAAGTGCTGAGCTAACAGATAATTTATCTTAACTTAAAAGATAGTTTTTATGCATACAAAAGCATATTTAGAATCAACCAACAATAAAATAATTGCTTCCAGAAAAAACCAACTCTTGCACTAAACAAATTGTGTGCTTATTTAATTAAGTGTGCTTGTAATAGGCTCAAGACATTATGAAAGCATCAAAGAACTTGCCTGGCAATGCAAATAATTTAATGCGTTTAATTAAAAAGCAGCACAAAAGTTGCTGCAACAAATGAGTAGCTCAAAAGTTGAAAATTGTTTTTACAGCTCCGACTTGCAACAGGCACACACACACACACACACACACACACACACATTGAGTGCTAATTAAATTAAGAAGCAGGCGAAATAGTTTTGCAGTTGACTCAAAAGTCAGGCCACGGCAGCTAAGCGAAGATGCTTCCTTCCAGCTTCCAACTCGCAACCAAGTTTTCCTGGGCCGTTTCTTAGCTTTTGCTGTTTGTTTTCTTTGCGTGTAAATGAGCTCAAATTTGTTGTACAAATAGCGTGTGCTTTAAGGCTCAAGAAGGCATGGAAAGTGAGGGGAGCCAGCTAGTATGTGTGTCTGATACTTTTGCATAAAAGATAGGAGAGTGTGCACTGCAAGAAACTATATTTATTACTTTAACATAGCTAATAAATGTATATAAATCTATCTTAAGCTTGCTAAAGTATCACAAACTGTTGCTTTCTTTTCTTTCAGTGTTTTTAAAGCATGCAAATCTTTAGCCACGAAAAACAATTGCCTATTATATATGCGCATATGTTAGTGCAAATGCCAAACAGCTTAAAAAACAACCAACACACACACACACACACACACACAAAAAAAAAGAAAGAGGAGAAAGGAACTCCATACTGCATCTGCGACTGGTTCTCACCACAAGGACGACCACGGCGCTGGAGTGATTGCAAACAGGGCGTAAAATGCAATGCATAAAACTAAAACCAACAAACGGGACGAATACTTAGCACAGGATTGGGCGAACAGGCGAGGAGTGTAGTAATAGTTGTTGTAGCTGCTGCTGCAGCCGGAAACGGAAGTGCAGCAAGACAAGCCGCCAGCTCAGCCAAGTAGGAAGCTGGAGCGAAACGGGCAGGCAGCCTCAAGGATGCTTGAGATGCAAAGTAAATGCAAAACCACAGCAAATTATGTTGAGAGCTGGTTGCTCTGCCACGAATGGAGTTCAAGCAAATGGCTTGTGTCTTGGCTGTGCCCCGTACGATAAGAGAGAATGAGAGAGAAAGAGAACACACAGAGGAGGCACACCGCAAGCTCAAGTGATTTGGCTTGAGTGTGCCTTGAGCAGGTGTCTGTTTAACCATTATGTTTAGTTGCAGGCAATTTGTTTTTACCCCGTTGCCACAGAAAACGACAAAAAAAAAAAATAGTAACCAAAAACGAGCATTTTTAAGGCGCTACAAAATGCATGAGCCTGGGCACAGTGCTGATTACACTCTGCTACAAAGTACAGTGAACACAAGGAACAACAAAAAGTAGTTTATTAAGTAGCATGTTGTTGTTGTCGTACAAGCGGATGAAGAAGAAGGAACAATCGCTCAAAGCTCATCGTGTCCGACGAGAGTATAGCGATGCTTTGAGGGTCCCAGTTTCTTGAAGGTGGACGAAGGCGGCGAATCCTTCTTATCCTGCTCGAGATTGAGTTTCAGCTTGTGCTGCAAGTGATGGCTTGTAAAGTTCTGAATAAACTGCTTCAGATGTCCCGGTATATAGATGTCCTTGAACTTGGAATAGGGAAACATGAACTTCAACGAATCAATGGCAATTATGGGAAGATCTTTAACTGTTTTGCCCATGTGCTGCACCGAATGCTGAAACTTTCGGCCATCGACGGTCACGAAGTTGAATTGTCCACAATTCTCACAGCCCACCAATTGCATCTCCACAATGGACTTGAAGTCCTTGACAGACTCCACATCGTCGGGCAGGTGGAAGAGCACCAGGAGTGGCAAACGCTGCTCAATTATCTCCTCCACATTGCCAAAGTCCACTTCACGCACCAACGGCACACACTTCCTATACAGCCACGCCTCCAACGCTGGCGCAGATGAGGGCTGGCCCACAAAGAACTCATCCGCAGCATGGGTGCGTCTCACATCCGGTCGAAATACAATTTTTGGCATATCGTGCGTATACGTCATATTGTCCAGTTTCCCACCAACTCTGATATAGAAATCACAATCGTTTTTATAGCGCTCTGCCAGCAGCTCAAATAAAGCTACATCCGATTTCTTGCGACTCTCAAAGAAGCCAATCACAGTGCGTCTCTTGCCATCGATCTTCTCCAGCTGCTCCACATCATTCAAGGTCTGAATGGACAAACGCAGCTGCTGCTTCACATAGTCCACAAGCGCAGCCACGGAACGCTGTCCACGATATTCCTGACGCAACGGCACGCCACGATAGTAGAGACTCAGTGTGGGAAACTTGGTGATGCTGCACATCCTGGACAGCTCCACTTCGGTCATACAATCCACACGTGCCAGACGCACTCTGCCCTGCTGTGGAAACTCTGTGGCCAGGTTCACCGCTGCCTCCTCGAAGATCGGCTCCAAACGCTTGCTGAAGAAACACCAGTCCGCAAAGAAGTTGATGAAGACCACCTCATGCGAGTACAGGGTTGTATTGAAATTATCCTTAGTTATGTCCAGTACAAAGGGCGGTACCATGATTAAAGGCTGCGCCGTTGAGTTCTGTTGCGCGAGCAGCAAAGTTGGAAAAAGCAGCAGCATAGTTAAACACAATGCAAACAACATTTTCCTTAAGCTATTTTTCGATTTGAATCAATTTTCCAAGTACTTGCCTAATGTCAGTTCAAAAATGTCAAATTTTCAGTGCTACTTTATGTACCTTCCGCACACCACTTAGTTTAAGTATATACATATAAAGGGGTTAAGCACCCTGTATCCATAGCCAAACAAAACTCGTCCAATGAAAATAAACAAATAGCTGGCAACCGTTGGTGGCAGAAGGGCTAAGCAAATATTTGCTTTAAGCTGCAGCAGCTCCCCCCCAATCACAAATCCGATGCAAAAGCTGTGGATGGATGAGTTGGAGAGGAATGGCGTGGCAGGAATGTCATCGCTGTCGTCAACATTTCAAAAGGACCACAACATGACGGAAACGGAAACAACAACTTGCCAACCCCCCCAACCGCCCGCACTCCTCGAAAGAGTTTGTTGGAGCTGCTGTTGCTGGCTGCCTTTTAATGACATTTTTGCGCCCATTTGAGCTTCCGTCGCTTGGCTCTGTCGATTTTTGGCAATAATTTACTTAAGAAAAGTCTAAATACGTTTGGCCCACAACTTTCCCTTTCCACCCTTCTTACCCCTCGACTTTATGGCCAGCCATTTCTGCTGCTAGCTAGACAATTGTTTATGGCGTTTATCTTTGCGTCTGGCGATAAAATGTTGTGCAAAATCCATGTGACTTTATGCGACAATATCCAATAAATCTACTCTTGGCCCGGGGTGCCTTAGTTCAGGGGCACAGGAAGCTGTGGTGTCTCTGGCTTGACCTTCATGGCCTTTTCAGCCAGCCAGCCCACTTTCCTGTATTTTGGCATTGTTTGTATTTGCTGCTTTGTCTGCGCCTTTTCAAAGGGTTTAATTGTGCTTTTCGTCTGCCTGTTGACATAGGTATAGCCATATAGAAGCTTTCCATATGTCTCCCACTCTTCCTTTAAGACTTAATCGCCCTCTCTGCTCAATGTTTTACAACATTGGTTTTTTGTGCAAAGAACGTGTTAATTAACTTGTATAAATCAAGCGCTAATAGACTGGGCAAAGGTTAAAATATGAGGATGCTAGCTTAAGTTACTGAAAGCGGCCCTCAACATATTGGGCAGATACTTAATCTCGAAGTGTTATTGAGTCATAAAATACAAGCAAATTAAAAAGGATATGCTGATGTGCTCTTGTTTACAATAGAAGTTTAAAAGCCATACAAATTAATCCTTATGTAAAGAAAATGATCAGTTTCTTATGTGCTATGATTAAAGATCAAATTGCATTTAATCAGCAATAAGCTCATTGATATCTAAATTTATACCCATACAATTTGAATGCATTTTATCTGCCAATTCAATCAATAACAAATTCTCTATAGCTAACAGCTTTTTTACAGACACTTTATTCCATGCATATGATCTCCATAAAGCAGTTTAAATAGGCAATAAATCCATTTAAAAGTCAATTCACAAAACGCTGGCAAAGCTCATCAAAGCAGCATCAGCAAAATCTCATCCTTTAGCAGGAGTCGGAGCTCATAATTCTCGCGGTTGCGTTTTAGATTGAATTTCTGCAATGGATGCGTCTTTTTTTGATGATAAATGCGCCAGCCACAAACGATTTGTTGCGCATACTTTGGCGCAAAATTTATGCGAATTTGTAATGCAATTCATAAGCCGCAACGTTTCCAGAATGCAGCAGCAGCAGAAATAGCACTCACAGAGTTGCAATTTATTGCAGCGCAGAGTTGTCAATGCTCGCAAATAAATGGCCAACACAAAGGACAAACTTCAATGTTGCCTTCTGGCAGCGTAAAACGGCTTTACATGTTAATCAGCTGCCATTTGTCAATGGAAACGAAATAAAATGTAATGCCACTGAAAGTAGGTTATAATAAATATAAATATTTTGAATTCCCTTTACATTCCTTCTTCAATAACTTAACATTTGAAAAGCTCGGAGTACCCTATCATTTCTGTTTTCCATATTGTAATCTGCGCTAGTTGGGAAAACTGTGTCAAAGAAAATTGAGTCATATGTAAATTACAGAACAGAACATGCTGAAGCATGTCATAATCATCATTCAACTCCTTCTGGTGTAATAAAACTTTCAACGCCCCCACCCGCCCCATCAGCGCCATCTGCTGGCGACAAGTTTAATTATTGAGCTGCTCTGCCGCCATTTGGATGCTGCTCTGCACACTTTACCGTTGTTTGCTTAGTCATTTTGTCAGGCAGTCAAGTTGTCAATTTGTCAGTTTGTCAGTCCAGAACGACGCAACGTCGCCGTTACTAAACGCCTCAGTTGGTAGGGACGTCGACGTTGGCAGCGCATTAAAACAATTTTGTTAATTAAGTAGGAAAAATTGTTAGTTTATTTACTCATCAACTTTGCCAGTTCCCATACCTAATGCACACATTCTCATTGCACACACTTCCCTTTCTCATTCCTCCCCCTCTCGACTATACTTTTCTCTCCCTTTGGCAAGTTTTTTGCCTAGCAAGGCAAGTTTGCAGTTTGCTTTGTGCGCTGCCGCTCAAAAATTCTCAAGTGCACAATTAATTAGTAAAGTTGGCAACGCCGAGGGAGTGAAAGAAAGAGAGAAGGCGATGCAAAGCAATGCGGATCGCAATTTTCAACGCTCTAGGAATTTATGGCCCGTTCTGATTAGACGAGATAAAGAAAAGTCTTGCAAGTTCCTTTAAGTGCCAGTCAATATTTGTGGGCCAACTACTAACAAAGTAGCTTAGCTTTTTCGGCTTTGAAAATATGTGTCGATGTTGATTTTGAATGGGCGTCAAATTGAAAATTGATTGGAAATTGCATAAGTAATGAAAGTGTTTCGTGGACCAATCAATTGCTTTTCAATCACTACGGAAATCGCTGTGCAAATTAAATTGAATTAAACTCAGACTATTTCTAATTCTTTCAAGTGGGCTTTGGATTGTGAAGTATATATTTAAGACTAAGCAGAGCCTCTGCTTTAGGAAATAATTCAAATTAAGTTGCTTAAATTAAATAAAATTAAAAATTATATTAAGTTTAATAAACACTTTATGAACTAAGTGCATTCGGTCTAGCTCTCTGTTAAAAGCTCTCTGTATTTTAACATTGCTCTGTTAGCTTACATTTTGTAAATAGCTGCTAGCGCCATCCGTCGTCAGTACGCTCAACTACTAAACACATTTAAAATAACGGCTCCCTCACGCTAGCTGCACTTTGTTTTTTGCTTTCTTTACACTTCAACTAAAACTTTATTTAAAATTAATGCACAACATCTACGAAGCTGAAAAGTCCATTAAAAAGTGGTCTCGGTACGTTAATTTAATAACTAATTACTTGCAAAAATGAAAAACACCTCGACTAGACGTTGTAGTTTAATAGTTCATTAGATTCATTTTTAGATATTTTAAATCACAAAAAATAAGAAATTTGTTAGTAATAATTCAATATTATTGCACCTTGCCGCAGTGTCGAGCAAATCTTATGCAATCTTCTATTACACCAAAAATATTAAAAAAATAAAAACCATAACAGCAAAAAGCATAAACCAAGTGGAAAAGGTGGTGGCAGCCATGCTGCAACAGATTGGCTACAATCTGCCACCATAACAAAAAAAAAAAAAACCAAAAGCAACAAAGAAAAAAACTAGACCTCAACAAGGTGAATAATCGCACACACTAACCAAAAAACGAATACTTGAATTTGAAATTGATCTTGCTATGGAGCTCTACAGATACTTTTGTTAGTATTAACAATTTAAATTTCTAAAAGAGTTTGTTGTTGTTACGTGACGCATAGCACAGTCAAAATTCCATTTTGTGTAGAGTATGAACCGCAACAGTTGAAATTGTTATTGTGCTCACTTTTATTTTCTTCTCACTGAATTTTCCATTTCGTTTTCATTTCCATTTCCGTGGCTTGTACCAAAATAAAGCCAAACGTTTTGTCGGCTCTATTTGACTTAGACCTTATTTTGATCTGGTGCTATAGGCCCCCTGACCCTGCGGGGCGCTCATTACTTTCAATCAGCTTGCATTAGAGGCCCTCAGATTATATGTTTACCTTGTGCGCTCGCTCGCCCAACTGCTTGGAAAATTGCAATGAAAAACGCTGCTACTTAATTATGTTGCCGGTAGTCGGTGGAAAAAAAAAAAAAAAACAACCTTTATTCAGACCTCTTGCACTTGGGCCACGCTTTTTTTTATGATAATTGAGCGTTGTCTCAGACAGATCTAGTAATTGCTACCGTGTTTTAATAGACAGGCGGGCACCAAGTGTCATTTAACGTGTTTTATAGTTGGTTCAAAGCAGCTGTTAATAAAGTGTTAAGTATAGGCCACATTAACCAAAACTCTTCCATTTGTTTCTAGGATATATAGTCAAACAGATGGTAGCCCAATCTAAGCAGAAAACCAGTTTGAAAAACCTGCCCAATCCTGTAGCCAGCAAACTTATCTACTTGGCCTTAAATCAACACCCCAAAATTGGCAAATCAGCTTTCATCGACGAACATTTATCAGAATTTATACGATATGGCTTTTAGCTGTTTTGAGACTTTAAGGTGGCCAACGGAAGTTTACGTTTGGAGTAAGCGGAGCCTGCAGGTGGTTGACTTCTTCTTCTTTGTTTGGCGTTTGGCAATAGTCACAGCAAGTGTTTTTTTTTTTTTGGCTAACATGAAAATGGGGTTTCGGTGACACGCAATCGACTCTCTGCATAAGCAGCCAAGATACAAAACAGCAACAAAACGAAAACCAAAACCAAAACCAAAACCAAGACTAGACTCTAACTAAAACTAAAGAGTTGTCTTAAACACTCGTGAGCAATGCAATGTCAACCGGGGGCGGGGTCTGGGGCCATGTTGGTTTGGCAGTTTTTGGCTTTAAGGTGCTTACAGCAGCGGCAACGAGCTCATTCAATTAACCAGACGCGTTCCATGTAGCTCGTCGTCTAAAGTCGCTCTTTAGCTCCTATCGTGTGCAGCAAAGTGCACAGTGTTTTTGTTACTACGTGATATAAATGCAAATTCCTTGCACTCTCTACAATATGTCCAGTGTTTTCATACTGTTGCTGTCGCTCTGGTGTTTACTTTCCCTTATTGAACGGGCAAAAGGTTGGGATCTTTCCACAGATAATGTCATGTCATGTGTCTAGTGGTTATATTGTTTATTACTTTTCTATGGGTTTTTTGTTTTAAATAGCCAAATTTAATTTGGAGACATTGCACTTCTTGTTGCGCAATGGCAACTTTGATATCAATCCATTTAATTGCCATCTGTTGTGGTATGAAACGTGCCCCATGGAATACATTGGATATCAGTTATTCACCAGGTGAGTTAAAGCCAACCCATGAAATATAATTATCACATATGATAAAGAAATTGATTTTTGCGACTTTTACTTGATCAACAATTCAACCTTTCATGCCATTTTTCATTCATATTTTCCATATTATGTAAATTGCCTTTTTATAAAGCTAACTACTTTTACCCATAAATCATAATCAAACTGTATTTAATATAAACCATTCTTTCACTTTTTTTGCTTTGTTTTGGGTTTGTCACAAGAAAATTGAGCAAAAGTGCGGCAAGCCAAGAAATGGGGTCAATGTAAAAGTGGAAAACCGTTTATTTGGTGCACAGCATGAAAGATTGGCATTTGATAAACATTTTGGCCAGACGCTAGTGCACAAAATTGGCTAAACAAATTTATTAAATTGCTGTAAGCTAAATTTTTTTAAATAGCTTAGATTAAGTTCGATTTGGCTGGTCGATTTTAATGTATTTAATTGTACCATCAAATCAAATGACTTAAGCGAAAAACTTGAATATATAATAATATTATTTATACATATTGTTTTACCGCTTTCGTTTTGATCTTTCACAACAATGCAGAGCAAAAAATGTTTAAAACCCCCAAGTGAGTGTACGCATTAAACAATATCTATAACAATTTGAATTTACATAATATCGTGCCCGTGCAAAATGAAAAACTGCAAAAGAAAAACAAATTACAGCCCCGACCGCGAATGATAAGACACACAAGCGGCAAAAAGGCGGCGACTTTGGTTACTACGAAAAACAAAAACGAAACCGTAACCAAAATCAAAACAACAATGAAATGATATATGTACATATATGTATGTTAGTTAGAGCAACAAACTTTAAATGCTCTGCATAACTTTATGATCAGAAAGAGATACCAACATGTCTTATTTGTACCTCAGTTCAAATTAAAACATAAAACAAATTAAAATACATTTTTTTTTTATTTATGGATTATGAATTTCCCTCCAAACAAATTTATTAATTGAATGTTTTTGAAACTGTATTTTAATTAACCTAAAACTACCCGACTTCTAAGCTTTTAAACAAAATCAGTGCAGCGTGAGCGCGAATTTCAAAACAAAGTCAGCCAAAAGCAATCACGATTGCGCCGCCAAGGTAAAGTCAAGGCAACAGGTGGCAGCCACCACACAAGCACTGGCAGCAACAGCAACAGCAGCAGCCGCGACGGCGACTGCGACTGCGACTGCGGCAGTGACTGTGGCAGCGAAATTCTTCGTGTTGTTGGCAACGTTGCTGCGGCTGCATTTTCTTTGCACTTGCCACATTTGAAGCGCATCGCGCGAATTGGCAAGACGTGAATTGCGAAACGGTCGAAAAGGATTAAGGCTTTTACATGTGAAAAGAAAATTATTAAAATGGGCTTAAAGTTGTTTGAATTATAAAAAAAAAATAAATATGTAAAAGTGAATGGATAAAAATATTAAGCAAAATGTCAACATAAAGAAAGTGTTAACGCTTAAAAAAAAATAGTTCCTTTTCAAACAATTTATTTGTATTAATAAATTGTGAAAAGTGTTCGAGTTTTCTGAAAACATAATTTAAAATACATTAATATACATAATGTTTAAGAAATAAATAAATAAGTTCATGCAACAAGTAAATGCAGAAAAAAGAAACAATTTAAAAAAAGAAATATTGAATCATAAATAAATTATATATGTGTAGCAAAATGTATAATTTAATTGCGTGCACATATTAATTAATACCAAATGCGCAATTTAAGCAATTACAACTAATTGGTGGAATAGTGAAAACACAAATTCAAACGAAAATGAAATGTCTAATTGCAATCTGCCTCTTAACGCTAATTCCCAAAGGTACAAACAAGCAAACCAAATACATCAACAATTAGAAATGTTGACAAAAGTTTCGCTCACGATTCACAAACCAAAAAAACTTTTGCAGATGCACAAACGTTGCTGCTGAACCAAATGGATTGGAAAAATCTGCTCAACAGCGGAGCATTGGATTTGAACGTGCTGCGTTGCTTTATGCGCGATAAAAACTTCTGCCCCAGTCCCTACATTGAGCATCGTCTCTATGCACCGTAAGTTCGTGTACCCGAATTCATTGCCCCCTGACAGCCAGTTAAAGATAGTGTATCCCACATGATAGTAAAAGGTCTCTAACTTATGCACTATGCTCCAAACATATATCAACTTATTCAGTCGGAGAAAGTGTGTGAAGTTGCCAAGTAAATGAAATTCACTTGGTCAGTGTGTCAGCTACCAAAAAAAAAAAAACTTGTGCAACTACAAGGATATGCGTTGAAAATATGCAATTAATGGGCGGCCAACTTGTTTTTTTTTTTTTTTGCCTCACCGCCACTAAATTGACCCACTTAACTGAAAAATCATGCCGCTGCCAGTCCCGCGGCGTAAGCAACTTTTTAGCGTGGCCAATAAATAAAAGCGGTCGAAGATGACATCAAATTGCGTTTGTAAATAAAAACATTTTACAAACGCTTGCTTTAGCTAGTCGTTCAACTTGTCTGGCTGGCCGTCTGGCCAGTTATTAGCTGGCCTACACGATCTCGTTCAAGTCCAGGTCCAAGCCAATGTCCAGGTCCAGATTCAGCGACATCATTTGCCTTTTTTGGTCCACCAATGTCGCGGTAATAGAGATGTGATAATCACTACGTACTATTTAAGAAGAAGTTTATGTTGGGAAACTGCTAAATATAACTGTTTTACCTATCACCTTTCACTAAACTTAATTCTTCAACTAGAAAACAAGTTTAAGTGGTCTAATTAAGTGTACTCAATCAGAGGATACTTTGTAAGCGAATAAATTTCATAGCCACACAATCTAACAACATTCATTTGGGGAAATCAATGCTAAAACCATTGAAATAAATTATCTAAAAAAAAATTGAGTCCACTAAATAACTTTTTTAATCATTTTTAACAAGCGACTGTGATCAACCTTTTCACTTTTTTATAATGTAGTTTATGTTTTAGTTAGTTAGAGGATACAATAGTTATTTCGAACGTATTTGACAACTCTATAATGTTTTAAAAAGAGGATTTTTAAGGTAATTTTGTAAAGGTTTGTATTGCTTTAATCGTCACTTTCACTGTTGTCGGAAAACGCTAAAGTAGCTTCAACAAATTGATCCCGTTTAAGGCAAAGGTAGTCAGTAGGATACTGCACAGTAGTTTCACACACAAACGGAATCTCACCTTTGCACTCAAAATCATGATATCCGCAATTAGTATAGGCCGTACATTCTTGATAATCTAAGTTCGGCTCACCTTGACACCACACGACATAGTTGGGGGGTTCACCATTTTTGGCAATTACAAACGTGCGATTAAAGCCCAGTGTATTTATACCAATCCAAACAGAATCATCCCAATAAACAGTATTAAAATCTAATCCAATACCAGTTAGATAATTTGTGGTCACATTCTGTTCCTGTTCATCTTCGAATACCAACAAGGTGGAGTTTAAGGAGCGACACTTGCGATCGGCATTGAACCAATTTGCCTAACAATAAGAATAAATAAATAAGTTATTAAGAAACATTTTCTTAATAAACATTACCTTTTCCCAGAAAGACTAACAAACACTTATTACCAACGAGAGTAAAGTCTTCAGGACACTCGCTTGCTCCAGTATATAAGAAAAGACCAAAAAGGCTGCAAAAGCAGAGAATGTTACTCGTCGAGATTCTCATGGTGAACTTTGAGTTAGAACTGCATTCGGCTGTTTTTATACTCAAAGAAGTCCTAGCCCCCCTTCTTTTTAAACAACCGTGCAAATATTTAAAAAAAAAAAAAATAGTCTTATCAATTGAGCAGAGCCTAAACAGTCGGAGACATTGTGTTATATATCTAATATATCTCTTGAAAATCTGTATCGATTGAATAGAACAAACTCTTGTCTAGTATACAATAAAATAAATTGTCTGTCACTGTCAATTATATCTCTTTATACGCAAGACTTGATTAAATATTGTTCTTAACGTAGTAATCATAACTTTACAGTGCACAAGCTTAAAAAAGTATTTGTTTACATGTAACATGTGTGTTATGTCATAATGATTTACTGAAGCATAACGTATTCAATGGCAAGATTATGTTTATCAATTAGCTTCCTACCTTACTCACTTACCCATTTGCATAGTTAACATAATGTGCAATTGATTTCATGCTTTCTTGCAGCAATGGCCCGCGAACTGGTATTCCACTGAGCATTCACAATCCATTGACCCTGTACAAGGGCGGTTTCAGCAAACAGCGCGAGACGGTCTTTATAGTGCATGGCTTCAATGGAACCGCAACTGACAGGCATCTACAATTTCTGCGGGATGGTTAGTGAGTATGCAAAGACGCGTTGTGAAAACCAAAACCTGGAAGATCACACTTCCATTTTGCCATACATCATTTTAGCCTATTTGACGCGAGACTTTAATGTGATAACTGTGGATTGGCGACCATTGACACGTTATCCCTGCTATCTGCACTCGTTGATCAATACCCGGTTAACGGCACAGTGTACGGCTCAGGTGTATTCGTTTCTTACGCACTATGGCACCTCGAGGGAGAAGATCACGTGTGTGGGGCACTCGTTAGGTGCTCATATCTGTGGCATGATAAGCAATCATTTAACCAAGAAACAGTATCGCATTATCGGACTGGATCCGGCGCGTCCGCTAATCGAGCGAAAGAAGAGCAATCGCTTCCGTTTGTCCCAAGATGATGCGAGTGTTATTCAGGTGCTTCACACAAATGCCGGCTATCTGGGACAGGAGGATAATACGGGGCATCTTAATTATTGTATAAACGGCGGTCGCATTCAGCCCTTCTGTAAAGGAAATCCGATAAGTAAAATAAGCTAATATACCCAATTGCTAAGCACTCTACTTACATTTATTGACAGGACGCTCTCGCTGTTCTCATTTCCTGAGCATTTGTTATTTGGCATCGGCCACCTTGAAACATTCCAAATTTGTGGGTGTTCCATGTCCAAACGGATGCGTAAACTTATCAGGACCAAAACGTTTGCCTGTTAACGGTAAAGTTAATCCGTTTACGTTCGTTTCACTGCTGCGAGAGTATAGAATTGGAAACGATGCGCCGGACGAGTAAGTTCACTTCCAATAAAACAAGAAATGCGCCACTAATGCTAAACTGTTTTCATACATTTTCAGCGCACGTGGCTGTGTTTGCATTGATGTACCATACGCTCAGAATTGTCCTTTTACGGATTAGTAGGAACAGTCAATTATCGTTAACTTTTAATTTTAGTCGTAAGCTTGATATTAAAAACAAATTGTATCGAAAACAAAATGGTAGCAATTTTTTTTATTCACAATTTAAAAACCGCTACTTCAATCAGCTGTAATATCGATAGTTCATTTAATTGAAGTCCACCTCTAATAAAAACACAGCTGGAGTGTTGGACAACGCTGGAAAAATAGCCAGAAAAGCAACACAGCTCAAGAAAACGAAAATAACTTGTTAATTTATTTGTACACAAAAATAACCAAATATGGGATGCGATGGTGGCACCATACCCAAGCGTGATGAACTTGTGCGCGTCAAGCAAAAGCCAGAACAGGTAAAGTGTTTTTATAGTCAAAGTAGTAGTTTTCTTGTTTACACTCGTCTTGCTTGCAGAAAGACAAAGATGCGGAGCGTGAATTTCGTTGGCTCCATTGCGCCCTGACACAGCAGCGTTTGCAGGAGCCCATTGCTATGTGCACCATGGGACGTCTGTACTCAAAGCAGAGCGTCATCGAGCGTTTGCTGGAGAAGGAGAAAATGCCCGAAACTTCAGCACATATACGCAGCCTGAAGGACATCAAGACGTTGCAGCCAACACCGAATCCTGCATTCACGGATGAGGACAAAACAGAGGGTCTGCTGGACACACGTCATGCACCCTATATATGCAAACTGATTGGCCTAGAGATGTCGGGCAAGTTTCGCTTTGTCGCTCTCTGGAGCTGCGGTTGTGTTCTGTCTGAACGGGCCCTGAAACAGATCAAAGGCAACTCGGCCAGCACTTGTCCACTATGCCTGCAGCCCTACGGCGTGGAGGATGTCATTGTGCTGAATGGCAACGATGACGACTTGGAGCTTATGAAGGTCAAGTGTGAAATGCGGGCTGCAAAGCGCAAGTCTGCCAAAAAAGACAAAAAGGATGCAAAGAAAACGGAAACCTGTGTTAAAACAGAGATCGCCGTTGAAGTCGCCTCCACATCCAGCAAGTTGGAAAAACCCTCGACTAGCAGCAGCAGCAGCAACAATGGAAACAAAGGGAAAATTGTAGCAAATCCCAAACGTTTGGGGGCTGTGAATGCCATGCAAGATCCTGAAATGAAACGGCTTAAAACAGATTTCAGCGTAGCCAAAGATCCCAAGGCTAGCGATGTGTATAAATCTCTGTTTACCACCCACAAAACTGACAAGGAACAGGAACGCGCTCACTGGATCACTTACAATCCTTTCTATAATTAAACTAGAATTTAAATCTATCCGTTTGATTGTGTTTACATATAGTATGCTGTATGCTTAAAATCATTATATCCTTTCAGTTCTACTGAAACAATTTCAGTAGCTGATTTTTCATTGTATAAATAGTAGCCGATATAAACTACACAAAACAATCTAAAATGTTTCGCGCTTCATATCAAAAAGGATTTCTAACAATACTTTATAGCGTGGGCAGCTCTCCGCTAGACAAATGGTCAACATATGTGAGTAAAAAATAATGCGTTATCTCTTCAGCTTATCACAATTTACACTAAACACAGACTAAAAATGGTTATATTAAACGTATTTATGATGAAGACATCAAATCTTTGGTGCTGGAAATTATGGGCTCCAACGTGTCCACCACATTCATACATTGTCCCAGCGATTGCAAGGCTGAACTGGGCATAAAGTTGCCTTTCCTAGTGCTACTCATTAAGAATATGCACAAATATTTCTGTTTTGAGGTTAAGGTAAGTTTTGATTGTTCTAATTTGGAGGGTAGCCTTAACTTCAAAATTAATAAACTTCCTGCAGATTCAGGATGATCAACGTTTTATGCGTCGCTTTCGTGTGTCCAATTTCCAGAGGAAGACATCCGTGAAGCCCTTTTGCACAGCAATGCCCATGGGCATGTCACCTGGCTGGAATCAAATTCAATTCAATTTAGCTGATTTTACACGTCGCGCCTATGGCTCAAATTATTTGGAGACTGTCTCGTTACAGGTGCATGCCAATGTGCGCATTCGACGCATTTACTTCACTGATAAGCTCTACACGGAAGCTGAGCTACCCAATGATTATAAGCTGCTGGGCAAGCCAAAGGATCTCAAGAAGGAGAAGCAATTTAAGGCGCCTCCCGCAGCGCGTCCACCATCGCCACTGAATACCGCACGAGCTGTAAAAGCCAAAGAAGTTTCTCAGGCTCCAGATACGGAGCCGGAAATGGATACGGCTCCGACTGAAGTTAAGCAATCGGCGCCGGAAACTGTCGAATTTGAGGCGCCGCCAGTCTCTGAAGAGCCACCTGCTCCAACTGAGGCCACAGAAGATGCATATTATTAAGTTTTGACTTTTTTTATGTTTTATGTTTGAATTTTAGTTTGATAATGAAGCAGGATACAAGGCCGAGAACCAACTAAATTCGTTAGACGTGAACATTGTAATATGTAGGTTATTAAATGCAAGGTTCTCCCAGACTAGTCTCGAATATTCCTTATGTTGGATACGAATACACAATAGTGCCTTTATTGAAAGACGTTTAAACACATCTACTTAATTTTGCTAATAGGTAACATAAATGTTTCTAAGATGCAGCTGATTCGTCGACGATGCTCATCATGTCCGCATCGATGTTCTTCAACGCATTGTGATATTCTGTAATCTCCAGTGCCTCCCATTCGGCCTTGAAAGCTGCCTTCGGATCTTGTGGCATTGTCATTGCAGCGCCAGTCATTGCATCTGCCTGTGCTTGCGTCTGATCCGCATGGTTGTTCTCACCCAGAACCAGGGTGTAAATGGAGCGCAAGCCAAAAACGTTTAGAAAATACCATGATGCCGACGAAACCCAGGCGGCATCCAGCGAGGCCAGCTCCACGCCGCGCTGCAGCATTGGCTTGAAGCGCAGAGTGAGGGGAAATGGTACTTTGGTGGTCACAAACCCAGAAAACATCCAATTAATCCAGCCACCAATTACGACCATGGGCAGCACATTGATAAAGTTACCCTTGACCATGTCTGTCAGCATTGCCGAAGAGTTCTGTGGGACTGGGGCGCGTTTCTGGGTTTTAAAGTAGCCTGTCTCCTCGTTGTTAAAGAAGTTCTTTCGCATGGAGAAGGACTGGGCACTTAGGTATTTACCATTCTCGCGCAGCAATCGAGCACGAATCATGGCTTGACTGTGGCAAACAAAGCATTGTATTAATGTTATATGTGTGTACGATAATTTTCTATTGAACTTCGCTCACCTGTCCATAATTTGGGTCATCTCTGCCTTCTTTTGTGTGGATATCAAAATGGATACATAATGGCGCACAATACCGACTAGAAATGTTATGAGTACGATGGGCAGAAACACCCAAACACGTATGTCGGGATCTATAAGCAACTCCGTCATATTTTAATTATTGATTAAAACTAATTTTCATCAATTGTTTTTCAGCCACTGCAAAAGGCGGCTTGCTACTAGAGATGGATGTTTATTGACAGTGAATGTTATCGATTGTATTAAGCAACAATGACTGTTTACTATCGAATTGCAAAACTAAACTATTATATTGACGGCAATTTGTGTAAGAAATGTGAACTTTGTTAAAAGCAAAGCTGCAAGCCCGTGCATAAATGGCCAGGGTTCGGTTCGGGTTCCGTACCCTTAGGTAAAAATTCGCAAAGGTTCCAGAACCGGATTCTAAATATTTTTGAGCTCCTGGTTCGGTTCCAGACCCGGTTTCGTCGAGTAAAAATATGAAAAACATTGGAAGTCATTGTCCAACAACGTTTATTCCTCAAATGCCACCAACCAATAAATAACAATATGGGATAAAATTAAAAAAAAAATTTACAAAAAATTTGTCCTCCAACGATGTAAAGGCGCGCACTGTTCTCAGCTAACTGAATTTGTGCAAGTAGTGGAACAAGTGGAGTTTGTGGAAGTTAACGATCGGTCTCAGCTGGATAATCCTTTTATATCCACATCCGCGTTGCTTATGTCCATTTGCGTGCAAGTGTTTGTTTATTTGCGGACTGAAGCAGCCACAACTGAATAGGCAAACATTTTTGTAGGTTATGCATAATATAAATTAACAAATTAAGAATTAAAACACATTTGGTGCACATAAATGCAACGCGAAAACATCAACAATGTCCTTACACTCCTTTGTTGCATTCATTGTCAAATAGCTTTAATTTATGTTTAAAAAATCCACCTGTTATACTGTTACTGATAGCGATCGTTAACTTCCACACATCCACAAATTCCACTTGTTCCACTACATGCACAAAATCAGTTAGCTGAGAACAGTTCGCGCCTTTACATCGTTGGCTAATCGTCCGTCTTTTTAATTTACAATTAAAGTGCATACGCGTAATAATATAAGTTAAGTTGTGTAAATTTAACGCAATGAACATACGCGAAGTGTTTGCAACTAGATAGAATCGCCGTGTGATTGTTTTAAATAGTGAATTTTGCGCAATTACAGGCTGCTTAATGGGCGCCAATTTGTTGTTGCTTTTCCTGCTTGTAAAAATAAGACAGCGAGGATAACCGCGCTTTTACATATGTATGTGTTGTTGTTGTTGTTGTTCTAAGCGGGCTGCGACACACCCAAATGAGCGAAGCGTTTTAGTTAGTTTAAAAAATATGCAATAATTATGCACCTATAATTTTTTTTGATTTTTTGTTTTGTGTGTGAAGTGTAGTGAAAATAAAATAATATATTTTGGTGCGATGCGCCAAAAACAATCTAATTGGAGATGAGAGAGTCCAGGTGCCTCTTATTAAGTTTTTGTTGTTTGTGAGAGTGTTTTATTTTTGTTTTGTGAAATTGCTAAGTGCAAGATGGAGATACAAAAGAGAGATTTGAATATAACTGCTGATGTGTTGTTGCTTTTGCTGGTAAGTGCAATGTTTTTTGTCTCTGACATCGACGCGTTCATTCAGACGGACATGGCTACTATATCGTCTCGGTTTTTGATGCTGACCCAGAATATTTATATTTTTCTGCCTGTTACATTCTTTTGCACTAAACCATTATAACCTTTTTATCCATTTTATGGGCTCAGGGTTTAAAAATGGAACTGGTTCGGTTCACGGTTCCGATACGTTGTTTGGGTTCGGTTCCATCTAGCGAGGAATCCGCAGAGAACCAGTTCCACAGGGTATTTTTAATAAACATAGCCAAAATTAATATTAGGTTAACCATATGATTAGTTGACTGTCTTTTACCAAGAGATATTTTGTAAAATTATTTATTTTTCTTTACAATTATAAAAGACTGGCTGACACTTTTAAAAACATTATTGACGTACGGCCATACTTTTTGACGCTTATTTTACAAGCTACATTTTTCCAGGCAGATGTTTATTGGTTATAGTCAGATCCTTGCCATCATACACAATGGTTTCATATAAGAACTTTCGGTTAGCGCGACACTGTGGACCACATCTGATTGAGCCACATATTCGGCACTCAAACCAGCATCCATCACATTCCTCATTCATGCAATCGCAAATATCTAGCCCGTTGCCTCTCAGATTTCCGTACACATCATAGGCGCTGTTTTTGGTATTATAGGAAATTTTCTTTTTGCCCTTCTTTTGCTTCTTCTCGGCTTCGGTAGCACTGTTGTCTTCAGTAGTATCTTTTCTTTGTGGACGCTCCCGCAAGCTTCGAGCACTCATTGTTTACACTTTTTTTTTTCAAGAAAATTTCACGGGTCTTTAGCTCTCCATGAATGCTTTGTAAACAAACCAAATGCATGTTGTTTTCTTCATATCGATGTATCGAATAAATTATTTTAATGACATTTCGTGCTATCGATTTTTCGGTATACATGCAATTTTTAATCGGCCAAAACCAAAATCTAGCGGACGAAATACAGTGTGCCCGTCGTCGTAATCGGTTCAACATATGACCAAATTAAATACCACTTACCTCCTACGGCACCAGTAAAACTTCTTCTTGATCAATTAAAGTCGCAACTAGTAGTAGTAATGGAGGTCACAGCCGATTCGCCAGCCGCATTAACGAATCCGCCGCCAGTCGCAGAGGCTGCCAAGGAAGCCGTCGTCACCGTTGCTGCACCCAACAACAATGCGCAAGCAACGCCAACTTCGGCGGGAACTGCCGTTGCAGCAGCAACAGTAGGAGCGGCAGCGACAGCAGCAACGGCAACAGCAACAGCAACGTCATCCACAGCTCCACCACCAACAGCCATCAATAATTCCAGCTCCAATGCAGGAGTACCAACATCAGCCACAATTGCCACAATACCGAGCGGCCCGCCGGCCAAAAAACCGAATACTTCGCAAACGTCGCGAGGCGATCCCAGTGCGTTGCCAACGCGCCAATATCTGGATCAGACGGTTGCACCCGTTTTGCTGCACGGTCTGCAAGCGCTGGCACGAGAACGTCCCACCGATCCCATACAATTCCTGGCCACGTATTTATTAAAGCACAGCAATGGCTGCGACGAGCCGGTGACTAATGATGCCAGTACTTCCATATAAGATTTATCAGCCCACTAATACTCAGTCATCCCTAACCTAAACTCCTACCGCTCTGTGTGTCTAGCTCTGTAAGTGATAAAGTCCTTAATGAATGTTTTACAAATTACATACAATTACATATAATAAATCGCGTTTTGCGCACCATTTAACTTAAGTAATTTAAATAAAAGGCATCTCAACTTAGGCAGTGATCTGATAGCCCCAAGGATCCAGTTTCATATTGAGCAGCTGCAGCGATGAGTCCGCAATCTTGGCCAGCACATCGGCCAACTTATGCTTGGTGTACACCTTGTACAACTGTTTGCTCTCATCCGCGATCTCATCCGCCAGCCGAACGCAGCCGGCATAATCGTTGGACTTCAACATCACCTCGTGCAGGAGCAGCACCATCTCTGGCAGACAAATCGAACGCAGCTTCTCCATTTGCACCAGTCGATTCTCCCAGTTCAGCTGCGTCACATTCTCCGGCTGCCTGGCAATAAAGGGATCGTTGAGCCAACCCTTTTTGGGAAACAGCAGCACATTGAACAGCGCCTCGGTTGTAACTGGCAAAAGCAGAGAAAAGTTAGATAAAATAACCAGGCTAGTTTAGATGTCACTCTTACTCTTTGACTGCTCCTTGACCTTCTGTTTCCAGCGAGCCAGATCACTCATATAAGCCTTCTCCTTGTGCTGGGCGTTCATGCGCTCCGTGAAGTTATCCTGCGTATTGGTAAATTTAATTTCACCCTGTTGTGGCGGCTGTGGACGCGTCTGCAGCAGCTGTGTCCAGTCATTGAAGCTGTCGATGCCGGCCAAATAGATGCGGAAGCACAGATACTCCTTCAGGCTGCACTCCTCACGTGGCGGGAAATTGTCGTGTGTGCCATAGATTTTGAGCAGCTGGGCGACGATATCTTCTGGCACCATGGCGAAGACGCGACGCAGACACTCGATCTTGTTGCTGGCCAGATAGGTGCGCATCATGGCATTCGCCTGCCAGAGCAGCTCACCGCGCTGCTCCACCAGATGGATAAGATACTCCAAGGATTGAATTTTACGCATATCTATGGCCGAGATTTCTCCCGCACGCGGTTCACCCATGGCGCTCGGCTGTGCGCTGCTCACGCATATGTTTTCCACCGTGTGCAATGTTATTTTCTCCACATCGAGGCCCGCTGCCAGGGCCGCCTCCAGCGCCTCCTCACGGGCCCGCTTCTCCTGGATCTGGGCGAGAAACTTGGCATAAAGCTGCACCTGCAGCTTGTTGGGCAAGCCGGCGGCATAGTAGGCAATGGGCTGAGGATCGCCACGTTTGATTAGTGCATCCACATAGGCGGCAATGATGCGTTCCGCCTGCTGCTGTTGCGGCTGCGTCTCCAGGCGTCCAATCTTGCGCATAAACAGCACAATGTGTGCCATGAAACGCAGCTGGTGTGGCGGCAGCTGTGAATCCTTGGGCACCGCGTCCAGCCAGCGGCACATGTGCTTCAATAGCTCGCCGGCCGTGTCCAGGATGAGATGCTGCTGTATGACACCGAGTTGGCTCTGGGCATGGTCGCGTACAGCTAGATCCTTGGCCACGTTCAGCTCATCAAAGATCTGCTCCAGCGTCATCTTGCCGTTCCAATACTCATCGGGCATGGGCTGATAGCGTTTCAGGCAACAGCCCCTAATCTCGCTCTCAACCCGTATGTCGATCTGCACCTTGAGATATGCCCAGAGCAAATCCTGCCAGCTGCTGTGTAGCAGCGATTTCAGTGCATCCAAATGGCCACAGAAGACGCCGGCGGTGGCCCGAGTATGCTCATCATATTTTGAGGAATCGGCCACCAGCCAGGCGCATCTCTTCCAAATGTCGCGACGCGGATTACCCTCAATGGGCAGCTTCTCGTTCGCCTGGCCACCCACATGCTGTGCACAGTTGGGATCCTCGTGCAGCCGCCAACCCTCCAGTATGGCTGCCCTCCACGTCTGGCCATAATGCTTGCACAGCTTGAGCGCCTCATCGATGTGTCCGCTGCGTATGGCGGCGAAAATGGCACGACTCAGGCGGCCATTGTCCTCCATGTCAAGGGCGTGCAGCGGTTTGCGCTCCCGTACGGGTGCATCCGGATCCAGTTGCCGGCATATCTCGTGGCCACGCCCAAAGGCGGCGCCCTGCAGATTCTCCAGCTGGAAGAGCGTATTTTCCCAGGCCATCATGCGATCGTGACTCTGCAGCGCATTCGTTTGATCTCGCTCCTCATAGCACTTCTCCAGCCAATCAATCACCAGCTGATACTCACGCAGCTGTGCATTAATCAGGAACAGCTGCTGAATCCCCAAAAAAAAATGGAAGATGTTCAGAATTTTAACTACTTCGTATGGAAACATAGAACGCACCTCCTTTTCGCTGCAGCCCAGCATTGGACCATCCATCTCATCGTCATGTGGATCGGCTTGGAGCAGCAGACGATCATGATAGAGTCCATAGAGCAGGCGCCAGGTGTTGATCTCCTGCTTAAGCCAAGTTACGTTTGCCTCGCGCTGTTTTCCGCCCTGATTGCCGCCCACTCCGCGCTCGATTTCCAGCTGCAGTTGCTCCACAACTTGCTGACACGCTTGCACCAGCTGCTGCACCACATCCAGCGTATCGTTGGTGTTTGTGTGCGTGTGGTGGATTTCATAGAAGTGTGCAAATAAAATGTCCGTTTTGCTTCGCCCATGATCGGCATCTTCACCCATGTCATCCACTGCGTATCCACCTTCTGTGCCGCTCAGTCTGCTTATTTCATTTGTTGTACGATTCTGCATTGTTCTTAGAAGTCCTAGAGCTCCCGCACTGGAATTTCTCAGCATCTCCTGCTCTTCTGGCAGCAGCGTAATTGATAGGTTGTGTGTTTGATCGTGCTGGGTGCTGCTTAGTGGCGGACGCAGCAGGCTGGTGCGTCTGTGCTGGAACGGACTTTCCATTGTGATTAAACTTATAATTTTCTTTTGAATATTGATAACAAAATTGTATATACTCCGTTCCACACGCGACGAAAATGCCGGGAGTCCTCTTCACAGCCTTGCTAAACACTGTTTTCAGATTGTTTTGCAACACTGCCAAGCGCGGTATGCAAACCAGTTTCCTCTTTAGATCAAACCATCTGTGTATATAATATTTATTATATATTTTTAATTTTTAAATGATCAATATGAGTGTTAATGAGGTTTATCATATACAAAAGCAATGGCGAGCATTTTAGCTTCTAAAACTTGTGGCTCTTCATGCACAAAAAACAATCAGACCACCAAACCGCGACATGCAAATTTTACATGTCGAACATGCTTGAACGTGTGTGTACCTTTAGATAAAAGTAAGCGTCTCTTTTATTATTTTGTTGTAACAATTAAAGGACTTTTTCCGTAATGTGATGCATTTAATTTGCGAACTGGCCATGTCCAGCCGCATGTTAATTCAAAAGTATGATAACAATTTGTATTAAATTATTTGGCGAGTAATTGGCCAAATTGTTGAAACGCTCAGACTGGAATAATGTGTAAATAAATGTATTACAAGTGTAAACCTGAATTTTACTGTAGTGCAGAAGTGCAAGTGTTAAATAACCACATGTATAGTTTATATATCAAACAGAGAGTATTTAAATGGCAGCTAGCTACAATTGTTAATACACAAATCAACTGAAATCTAAGAAATAACAAATAAGAACAACAACACAAGAAAAGGTAAGAACCGGAAATTGATTTTTACCCACATACTTAAGTACATGCTATTTATGTATGCACATGAATACATACACATAAGTGTATTCGTATGTACATAGATACATATTTTGATATTTACATAAATGTATGTATCCAACAAAAGAAGACTTTTGCTTACCTGCTAGAGACTGCGTAGTTGGAAACCATTTACTTTCTATGCAGACTTAAATAGGTATTTATTGATTTAACTATTTATTTTCATTTAAATGAACCAGAATCTAGCACAAAACATTCATAAAATAACGTTTTATTTTTTTCCTCCTTTAAGCCTTATTACAACAAACAATAAACCACAAACTACAACAATAACAACAAGATGGCCGTGCAGCTGAAGAATGCTTATCATCATTTACCGTTGACCATAACGCCGATCCTATGCCAGCCTCTGCTAACGCCAGCGCCGACGCCGATGCCACTGAAGGCAGAGCCGCCGGATTTGACGTTCCATTGCATGTGCTGTTCCGAGTTCTTTGTGCATCCCCTGGCCCTCTATCAACACATGAACAATAAGCATCCGAATGCGACGGAAACCCCGCAGCAACAGCAGCAAAAACAACAACAACAGGAGCAATCTCTCGAGGACGATAGCACCGATTACAGCTGGATATTTGAGCCGGTGTGTGAACTGGAAGTGGCTGCCGAAGCGATGGCCGTGCGCAGCGATAATGACAGCGATTCGGATGACGCTGATGCACCGGAGGGCAGTGATGCGGACAGCGATAATGATGACAGCGATAGCAGCAGCAGCAGCAGCAACAGCAGCAGCAGCTCCAGCAGCAGCAATACCAGCACCACGGGCAACAGCAACTCCAATACACAACCGAGTCTGGAGAATGGCGCCTATGTGGAGGTGACATCGACGCAACCCATGCGCCATCTGCTGCCCAATGAGTACCAGTTGCCCATAGCTGATCCACACGAATCCACATCCATCATACTGTTGAGGCCAACGCTGAGCATAACGCCAGTGGCACCTGCTCCTCCTCCTCCTCCTGCTCCTGCACCACAACTAGTATTGCAAGCGGCGCCCATTAAGCGACGTCGTGGCAGACGCAGCAAGGCGAACGTGGTGACGGATAGCCAGGGTGCAGCGGCAGCTGTGGCCCAACTGGGCGCCAATGGGCAGAAGTGCTTTCAGTGCACACACTGTGAGGCGTCGTTTCCCAATGCCGGCGATCTGTCCAAGCATGTGCGCTCCCACATCTCCAACAAGCCCTTCCAGTGCTCCATTTGCCAGAAGACCTTCACGCACATTGGCAGCCTCAATACGCACATACGCATCCACAGCGGCGAGAAGCCGTACAAGTGCGAGCTCTGCCCCAAGGCATTCACCCAGTCCAGCAGCCTCATGGTGCACATGCGCTCCCATGCGGTGCGCAAGCCACATCAGTGCCTGCAGTGCGATAAGGGCTTCATCAACTACAGTTCCCTGCTGCTGCACCAGAAGTCGCATGCGGCGCCGGTCGAGAGCTTTGTGTGTCCGGAGTGTGAGCGGGAGTTCAAGGCGGAGGCGCTGCTGGACGAGCACATGCGCATGCATACCCAGGAGCTGGTGTATCAGTGCGCCATTTGTCGGCAGGCGTTCCGCGCCAGCTCGGAGCTGGTGCAGCACATGAAGTGCCACATGGGCGAGAAGCCCTTCACCTGCTCCCTCTGCGATCGCTCGTTTACGCAATCGGGCAGCCTCAACATCCACATGCGCATCCACACCGGCGAGAAGCCCTTCCAGTGCAAGCTGTGCGACAAGTGCTTCACCCAAGCCTCCAGCTTGAGTGTCCACATGAAGATCCATGCGGGCGAGAAACCCTATCCCTGCCACATCTGCGGCAAGGCCTACAGCCAGCAGGCCTATCTCAACAAGCACATTCAGGCGCATGCCATGGATGCGCCACCTGCTCCTACTCCTGCTCCTGGCCCAACTCAAGCTGCTCCTGCTTTCCAAGCGCAAAGAGAAACGCTCGTTTGTATTGTGTGCGGTGCACTGCATGCGGATGCCACGGCGCTGGCGTTGCACGTGACGCGGGAGCACACGGCGCTCCTGGACAATATGAAGCAGGCAGCGTTGCCGCCGGCTCCCGTTGTGGCGGGCAAATGCAGCGCCGTGGAGCGACAGGCACAGCAGCAGGCGTATATGAATCGGGTGCAGTCGATGTTGCAGCAAATGAATCAGCAGCAACAGCAGCTGCCGGCCATGGACTCTGCCGGCGAGGATGAGGAGGAGCTGGACGAGGATGAGCTGGAAGAGGACGAGATGATGATGATGATGTGGGGCAGATTGAGGACGTGCAGCAGGTGGCAAGTGGTGATGAGGATGATGACGAAGACATCGATGATGATAATGTTGACGACGACGACGACGACGATGATGATGTTGATGATGTGGATGAGGATGTTAATGATATTGTTGATGATGATATTGAACTGGTTACAGATGCGGATATGTATTATGATATGCCTGGTGATTTTGCCGACATGGAAGTGGGCTGCGAGGAGGAAGTGTGCGCCGATTTTATTGAGAACGATGATTATGCTGCTGAAGAGGAGGTCTACACCGAGGATCTCTAAAAAAAAACGTATATCAGAGTTATTTGTTAAGCATAAGACTCATGTATTTTTAATTTGTATTAATTTAATTGAGAGGTATTTATGTAAAAAATGTTATGCAAAACATTTAGAAACTCAATTTACATGTTTAAGCCCTGTTTATATTTTACTTATTTTTTTTTGGCCATAGTTCTTATTACAGCTTATTAATACAGATATCTTTGGCATGCCAAAGTTAACATACCCTTGCAGATATATATATATATATATGTTATAGTCGTCAAATGTTGAAAATTTTGTTTGAAAATGTGATGATTATATTATCTGCCAGGTTATAAAAACACACCCCAATTAAATACATTGTCAAAAGCCTCTGCTCAGAGCTCTAATCCTTCTACCTACATTCTTTTAAAAATAATGCTTACAGCTTTAGCTTTCACCGGCTGCTTAGTATATCCCGATTAGAGCTCTGCTTGGAACATTCCCATTTAAATGCACCACCAAAAATGGTATTGTACTTTAGTATTAAGCTACACACACTGTATGCTGCTCATTTACCATAATTTTGAACCAGATTTCCCCCGGTTCCTGAACAGAGAGATTACATTAATCGTTACCTTAAAAACAAGAACAGAAAACAAATGTGTTTAATATTGAAATATTGATAACAAAGTATCCTTACTATTAATATTATTTGTATGTGTGATTGGGAAGTCTTGTGAAGGTCATTGTGGCTATGCTGGGCTCCTTTGTCTCCACTTTTTCGGTCTCGGCAATGCCAAACATGCCGGGCAGGATGAAGCCACCAGCTAGCTTATTATTGGGTTCGATCTTTTCCGGTGGAACAATAAGCTCATTGTCGCCCTGATAGACAAAGGGTAAGCGCAGGATCCAATAGGCGCTCTGCGAGAGTCGTGGCAAATTGGAGCAGCCCAGAGTGAAGGTGTATTTGCCCACACGGACCTTGGGATCGAGGATGATGTTAACGGGCGCTTTGGGCGTCACCACATGAATCCGCATTAGTTGTGCCAGGAACGTGGTCTGCGCACGACACGGACACGGAAAATAGAGAGGCATGTTATTGGTGATTACTTTGGTGCTGGTGTCGCGTTCAATGTCCGCATTGCCACGGAGCACACGGTCCGGACTGCACATCATAAAGCGATGACCGCGCGAGCACTCGTACTCGAATCCTACAAAGACCTTGAGGGAGAGACGATCTCCCTGCTTGCGATAGCGTTGATTCTTCTTGCCCGTCTGCTGTTGTTGTTGTTGCTGCTGATGATGCTGGTGTTTGTTGTGCGGCTGGACGAGCCGCAGATGTACATCCCAGGGCAGCAGAAAATTGGCACCGGATAGAAAGCCACTCTGAAAGTGTTCCTGCAGTCCGGTATTGTGGCTGTAAATGGAGCTGGGACCAACGCAGGCGAGCGACCAGCTGGGAAACAGTGGCAACAGTTCCAGGCCACTAGCCATGTGCACCAGTCCCGGCAGATATTCCGTCGTCGATATCACTTCCGGTTGCGTTGCATTCGCCTGCATTTTAATTAAATTGTCTCTGGTCCCAATGTTGCTGCTCCTCTGATCGTCACGCTCCTTTAGTTGGAGAACCATTTCATTTTCTATGCTGCCGCTGGAAGCTTCACTGCTGGTGTCATTGTTGCCCTGGCTGACCGGATCACAGGCGTCGGGAGACTCCGCTTCTCCCTCTCCCTCTGCCTCCACATCCTCTTCGCCCTCTGCATCACCTTCCTTGAGAGAAGCACCAAAGCCAGCAATGGACATGTTCAAATCGGAGCCATAAGTAGCCGACAAAGGTTGTGAGCAGCCATTACCAGATGTTTCTGTTGGTTTCTCTGGCTCTGGTTCCGCTTCGGTCGCCGGCTGGGAGTAAGGTTCATCAGCTGTTTGGGCTTCCTGATCACTGCACTCCTGCACCTGGGGCTCATTACGATTCTTGTGGGTTTGCAACATGGGAAAGGCGGCGTCAAAAGCCGCCGCTCGATAATCACTGATGGATGGCGTAAAAACGGGAAAATGAAACTTCTTCACCTTCACGCACAGATTGCACATGGCCGCCATGTGCTCATAGTAATCATAATTGGCGTGACGCAGCAAGTACGGATCGTCGCGCCTGCCCTGCGTCCGGCCACAATTGCAACTGGAGATGTGCACAACGCCGCTGTTATGATTATCATGTGGTATATCCCTTGAATTGGTGCACGGATGTCCACGCATGCTGGGCAGCTCACACTGCTGCCGGCCATCATTCCAGAACCTACAGCAAATGTCATTGAGCTTGGCCAGCGCCAGTTGCGAGTATGGACCTCGACCCTCCTCCTCAAAGGCCAAACTGGCATTCGCTAGCATCAGATTGTGGGCTGCACTGCCATAAGTGACGGTCGCTGCATGTTTATACGCTGCGATTCCCTTCTTCAAGCCCAGCTCGCTCAAATGGCACCAGAATCTGTGAGTACAAATGGATTTAAAATTATGTTCAGAGCGTGATTAGGTTGCTTACTTTTTCTCATAGTTAAGGCTCTCAGTGAAGTCCCGCAGATACGATTGCTGTGGTTAAAGTAGAAATTTACAGTACTAAAGCTTTAATTAAGAACCAATTACTTCTTACGTAATGTGCATTTGTTGCCACGTAGCTGAGATCTTGAACATGCCCCACGAGCAATTTGTGTATGTTGTCCATGCAGCTGTGCCAAGTTGTAAAGTCTAGCAGTTGAAATTGTGGCGACTGTGAGAGCTGCTTAAAGGAGCCCTCGTCAAAGCAGCCCTCCAGTGCATCCTGTACATGAGGCTCCAGGAATAGCCAAACTGTGTGCCTTCTTTTGAAGACCTGCTCATCCGTTTCACGCGCATTGTACGCTTCACCAAAGGGCTTAACGAAACCATCAAAAGGCGCCAGCGCAAGAATTTCCATATCCTCTTCCTCCTCCTTGGCATCCGGCTTGGACATGGCAGAGTTGAGTGCATCTATGGCAAGCAGGAGACGATCAGGGCGCAGCGTCTCATGGGCATTGTAGAAAACAAATTGTTTGTTGTTGGGCAACGCAAGCAGAGAATTGTTAGCATTATTGGTAACAATATTATATTGTCGCAGCAGCTCGTAGATCTTGTCCTCCGTTTGGAACTCATGGGCGGAAATACACTCGCGTGTCTTCTCCACATCCTCAGGATAGTTTTCAAAGATAAATAGTATACGAGGTGTACAGAGACGCGCTCGATCGCCCAGCGAAATCTCAGCAACGGTTTCACGCAACATTTGAGGTAGAAACTCCAACACATGCTGCTCACGCACATATTTCAGCAGCTGGCAAATTGTGACCAAGGCTGTGTCAAAGGTCTGGCCAGTCTCCACGTACACCACAATGTGACAAACGTGCAGTGCCAGCAGCATTTGACGCACAAAGTGCCCTCTCATATTCTCGTAGAAACTATCAAAGTCAATCGAAGTTTGCTCTAGGACCTTCTGACTCAGCACCACCTCATCATGTGTGGTCTCAAAATGCAGCAGCAGCGTATTTGTGCCCGGCTTGTAGTAGCACATTATTTGACCATCTGCCGGCTTATGCGTCTCCTCGGGCTGCATGCCAAAGGCACTCATCTTGTTGGCCAGTGGACATTTTGAGCGACCAATGACGCCAACAACAACTAGTGAGCTTTTTAGTTCCAACAGCAGCGGTCTGTAAATTTGTACTTCTTGAGACTTGAGTTACTTTGTCCTATAAAGGTCACTTACTGTACATCATCAGGCACATCCGGATATTTCCAGGTGTAATAGTTTTTATAGTCCATCTTTTGCATGCGGCTAAAAAAAACCAAAACAAACATAAACAAGTCGAGATGGCACTAAGACATATCGATATGACACCTACGTGAGCGATAGCTATCGATCAACATTTACTACGCAAATCGCATTTTTTCTATCGTTTATTAGCCCATCAAGTACCGCAAATAAAACAAATGGCCATTGTGTTCGTCTAAAGCAAATAAATTTTATTGTAAACTTTTGCCATTTATAAATACTTTCAGCATACCTTACAGCTTTTCCATATGCCAAAGCGTGTGTCTAATTTGTTTTATTTTCATTTTTCGCTTCAATTGTTATTATTAAATGAGTGTTAAGTGCATGAGTAAGTATAATGTATAATGTTTAAATTTGGAGCTATATAATGTTTTAATTATGTATGCGTGTTTGGCTAAATGAGCACCTAAAATGATTTATGTGTTTTATATTTTAATATTAATGCAAAGAGCATGTTGAGAGAGTCTTCTAATACTAAGTGTGGGCATAATAAGTAGATCATACCATGGATCGTACTATAGTGTATCGTAGAAGAGTGCATTATCCGTTCGTTTCAAGAGACTTAAGGTCAGTAATAATGCTAAGACGGTATATGAAATGTATGTATGTTGTTTTTTTTTTTTTTTTTTTTTTTTTGCCATATTGAGCACATTTAAAATACTTGTATGTTAGACTTCAATTGTTAGAAAAGTACTACAATCTACTACAAAGAGTGTCGTGGAGTGAAGAACTTGAATGCTTCTTCAAGGTATTTACAAATAATTTGATTGGGATTTTATGATTGCTTCATGATTTATTATTATTTTTTTTTTTGGGAGTTTAATAGTTGTTTGACACTTTATTTACATTCATCTTTTTTAATATAGATTATGAAATTCTTTGTGCTTTCAATAATTATTTGTTTACGGTAATATTGCAACTTTCGGCTCACTGGAACATTTCAAAAAGTTCCTTTAGTACAATAATAAAATAAAAACAACAAAATCTAAAACTATCAATGTGTGATAAAAGATTTCTTTTGATTTTCTAAATTGTTACTTTTTATTGCCCGGCTTACATATATTTGTATTTCTTTCTTGAACATCATAATGTATTTTCCATTCAGATACGGTTTATTTTAGTTTATTTTCAGTTTCATTCGCATTATTCTTCTTACTCCACGTTTTGGCAGTGAACCTGAGCTTTCTTCTTTGTTCTCGTGATCAATTTAATTTACACAAACATTTCCTTTAAATAACTTTTACACAATTTTTATTCAAATCACTTTTAGGTAGCTACAATATTTAAGCACACGATGAGAACATATATATATTTATTATATATCATGATAGTAAATGTATAATGATTTGTTTAAATTAAATACAATTAAGCACACATATGCAAACAACCAGAGTGTTTAGTTTTTTTTTATATGTTTTACCTACACACGCTTTCGGAAAAACTAAGCTTGCATTATAACTAAACAATTTTATTTTATACACATAATGTATATAGATTTGCTTTTTATTTGTTTATGAAATATCATCACAAAATTGATGATGTCATGATTTAAATTTTCTTATGGCTAACGATGCATTTTATCGGTGTGTTTGAAATTAGAACTAAACTTTGAAATTAGCATTGCAAATACAAGATTATCAACTAAGAGAGAGAGAGAAAATTCTTCAAAACTATAACTTGAATTCTTTGTTCTTGTGTGGATCTTTAAGCAGCTAAACTTATAAATTAAATTGTATTTCGCTTGCATATTTTATGTTAGTATATATGTATGTATTTTTGTATGTATTATGATTTCTTGTGGTTTATTTAGAGATTTGTTAAAAAAAAAGCCAGCGATTTACAGCGTTTTTGCGCGATCCAAGAGATCACTTATGAATTTCGATATGTCCGATGGCGGGCGTTTGCACACTGACAGTAATCTCTGCGTAAAGAAGACACAATATTATTATACAGAATTATAAATGTAATATGAGCAAAAACGTACGCTAAGATGAGATCTTCTTATGTCGTCTGTGTCCATGTCCAATATCTCATCAATATCCACATCAATAGCCTCGCTCTGCCAAAGACAAAAAAAGAATGTTGAGTAAGAGAGAGAGAAAAAAAAGAACTAGCATTGACTTGTCACTTACCGGTGGATCAAAGAGCTTCTGCAGCTCATCGTATAGCCACATTTCGACGGCCAGACGCTTCCTGATCAGGCTCATCTGATGTGAGCCGTATTTGGCTGTGAGGAACTTCTCTCGGCGCTCCTTAACCTCTTTGCCCTTCTCATTGAAGTTGACGCGCAGATTTGTTCGGTTCGGTGAACGTTCGCAGTCGTTCATTTGTTCCAGGCCGCACTGCATGTTGCAGTTGTTGTTGTTGTTGTTGTTGTGCGGTTGGGTGTTTATTATTAATTAACTGTGCAGCGTTTGTTGAACTTGCAACTGCGACCACAATCAATTGGCGTTGCTGTAATTGAAAGCAGACAGAAATTGGTCTTTGAAATAATATCCATTTGTACATACATATATCTCCCATCAATTAATATCTGTTCGTTTTGTAATTGAATTAAATGTACTAATATTATGTAATTGCAGCTGGGAGCTGATTTCCACATGCGTCATTCAAAAGAGAAAGAGAGACCCACTTTATGTCCATTCCCATTCCCATTTCGAATTCCAGTTATTAATGCTCGTTTTGGCCTAAAGGCATTTTCAAATTCCCTCACCAATGACTCACCAACAGCTCCACACACAATGAAAGAAAGAGTGGTGAGCGCGTGAGACGGGTGAGGGGAGGGGAAGCTCCTCTGCCTTAGCCTGGCTCTCATAAAAAGTCTGCCTTGTGATTCATGCTGTTGTTTATATGATGTTGTTGTTGTAACTGGAGTTGTTCTGCTTTTATCTATGGCCAAGATTTGGCATGCAAACAGCAACAAGGAATAATTGCACACACATTCCAAATCCCCCCCCCCTCCTCCTCCTCCCTTCCTGGCCAACTTATATCTGGCGCTCTGCCCACGTTTCACAGTTAATTAAATTAATGTGTATTGCATGTAATGAATGCTTCTCTGATTCAACTTTGTTGCCTACATGACATTTGACTTTTTTATGACGCGGGCGACATTTACAACACACACACACACACACACACATACACAATGACCTGACAGCTTATCAGAAAAACTTTCGACTGATATTTATCCACCCACAAACATATGTGCACATGGCTTATAGTTGCGGTTGGGCAAAAAAGGAAATAAAAACATTTAGCACTGATGAAGATAAATTACTCTCAGTCAGATAACTTATAAGCTGCTGGCAGTCAAAAGTTTTCTGACATTATTTTTAATTGAAATGCGCTATTTGTTAAATTTTTGGAACTATACAAAATAAGTTTTTCAACTTAACAAAAAGTCCCCAGTTGATTTACAAGTTCCAAATAATTTTCCCTCAAAGGAATTGCTGGAAAATATAAAATTTCTGGCACATCCGTGTGCGAAAAATATTTCACAAATATTATTCTTAAACTGTGAAAATAAACGTAGGTCAGACAAATATTTATGTAAGAAATGTTTACGAGCTATAGAAGCTAAAATTCTGGGATTTTTTGAAGATTCGCACACCTAAAACCACTCACTTAAAAATTTAAATGAATTTACCTGTTTGTCTTGAATTTTTAATTTTTTAGCTTGTTGTGGAAGGTGAAACTAGAACAGGAACTCTCCCAGACGACCTCTTTCGACTATTTTAATCTTATTTATTCATGTTTGTGGCAAATGGCAATTTTAATTTGTAATTGAGATGCAATTTGGCAGCGGATATAGAAATTGGTCAGTGGAAGTTAATTGATTTGTGTTGCAATTGGCAGTTGTTGTTGTTGTTCTCGATAGAGTTCTAAGGGGGTAGAAAATGATGGGGGGTCTAATTTGAGGCTAGTCACATTTCCTTTCACAACGAATTAGCCGACAACAACCAGAAGAACGAAAGCACGGGTTAAATTGAATCAAATCAGATACATGTTGGCTAAAAGTGGCAAGTGGAGTTGGCAGTTGGAGGAGGCACACATGTGAAAATATGCAGTGTGCCCCCAACCCGGAAGTTTCCGCTACGCTGCACAGTCAGTCAAAGGTTTGGGATGAGACGAAGCGGAGGGTGTGGGGGGGCTGTGTAGATTGGTAGGTGGGAAAACTGTGGCGTCTGTCGACAGTTACGATGTTGTTACAATTTTTCGTAGCTACCCAGCAATTGCTGTGTGTGCATGCAACGTGTTGCATGATGTTTTTTTGATGTTGTTGTTGTTGCTGTTGCAAGCATTTCGACATCATATTTATGCAAAGCTATTGTTGTTGCTTGATGTGGCAAGCAATAATAATAATAAAGGCAGCACTCACATACTACTTATACATTATCTACCCCACAGTTAGGCCTTGTAATAGTACAAAAACAAGTAAAAAAAAAAAGAAAAAAGAAAAAACGTTCAAATGCTTTTTTATCTTTGGGAATATGTAGTGAAAATTCTTAAGATAACTTTCCAACTATGCAAAGTGAGTTTCCCACACGGGCTAAAGTTAAGCGACGTTTTGAGCTATGAGGCATGAACTGGCGCATAAATCAGTGCAGCAACGCCTGAGAACTGAATAAAAAACGTGCTCTCGCCTCGCTATCATATCATGTCCAGGGGCCATCATAATACTAGGTAGTATACGACTAGGCCAACGGATCTGCACAATTAGGCCTGATGTCAGGCAATTTCCGGTATTTAACGCACACAAAACGCAAAAACCAACCAAACAAACAAATAACAAAAACTCTGCCCAACTTATTTGACTTCCAACTGTCTCGTATTACCTACTATGGGACTGGGACCCGTTCTACTCTCTCTCTCTCTCTCTCCCGCTTTAGCCCCTTCTCTTAGTCTGTTTGTCTTTTTGACGACTCGACATGCGAGTGACAAGTTAAACGTCAGTTTCATAATTGCTTATGACTCTCTTAACTAAATCTGGTATCAGATTTCGCCAGACACACACACATAAGTGAGCCGCCCAATTGAATAGTGTGAACAAGATAGCAATAGCTGAGAAGTGAACGCACATAACTCATACAACAACAACAACAACCACAAACTCAACACCATTGTTATTTTTAGTTAATGGTCGGAATACAATTTATTTTTGTTTTAGATGCGGAAATCTTGTTTTATGTGTGTGCTTGTTGAAAATATTTTTCGCTTGCCACATGGCCGACAAAAAAATGTTGCAGTTTTGGCCAACTATGCGAAACTATTTCAATATTTAGACTCTTTGGCAATTCAATTTCAACTTCATATAGGAAAATATTGGGAAACTTTTTTATGCGTGGGCTCAAATGGCAGCTCTAATAGGGGAAAATGGTGGCAGGTTCGTGTTTTCCCAGTTGCCATTGACATTTTTGGCGTTTGTTGCCTTCTTTTTAGGGAGGCTATGAAATATGGGCAAATGGAGACATATGTTTGCCATTATATTATGTGTTCTTTTTTGTATTAAAAATGTCACAGCATGTTATTTCTATATAAACATTGCCTATTTTTGCCATGTCAAATATGTCAGCTGTTGAGCAAAAAATTATATAAATATTTTGAGAAGAGTTGAAAGTGTGGTTGATATTTGATCAAAGCTTTATTTAATATTTATTTTATATACGTTTTTGCATTGTCATCTTTTTGTTTTTTTTATTTATATCTAAGTTTGATAATCATTTTATGATACTCAAATAGATAATAAATATTCAACAGCTGGCTTTCTCACAGTTATCAATTCGATAAATTTATAATCAGCTGCACTTCCAAAATCATCCATGAGCTCACATAGAAACAAGAAAGTTTTACTGAATTTGTCATCAAAGGTAAAACACAAATGCAATAATTGCCCGTTCAACGAATATTCAATTTGATAAAGTTCTGTCGAAAGGGTGCACAAAATTATTCATTTTCAATCAGTTAAGGCTAATCAAATTTGCTTGTACTTTGTCAAAGAGACGAGCGAACATGAAACACGAGCCAATTAGCAAAACGCAAATTTGATGAGCTAAACAACAAAAAGAACAATAAAGTGACAAAAAGAGTACGGCAAAATACACAAAAAAAAAAACAACTTAAAGCCTAAAAGAAACGACGACAGCTTCCATCTAATTGATTTTTAAGTATCGCCAAATCTGAACGCCAGGGGGCGCCCTCAAGTGCGTCTGGCATCTTTTATGGTACATTGATTGTATTTTTGTTTGTACTGTGCTGCCCCCCTGCTGTCCATATATGGCAACATGCAAATAACGTGCCACAAATTTCAAGAAGTGGCGCAATTGTCGTTAAGACCTTTTACGTTTGCGAGGTGAACAGATTTGATACACATATTTGTATTTTATTTTTGGCCAGGCGCCTACTTTTTAGATTTATGGGCAAGGTTTACACGCAAAAACTGTATGCTAATTTGCAGAAAATTACCTCAGACGTTTAATTAAATATTAATAGCTTAACGCATTTATGGTGTTGGTCTTAAAAACTAGTAGAGTTCATTAAGAAAGAATAAATAAGTAATGATTGACACAATTATATCCTGTAATCTGTTTCAAGATTCAACAAAGAACATTAAAAACTTTTATACATAAACAAATTACCTCAATAACATTCACATTATATTTGCTTTTGAAATAAATTACCATTTTAGTTGTTTTTAAAAGCAAACATTCATTTTAAAATAGCACAGTTTATAAACAACTATAAAAATAGCAATAGAATGATTTTGCTCAACATCTATTTGTGATTTATTTTCGTATAGATATTTCGTCTAAATTCTCCACGCTTGTTGCTCTCGGGTGAGAAATTCTCCAAGTGTTATTTGAAAGGTTGCCAAAAAAAAAAAAAATTGTGCTTGCAAACGTAACTTTTCGCATCATTTAAACATTTGTGCGGTTTTATGGGCTTTATGTGAATTATATATTTTTATATTCCGCAGCGGCACTGTCGAAAATTGGGCTAATGACTGCAGACTGCGGTTTGTGTGTTTGTGGCATTTATTGTTGTGATTGAAATGGCATTCAAAAGATAGAACCGAAAACTTGTGTAAAAACTTTTACTATCAAAAGGAAAAAAACCAAGACTAGCATTTGCATAAACAAAAAAAGAAATGCAAATGAAAAGAGAGTGAGAAAAGGAAAGAGAGAGAGAGAGAGTGTGCAGAGGTGTAGAAAAATAAATATGATAAGGCATTGAAAATGAGTTCATTAAGTCAAAAAGGCCAAATCGAGCGTGGCATTAACCCATATTGAAAACCAGTTACAGCTCACATGGAAACGGATATTTATTGAGAGAAAAACAAACGAGAGGAGCTGGAGAAAGAGGAGGTGAAAGAGACTGCGGTCAAGCAGCACAAACAGAGAGAATAAGATGTTGAATGCATGATTTTAAAATTCGAAATTTCATTCATACGAGTTTTTCATGGGGGGAATCTTCTTTTTGTTGGCATTGTAGAAAAGTGAAATGTGACGCTGCTATGCTAAAAATGAGATCCAATAATGTGCGGGGTCTACAAACAAATATCGAGCTTTGTGTATGCAAATGTTTATGATTGTCGGCAACATCGGAGTCAGAAACACAAAGCAAAATAAAAAACCTCCGAAGATCAAAAAAAAAATATAAATAAATAAACAACAGAGAGCTGGTTTTCACTGGGAACACTTGAATACCCTAGGAATACAAAGAGCTATAGAAAAGGCTTAGTTAGACCTTAAGTAAGCTGTCGATCGATTAATATTGCTTACATACGTCAGCTTATCAAGTAGAAATTACAATAAATTATACATGGCATTATATATTGTATTTAAATTACAACTGCTGACACATTGCATAAACTACGAATGCAACAACAGACAGCTGATAACCCGCAGCTGCCACAATCTCAGACTACAAAAAATATTTCCATAAATACTCATAAATATCAATAATAATACAGAATAGTACAAACACATAAATAATAATCGCATAACGCAAAAAAAAAGTTTTGTCTGGCAAATTAAGCACATTTCAATGGCAATTGATTTTTTTTGATGATTGCTTCACACCTCAATCATGATTGATCGATTGATAAGTGTGTGCCTCGCATTCTATAATTTAACTAGCAACATTTAAATGGCTTGCTAATTTTTAGGCGCAGAATTCGCCAATTTAAAATTGAATATATTTAAATTGAATAGCAGACTACAAAAAGCAAGAACGAAAGAAGTAAAGAATATTTTTGGAGAAGAACAGATACAATAAACTTGCTGGACAACTAAATCTATTAATCAAAATCAGGCGTTAATAGACTACTGAAAGATACAGATACTTAGATACTCAGAACTTAGTTTCTTCTTCTTAATAACTTTTCAAAACAGCATTTCAGTGGTTAAAATTGTTGTTTAATGGCTTTCGACAAAATGGTGTAAATATGTACACATCAGTAAAAGTTTAAGTAAACATCAAAAAAGTAAACCCCTATTGACAACTTGACTGGTTGCTTCGGTAATTAATTTTGTGTACAACTTTTTGTTCTAAAGTCGAAGGGGGATGTTTAACAGTTGGCGCCAGCTTAAACTTACTCAAGCCCGCATTTCCTGCTTGCTATTGCTGTTGTTTTTATTGAGCCCACACGAGAAACAAGAAGAAAAAAGAAAACTTGAGCGCAATAAATTTAATTGAAACAACAAGCAAAAGTTGCTGAATTCTACAGAAAAAGAAAAATTTCCACAATCAGCAAGGCATTCAATTTACAGATATATACAAGTACATTATGCCCATATAGAAAAACAATAAGTTCAAGTTCTTTATTTTTTAACTTCGTCTTACGTTTCAACGTTTCGCAATCCGTACGTTTGTGACTCAGTTGAGTTGGGTTTTGGGTTTCGGTTTCGGGAACTTTGTAAGACAGATTTGTGTTATTCAACAAAGTTAATTTGCCTTATTGCTTATTCATTTCGCAGCGTTCTTTTAGCTTTAATCAATTTTTGAGCACATTAAACAAAACGAAAAAAATAAACACAATACAAATGAGGTTACGCTGCGGGCTGTAAAATGCCCAAAAGCGAAGCTTATGGATAAATAATTACAAGTGAAAAACACCTACGAGATACACGATCTATGTGCGGTGTCAAGTAGCCGGAGCCAATAGTCAGTTAGGCAGGCAGTCCATCAAGTCAAGTGCTTTGCGAGTAAGGTTTGTTGACCTTACATATTTGTAGTATATGTTTATGGCGAGAACTAATGGAGTCATATTCAAAGTGGCCAAAATGAATTGTCATGCCAAAGTTACACAATGCGTTCTCATATACAATATATAATTGTTGTTGGCCGCAAAAGTTTTTCCAAGTAAATGTCAAGCAAGCGAAAAGGAAATAGGAACTTTGCCCATTCCAGCGGCCTACTTGACATCAGGAAAATAGAAAAAATGAAAACAGTTTTTCCAGGCAATTTTTCGTATTTGTTGCTTAATTTATTTGTTGTTTGCGCATTGCCTTTGTGCCGTGCGAGATTGCGTCATGGAGCATGAAAACAAACATTCGAATAGGTGTGTGAGAGTTTTTGAGGGTCTATGCGACAATATTACTATGTGAGAGTGAAGTACAATGCTTGAGATTGTTTTTCATAAATAGAATATTTCATTGAGCTGAGAATGTCTTAAGCTAAGTTATGAGAACATTTCAGAAAAGACGAGGAAATAAGTTGGAAATGTTTATTGCTTATGTTTATTGGTTAGCAGTTGTGGCTCATTTTGTTTCTTTAGAAATAGAAATTCATAATTTTATCGTGCACTGAACAAAGATGTTGAAAATCTGGACATTTCTTTTTATGCCTCTTAAATACTAATGATCAAAGCATAGATACCAATTAAGTTTTCTTGGAAACAATCAATGCGCTTAACTAAGAGACGCACACACACACACTTCACATTTCCTTATAACAAACGATTGACAGCCCTGATATACTTGTTCTATTCTTTGCTTGACTTATCTGGAACTGTGCAGCAGCAGCAACCGCAAAAGCAACAGCAGCAGTATTTTATCAAAGTCAAAGTTCTTGAATAGGAGGCCAATCGATAATGTAAACAACATAACTTCGAGCCCAAACGCAATTCAAAGTCAAAGCCGTACCATGGAAAATGCTGCAGTGTAGGGGCAACCAGAGGTGGGGAGGGGTTGGCGGGCCTATCACAAACGAATGCGATAGGAGCTCAAAACGTGTTGTACGCAGATTGAATGCATTCAATGCGAACCAAAAGGCAATAAAAAAACACATGGAAAACATTTTTTTTATAGTAAGGAAGTTCAAATGCCCTGACGAATAGAAATTTAAAAAAAAAAAAACTAGATTTAATTCTGATACAATTTAAAAACTTATTCAAACTCAGTTAATCTGCACAGTTTTTCACCTTTTTTTTAAATGTCACATTTAACGTAACAAAACTACAATTGCCCCAAAACAAGGCCGTAAAAGAAGAATATGTGTTTATACAATTTGAGCGATATCTATAAATATCAACGCATGTGATAAATAATGCAATAGAAATTGTGCGGGTTGTGTTGCTATTGGAAAGCCGAGCCATAGGAGTGGGTGGGCGAATGTGTGTGTGCTGCGGGTGGGGGTGGGGGGTGAGTCAGTGGTAGGGGGTTAGTTGTTCATCATAAGTTTGCCACGCGGACCAGCAAGCGAGAATCACGCCAAATGCACGCAAAAGAGCGCCTCACAGCGGGAACATGTCTGCTTTAGCTGTTTATTTATTTATTTATGAATGCGGCAAGTTAGTACTATGTGAAAATATACACATGTATGTATGTATGTGTCGAGGGTCTATGTAGTTTGTTATAAGTTTATATATATATATAATGGCAATTGTTGCTGTTGGCCTGGCAATGATGGAGGCTATAAAGACGTTAAGCACAGAGTTTATATGGCTATACTCATAAACTGATGTGTGTGTGTGTGTGTGTGTGTGTGTGTGTGGACGATGCAATGATGCAATCACAGCGAACAGTGCAATATACTCTATCAATGGGCACATATGCACATACAATACACATACGCCCCGTCTGACACTAGGTTAGAGTTCAATGGAACATGCTCTGTTTTATATCCAACTGAATGAATATTCAATTGTTTGTACTATTTGGTTGTGCTTTAAGCTGGATAGACTTTAGATTTAATAGCAACTGCAGCTGTGCTAATGTAGAAACACCTGCCCAGAATGCCATGCAAGTAGAACCAACTAAAATATTAAATTCCATAAATATGAAAATAACGCTTGCCACATGTCCTGAACACGCTACAGTCAAGGTTATCTATGCCCCGTCTAGTTGGCCATTTATCGATCCCAAAACTGTTTCAATTAGTACATTTTAATTGCTTTAATATCCGGTTAGTGTTGAACTCTCAACGTCAACTGATGACCAGCATCTGTCAGCTGTTTAAATATTTATCGTTATTTGACATTTTGCCAGCTGCAGGCCATGCAATAAATGTTTTGCCAAAAATTCGTTTTAGTTTCGGTTATTTCAACAAAATCCTCGGGGATGTGTGACGTGCTCTGTTTTATTGTAGCTATGCCTACGCATTAGTGTTGGTAAACGAGTGAGTGACATATGAGTTTCCTGCCAATTAGCAACTCTACAACTTGGCAAACTAAATTGGGAATTAGTTTGTGAAAACTTTACGCAAACGGTGAATAGGTAAAACGTGTTGGACTATCTAATAGATAAAAGTTAAAGCTTCTGGGAAAAAGAATAATAATAATCGGTTGTTGCATTTAAATACCCATTTGGCATACAAACTTTATTATTTACGACCAAAAAATCGTCTCAATTGTATTCGTAATGCGTTTTCAATGATCAATTCCCACAAAAATCAAATGGAACTGACCACAAAATTGAGTTTGCTTCATTCTCATTTGTATGTCTTGCAACGTTTCGAATTATAGGCGAAACAACTCGACTCTGATTTTTTTATATTTGTACATTATAGACGTGTGTATGATTTCTTTGTTTCTTTAGCGCTATCTGCCCTTCTATTTGGTACAATTTCATGTGTGTTTTTGTTTCAATCTTAACGAGTTTGCCGCCGTGTCTTACATTTCCGTTAAGAGAAACTGACAATATGCCAAACACGTCCCCGTTTGCTTATTAATCTTTTTGACGAAATCTCCCATGGAACATGTTCACATTTTCAGACGTTACGTTTGGCACTTTTCTCAGATTTCTGGCTTAAATCTTTTCGTTTGTTTATTTTTCTTTTTTTTTTTTGTGCCTGAGGATGTTTGCACACGTTGCTCTTCAAATTGTTGTTTAATTTGAAATAAATTTATTGCCAAGCGTCATAATTAATGTTCGTTTCGAGTCTATTCTGTCAGAGGGGTTCATGTCTTGAAACTTTGGCGAAGGTCGCTGTTTGCTTGTTGTTCTGAAAACTACAACACAAAAGCGATTATCGTTCCAATCAGGAAAGCTGCAGAAATAATAAATAAAATTAATATAAAGACCCGTATCTTTCAATCAATTTTTAAATATTTATAGAACAATGGAGGGCAAACTCGGAGTCTGGAGGTATTGTGTTTGTTGTTGTTGCTGTTAACGATGAGGTCAACTCAACGGCTGGCTGTGTGAAGCCTTGGAAATTGTTCGATACGTGTGTAATGTATCTTTCAGATACGAAAGTAACTAACAGTTGTGTGGCACCCTGTAAGCTATCGATTAAGAAGAACGGCGCGAAAAGCAAAACATGTAAACATGTCAGAATCAAACGCATGTGTCCAATACTTAATGTATCTACTGCATCGTATCTTGTATCTACTTCGCCACTTCTTCTTGTTTGTTCCTCTGTTTTTAGCTGCTAGTTGGTTTTTGCTTGCTCTGCAACGAGTGATTAGACACAACGCTTGGCATATGTTATGGCAGCAATAAAACCAGGTTACCAAATGCAGCCAGACACAACATAAAACTCGCCAACAAACTCGACACACTTTAAAATCGGCACAGAAGCGCACATAGAAATAACATCAATAAAATGGGTGAAGAAAAAACACTAAACGCTGAAAAAAAAGTGAGTCTGCGATTGATAAAAAGTCTATGAAAACAAATTATGCGCTTACCGCTAAACTGCAATATCGAGCATCTTTCGAAAGAAAGTTGACTTTGTTGCATTTACTAACTTTTGTACAACTTTGAGCTACTCACAAAGAATACACTTGTATGTTGTCTGCAGTTTTTGACAAGCTTTTAATTAACTGAAGCATAATTGGATTTTTACTGCATCACAAAACTTTGAATTTACTTTGCTCTAACATTTTAAAAGTACTTTGAAGGCACAAAACATTTTTAATGACTTTCTTGAAAGGTAAACTTTTCTCTAGTCAAACAACAATAAATGGGCGAAGCTATTTTTTAATGAGATTTTAAAGTATTCTTATGTTTATGGTCTACTAAAAACATAACTTTATGAGTAACCATTCTAGCCTTGTTCTACTGTAGTCAACAACTAACTAGCATCGCTTTTCAAGTTCTCCGTTTGATTTGCTGCTCATCTAATGCTGCTGGCAATCAAGTTTTTCTCCTCTCAAACTGCGACTGGGACTGAGTTTGAAGCGTGAAGCGCAGTTGCGTTTTCGTTACGTTTGGCTGAATGCGTAGCCAACAGGCAGCAGGGCAGTACAACAACAACAACAACAACAACAACCACCCTCCCTGCCAATACTAATGGTAATAATAATAAAAAAAAGTAGAAGAGAGGCTTCATATATGAAGTTGTAAATATGTAGGAGCTGCATAAAATTCCACAGCTCGACACGCACGCACACAGAGGCAGAAAGCTTGTGGCAGCTTCTGTGCCGCAATGTCTGGTAATGAAAAACTGGGCAGGTGCTGGGTAAGCACGCTTCTAGGCCCAGGCATCTACTGCTAGCTGGTCTGGCCGGAACGCTTGACCGGCTGACTCGACTCGACTCGACTGACTGGCCAGCAACTCTAACGAGAACAACAACAACAACAAAATATTGAAATATTTTCCGGTTCTTGGCAATAAGAAAGTGCAGACAGCCTCTGGCAAACTTCATACAATAATATTATAATACTAATAATTTTACAAAATAATATTCATTTTCAATTACTTTGCTATTTGGCAGTTTTCCAGTGAATCCACAAAATTTGAGATGGTTGTGTAGTTTTAATTATTTTGATAATTTCACTTGAAGCGATTTTGAATTATTTCTTTTAGCTTTTTAGGATTTTCCACTTTTCTGCGGCTACTTTCTGCTCAATGAAATTTTCATTTGCACGAGAGCACAATGAGGGCGCACCGTGGTGTGGAGTATCAGCAAAAAACAAAATGCGCACAACACACAGTTAAAGATACAGATACAGATGTACTGGGAAACAAAACTCGCACACAGATATACTAAAACGCGACACGAGACAAAGTGTTTGTTTAACTGCTTTTTTTTTGTTTGTTTATTAGTAGTTTGTTAGGCGGCAAAGTCAGGCGTAGAATCAAAGCGAGTTTAACGCGCAACCGTTGAGCACCGTGAAAAGACTGAAACTGAACTGAAAGCTAAACCGAAAACCCGGAGCTAAATGCAGCTGAGAGATACACATAAAATGTTAGCATGCCGGCAACAGCAGTCTGTTAACAGCAAGAGAGCCTTCTCTGTTAACATACAATGTACAGAGGTAGAAGTCGGCAAAAGACTTTTTGTTTTTGTGGGCTGTGCGCGTTGATTGACTGTTGATTTGTGGGCTTTCCATGGCGCGATTAATGACAAGAGCTCAGCGGATGGCCGCACAATATGTTTAGCTTGGCTGCGCTGGCTTAGTAGTTGTTGTTTTTAATGTTGTTTTGCTTGTTGTTGCTGTAAGCAATGATTACAAAGCGCCCGAAGCGCAGAACTCTCACTGTGAGATGCTCATCTTTTCATTTTTTATTTTTCGGTTATGCATCAAAAGTGAACAACATTTAAGTTTTTAATCCAACCGGTATATTTATGGACTTGATGGTCAGCTTTAGCAAACACGTGTTTTTTTTAATCTATCTTATATTTATAAATCGTGATTTAATTGGGAAATGTATACAATAGCTTTACACACTGGAGTTTAAGAATAGAAATAGCAATAGCTTTGTAATTTGATAGTCTTATGCTATGAACAGCTTTATAAAGTCATTGAATACATTAAACAAATGTTAATAAGTTAATGATAAACATCTAACACTGTATATCAGCTTACTTATGCATAATGAATAACAAACATAGAGAAAATCTTACTACTACTAAAATCGTTATAAATTTTTAACAGTAAATACTCCTAGATCGTTTTCTGTAAACTCTACCTACATACCTGGAAATGTATACTATTTGAATTAGGCCACAAAAGTAAAGTTGTAGTTACCACTTCCGGCAACTAACCCTTCTCCCTTCACTATCTATAACTCACCGTAGAATGGCATCCCATAGCGTTAAATGTCACGCTGTTGAGCATTGGCAATGGCCATGGCCACGCTTAGAATGCCATCAACAAAAGGTACCGCCAACGTGCAACAATAAAAAACAAAAGCACACCAAACGGACATCTGCAGCACCAATAACTAGAATGGGTCAACATAACAGCAGCCTGTTAAACGTTTAACAGCGTGAGAGCAGCAGAGCTCTGTTAGCTAACAGAGGTCTAGCTAGTTTTTTGTGGCCAGGTTGGGGGGCACGCGTCAATATCGGGCTTAAACCGAAAAGATAGATAGATAGATGTTTGAAATTGGCTTGAGCTTTTCACAAATGTGACAGATGTCAGTCAAATCTGTCAGCGGAAGCATTTAAGACAGTCGATTTATTGAATATTTAAACACTGTCAGCTTAGCTACTAGTTCTCGTCTCTCTCTTTTGTTTTCTTGGCTTTAAGTTTTAATGAGCTGTTTGTCATTTCTCTTTTTTGTAATGCTTAAGCGTCTACTTAACGTTTTTTAGTATATATATACATGCTTTTATACTTGAGCTGTTGGTTTTCTATCGTTTTCTGTGTGCTTTTGCCATTAAGCATTTTTTGGCTTTGTCTTCAGGCACTGGCGCTAGATAATTGCGTTCCCCACCATTATTGTTGCCATTCTCTCTCGTTCGCTGGCAACAACTAATTAAATATTTATGCACTGGCGTCTTTTTCCAGCTCTAGTCTTCGTCATTTTCACTTTTTATTCCGGGCTCATTTGCACATTACATAAGGTAACGAAAGCCCACGCAGCGTATGCGCAATTTTGATGCATTTAAATATTTAATGCACTGTTTAGAGTCCAAAACAAAATCGTTGACCCTTTCAGGCCCACGCTCAGACATGTCCCAAGCTTTTTGCCTCTCAAGCTTTTTATTTGTCTATTTTTGTTCTGTTTTGAGTGTTCTCGTGTGCAACGCTAAAGAAGCATTGAACTTTTGTTGCTGCCAAGTTCAAGAGTTCAAACGCAGGCAATGAGCCAGCATCCTAAAGTCAATGTTTTCTAATGTATCTATAATTGGTTTTTAGGGGCATTTACTTTAGCTTGTGATTTCTTTTTCCTTAAATTAAATTAAATTCATCTTATTTTCTCGCTTAACCGATCAGATTATTTTTACTATTTTTTAGTTCTTAGTTTTCCTTTCCGTCAATTTACTATGTTTCTATTTTATAAGAAATTGTTTTCCTTATTTTCTTCCTAGGTCATCTCTTAGTTTATCATCTGAAGAAATCTTTCGCATATTTAGCATACTTACTCGTGGCTATGCTTAAGGCTCTTGTTGCGCTTTTATTGTGCGGTTAAGCCATTCTATTTCAGAATTGTGTTTCTTGCTTGACTCACCACGCACCACACCACACCACACCCCCCTCCCCCTCAACTTAATGTCGCGTCTGCTTGTTGTTTTTGGGGGTACTTGAAGGTTCCTTGACGCGACGTCTCCAATGGCTGGAACACACACACACACACACACACACACAAGGGTAAAGTCGCCTTTATGCTTTCGCCTGTTGGCGCTGCCATTAATTCTATTTAGACCCACCCAACAGCACAGTCTGCTCCTTTATGCTATGAGTGCCCAGCACACGCCCAATATTTCCCACTTTCCCGCCCATCGTTCCGACATAAAATTAGTAAAACAGACGCGACGTAGTCTGAGTTTTTTTTTTTCTTTTTGTGTGTGATTTGGTTTTTGTCTTGTTTGGCTTACGAATATTCTGGCATAATTAATGGCTAGTTCGTCAGTTCATCAGTTTTGCCGTTAAGGGAGTGTGGGCGGACGTTTACGCATAATTATCTGCGATTTGGTAGGCGATATTTGCCAAGTTCATGGGTCAACGAATGTGTCTCCGAATGGGTGTTTAATTCATTTACCTTACAGTTATTCTTGTACGGAGTTTAAAAAAAGTCGCATGGTTAAAAGAAAGCTATTCATCGTTTTTAAAAACTATTGCTTCAAGTTCTAGATTTTCCTTTCATTTCTTTCTCAGTAAATTTATTTCTTTGGCTTCTTCAACTTTATTTATTACGTGTTCTGTCACACATTTTGCTGTTATTTCCAGTTTCTTTCATTCAAAATAAATGTTACTAAGCCTAAAGAGCCGTTCTTTGTGGCTTTAGTTTTCTCTATTGCTGCGTTTAATTAAAATTAAATCGTGCTATTTTTACTCTTAGCTCTACAATGAAGCTAAGCTTTATTTATGAGGCAGCTAAAAGCTGAGCAGTGGCGTAGGAAAGGGGGCTTAAATAAAATACTTACTGCGTCTTAGTTGCAACCCCTTCTTAATTGATTGATACCCGCCACTGTGCTAACCACAAACAGCTTACGCATCTTGTTAGCAATTTGTTTCAGTGCCTTTTTTCCATGTCGTGTTTGCCTAAGACAACATTCATTCAGATTTCGCATTATTTTTAAAGTTCTAAATAAATGGCTAGCCAGCTCTTGGCTTAGATAAATAAAGTTGGGCTACTGCTTGGCCATAACAAAGACAAGAACACAATGTTAAGACCAGTTAAGATCCAAAACCAGTTTTGGAATAACAAGAGCTCACCTTTGTACACAGACGAAATGCGTACGTCAGTCAAATGCGGAGGATGTCGACTCCAAGTTTAACCTCGGCTGCAGCATTCAACCCCAGACTTTGCTTTCTCTCTTTTGTGTGTGTGTGTGTGTGTGTGTTTAGGTGTGGGTTGCTTGAATTTCCATTTGGTTAAATGCACGAAATTTACGAGCTTTTCGCGCACTGTGCACGTGCACATGTCCTTTTCATGCTTTACGAGCATTGGGTATTCACAAATTTCTTTCTTTCTGCTCTGCCCGACAATGTTATTGAACCCTAGATGAAGAACCCCAATGGCTTCGTGGCGTCGTCGGCGTCGTGCCAAATGACTTTGAAACAAAAACAATTTCGATTTGGAATTTACTTTACTGACTACGTCCCTAGGCTTTAAACATTCACCACACATTCCCCAAAAAATCATGGCAGTCATAAACTATTTGCAGAATATTCGAAAGCAGACAGTAAAAATAAAAATAAAAGAAAAACAAAATAGTTTGTATTCTCCAGATACTTGAAATAGTTGCCTCTTCGGGCTGGGCAGACAGGCATTGAACTTAATGCAATTTGTGAGCACGGACAAAAAAAATTGAAAGCGACCAAAATCGATAAAAAAAAGCGCTTTAAACACGCTCAAAAGTATGCAGCTGTAGTTGGCGCCGAAGCAATTAAGTCTAACCTCAATGTTGAAGCTAACAACTAAATGCAAAATGTTGTTGGTGTTGCTATTAACTTAAATGACATGGCAACAAAAAGCTGTGCCAAACCACACCGTCCTTCCTTCCCTACTCCCTCCATCCAGCGAATTAAAAGCATTAAAATCGCTCGCAACGCCAAACTGAACATGCAATTTAAGGCTCTCGTTTTGCAGAAGTTCACGTTGTTGTTGTTTTTGTCATTGTTGTTGGCAGTTGGCACTGTAAGTGCACTCACTAATACACACACACACAGACACAGTTAGCGGCGTCTAACACGCTGCCACTTGACTAGCAGCAGGAGCCGCAGCATTCTTCCTCTTCACCCCTGAAATATGCAATGGTTTTTTTCCCTATTGCTCCCAAGCTCACATTTTTCCCACTTTATGGGCTCCAAATGCTTCTTTTTTTGTTGCACCAAAGGGGTTGCTGTTGTTGTTGTTGTTTCCTGACTCCGCTATGCTTTTGTGCAATGTGCGCCTGGGTGTTTTAATAAACGCAACCAGTCTGCATGTGTGTTTTGTATATATATATTTATTTATATATAAGCACATATATAAGTATGTGCTTAGAGCGGGAGTGTTTACGACCCTTTTTTCATCGCTTTATAGCTTTATTTTTTCATTAACATTTTTCAAGTTGATTCAACTTCAAGTTTTAAAGTTGTCACCCCAAAGTGACGCATGCGCCACCACATTGTTACCAGCGAGAGCAAGACAAATAGAGAGCTCTGTTAAGTTAACAGCACGCTGTTAAAGCTGTTCGGCTGTTGCTGTGTGCAGTTTTTTGTCGTCTAGTCTGATGCTATTTATAGACATTTCTGGCTTATGCTGCGGCCAAAACATATACATATGTATGTGTGGAAATTGTGTGTACATGCATGTGCTAAGAGGTAGGGTTAGAAATAAGACCAGGGATAAGAGAAAGTTGGCAATATGTTCAGCTAAAATGGGATTTTAATGTTTCGAAAATGGCTTTCTAATGTTTTGAAAAGCTGTTATGTTTTCAATTTATTTGTAAATTTGCTTGTCATCATCATTGTATTGTTATTCACATAAAAAAAAATCAAAGGAAATACAATAATATCGAAATAAAATGATTAAGAAAGTATTTCATAACTTAAATACCTTTTCAATAAATTTTAAAGATAACTTGTTCTATAATATGCTATCACACTATTGTACATATCAATTAAATTTGCCTTGATAGGCTTATTAAGCCTGACAAAACTTTAAATCAGACAATGCTAACAATTAAAATGACAGCGCATATATGTGTGTATACCCCAGCTTTATTTCCTTAGTTTCTATACACAACACACAATATTTACCAACAATCTACCTAACTGCTTTGCTCCTAATTTACCCAACCACAGACATAAACACTCACCCCCAACAGCAGCTGAAGTATTAAAGCCTGCAAAAAACAAAAAAAAAAAGCATACAAAAGGAATACAATAGATACAAAAGCTTTTATTGATTTTTATTTTAATATGCCGTTTTCATGTTTGCCGTTAAATCTGTTTGAAGATGGGCCCAGGAATAGAAACAAGGCAAAGGACACGAACAGGGATACGTTACACTTGTTGTAATTGTTGTTGTAACAGTTGCAAGGTCTGCAAGGTTAGGGTTGAAACTCAAACATAAGGTTAACATATGTTCACTGGAAGCGTGAGCACAAAGAGAGCAAGCTTTTGAAGCTTCCGTTGGAACGTAAGTGATGGCAAATAAAAGTTGTAATATAAGACATTCTTAATTAATAAATTAAAGTTAATAAAATATGCCTAAATAAATTATAGCTGAGCCTTTAGTCTGTTACTAGCCTAAAATAACTGCATTAAGCCAAAGTTAAGCGCTTACAGCTGATGCAAAAAGCTTGAGAGAGCTTTCGTTTTTAAGGGTTGCTGTATTTATGAACATCTTTTTCTCTCTTTTTTTTTTTAGCATTTTCCATTGGTTTACATTCGAGCCAGCAAGCAAAACGGACTTGCTTTTTAATATAACACACTAAAAGTAATATTTTTATTGATAAATATCAATCTTTTTAGCTAGCATTTAAAAACTATAAATGTGGTATTAGACAAAGTGATTTTTGTAAAGTTAGTAAACGTAAAAACTGCGCGTTTTTGAAAAGGGCTGAAAAAAATCAATAAGCGTGTACATTTTGTAAACACGCCAAGCCCCCGAAAAGCGTCAACACACTTCACTGTTAAGTTCAGTGAGCTGTAGCCAAGTAATTAGCCAAGTCAGTGGGCTAAGAAATCAGTCGAAAGAGTTCAAACCACAAATCAGCTGCAATTTTAGCCGTAAAATGTTGCGACAGCTGCAATTGCTGTCGCTGCTGCTGCTGCCTCTAATTGTGGCAACTGCTGCCCAGCCCGAGTTTGCAGCGGCGCCAACTGCTCCACATCATTTGACCAAGCGCATGGATTTGGAGTCGTGCATAGGTAGGAAAAATCAGATACTCAGACAACATAATGTTACTATGCATATATATTTACTTTTTTTTAGGTCACTTTGATGTGCACAAGAACACAATTATACGCACTGGAGAATCGCAGGCAATTGGTGGCAAGTATCTGCAAGGTCTGGAGCTGGACACGCTGGAGGAATGTGAGCGTCTCTGTTGTGAAACGGACTCCTGCGATGTCTACATATTTGAGCGCAAAGCTGGCGGCTATTGTTATCTCTTTGAATGTGGTCCACCCGAGAATTTCCACTGCAAGTTTACAAGGCATGCAAACTACACGAGTGCTGTGCTAACTCCACAGGTGCGCAACAGTTTGGAGGCAGTTGCAAGCACACCTCGTCCGCAGTTGCCGCACATACCCAGCAACAACATATCGCAACAGGAGTGGGAGCTGAGCAATCTCAAACTGAAGCCGGAAGTGCAGCGTGACAAGCCCACAATTGTGCTAATGCCAACAACAGCAACAGCAAATGGAAATGCTCCAATTCAAAGTGGTAAATAATACTAACAATTTCTGCTAATTTGTTTAATGACCAATTCCCAATTGCATTTTTTTATAGCTCCCGTGTCGCATTGTGGCCGCTTTCAGTTTAGTTGCCACTCCGGTGAATGCATTGCCGTTTACAATGCCTGCGATGGTATTCCCCAGTGCGAAGATGGCAGCGACGAGGGACCGGAAGTAAGTTTAACCCTTCAACAACTTATTGCCTCATTTAACATTTGCTGACCAACTTTTTTTTTATAGTGTAATGCCGTTGCCTCCACGGCCGCAAAGGCCAACACAAACAATGTGGAACAGCAATATCAGCCAGTGCCGCCCATACAGCAACAATTGCTGACAGCACAGCAACCACAACAGCAGCAACCACAGCAACAACAACAGCAACATGTTATTGTACTGGGACCACCACCGCCACCACCACCACCACCGCCAATGGCTAGCAATCGTGAGGATGCCGCCGCTTGGGCCAATCGCAAGATGATTGCCCAAACACAAGCACAACAGCAACAGTTGCAGTCGCAACAACAACAGCCACAAGGAGAGATTTTAAATACAGGTAATTATGAATATGAACATGAACACTGTTAGTCAGATTCTTGCCAAAGAAAACTATGTGGCCCTAAAGGGATAATGTAGGCCAGACTTTCTGAAACTTTAAACTCAGTTTGATGGCTTTCAACTGGCAACAAATTTTCAACCTTTCTCAACTAATTTATAATGAAAGTTAACAAGTTTGCAGAAAATGGCAATAAATATTTATAACTTAATATAATAAGTACTTTGTTTAAGAGAGAACAACTTGTAGCTACAAGCAACAAAGAACTTTTCCTTATATCGTGTGACATTAGCACATAAATTGCAGCCAAAGAGCACGCAATGTTGCAGCTCCAGCTCCAGCTCCAGCTGCAGCTCCAATGATCAATTGGCTGCGGGCAGTTGAGAAATTGCTGGGAAAATAGCAATTACCCATCAGTTTTCATTGTTGTAATGGGAGCCACGTCAGTCTGAATTGATTTACGAGACAATGTGTGTTAGTGGGAGTGTGTCTGTGTGTGTGAGTGTTGTTATGGTTTCAGTGTCTACTTGTAATTAATTCAATTAGCTGTGCGTTTAACCATTTGCTTCCTCAACAGATGAGCAGCTAAACAGTCACATATTCAGTCACAAAGGCGGCCTGCAACTGCAACAACAGCAGACGACGAACCAGGGGCAGGTTCAGGGCCAATCAGCGCCACCTAACCAACAACAGCCCCCACCACCAGCAGCAGTAGCAGCAGCAGCAGCAGCACAACAACAGCAACAGCTGCCGACCTATAACAACAACAATAATGGTGGTGTTGCTGGTGGATCTTTGTATGGCATGTCGCTGCCACGCTCAGGCATTTATCTGACGCCACAACAACAGCAACAACCTCAAGTTGTGAGCGTGCCACAACAAACGCCAGTTATAAACTGGCCACAAGTTGCAGCGCCGCCAGCACAAATTGCTGTGCAACAACAACAGCAGCAGCAGCAACAGCAACAACAACAGAGCCACGCCTACATAACTGCGGCTGCTGTTCCACCAGCGCCTGCATCGCCACAGCAACAATCCATGTTGCCAGTGCTAAACGCGGCACCGACACATGACAAGAATCAGCCAGCTGATGAGGATTACGATGATTACGAGGAGGAAAAGTCCACAGAGGCGCCGAAGAAAGTAAACAATTTATTTCAACAAGCAATGACAGCTCAATTAAAACACCCTCTCTCTTTTTTTTCAGAAACAGCGCAAACATAAGAAAGCCAAGGGCAAGAACAGCAAGGATCCCATTGAGCTGGCGCTGGAGCAAAACAAGCAACAGCAACAACAACAACAGCGGCATCAGCAACAGTTGCCGTCGCCTGCATTGCCCGTGCCTGTTGGTCCCGTGCACGAGCAATATAAGATGATACACGATAATCTGGCGCTGGAATTCCGCGATCACGATGGCCACTCGGAGCGTCCGGGTGGAGCTGTTCTCTCCCTGACGTTGGGTCTGTTGGTGACTGCTGCGCTGGCCATTCTTATAGGCTGTCGCATGCGCACAGTGGGACGACGTGCGCGTCGCATGGGCGGCAAGACGCCCTATTCCCAGGAAGCTGATTTTCTAGTCAATGGCATGTATCTATAATGGGAAATGATCGTGCGTAGTATTTAATTATATATACATAACATAGAGTACCATAAATATAAACTGTTTTGTGTGCCAGTCTCGTTTGGGTTGGGGTTCTTTGGGAGTCAAGTATGGTGCTTAGCTTTCGCTTAGCAGTTCCATACAACCCAGAATTTAGTTAAAAGAATTGAATGTCAAACATATTTTATATAAAAACAATTATATACATTCTAACATATATAACAAAAAAATAAAACATAATTTAAAATAATAAAAACCAGAGGAGCATTACATTTATTATAAAAAAAATTATTGAATACTTTTAGGGGCACGCAAATAACACGATTTATTGAATATTAAAACAGCTCTAGCTCGGCCAAATCCTTGCAGATTTTCGAAGGATATGGTGCGTTAGGATCACAAGGACCAACTCTATCAAACGGCATTAAAGAAATATATGGTTATCTAAGAACCCAGTACTTGGAAAAAATTTACCTTCAGGCCGAATGGCAATGGGTCCAAATCACAAAGTCGCTGTTTTCTCGGAAACTACAAGGACAATTTGGATGTCCTTTGGTCAGTTTGTAGCCCTAATCGAAACTAAATGTTTGCAACAGGACTCGCCAGGATCCGTAAGGATTTGGCCGATTTAGAAGCATATTTCTGTTTTTTAAAAAGTCCTTATATCTTTGCTGTTTCAAGGACTTTCGTCCTTTTTATTGGTTTATTCTAATTGGCTGCCAAAGGACTATCTGTGGTCCAAAGGACACCTAAATAGTCCTTAAAATGGCCGAAATACAAGCGATTTTTCAATTTTTATCAATTTTTTCTGACCTACCCCCTTGAAAAAATTTCAGAAAATTTTTTTGGCGAATCTTGGAAATTTTAAATGCAAATCGATAAACATGAATTGAACGATCTCAAAAATACGCGTCCTGCCAAAATCCTTAAGAAAATGGCGAAAAACAGCTTTTTATCGTCATCAAAAGTTGATTGACAAGAATAAAAATAAGTCATTTCATTAATAATTTCCTTTATTTCGTTTTTATTCAAATTCTTTTGCTCATAAACATCGTCTGTTATGTTGTTTTTCCTCAATCGAGCCTTAAAACTACAAAATAATAGGAATTGTTGATTTTTTTTATATTATTCTGTTAATGTGGCTTTCGTTTTAAAATTTTACGCATATCTCGAATTAATTGCGCAATTGTTGTAGTTTATATTTTTATTTATTACTGCTCGCATTTTTATTAATAATACACAGTTTTTACTGCACGAGAATAGCCAAAGAACAAATTTGACGCTTACAGATATCACAATAAAACAAAATCTAAATCAAATTGTTTATAAACAACATAAAGATTTTTTTTTAGTAAATTTGGAAACATTTGTGTCTTAAGTTGTTTTTTAAATATTTTGTAATTCGTTTCCACATCGAGTCTTTTTTAATTTTTTTTTTTTTCGTTTGTCAATTCTTGGTTGTTATATTGTGGGTTTTTATAATGGGAAATTTGTTTAAAATTACAAAACATGCTGCCCTGACGATTTTTTGTTTGTTTGTTTTATGTGTTAATAAGTATATTTACTAAAATAGGCTTTGTTTGCTGTTAGTCTGTTGTTGTTTAGCTCCATTTTTCCTTAACACTGTACAGATACTCGTAATGTAAACTAATTGTATTTATAATAATTATATGTATATGTAGTTGATTAGTTCATATGCCAATGTTGAATATGGTTTTGCATGTTTTCGTTTACTTTGTTTTATGTGGTGCCTTCGAATCAAACAAAACTTTAAACATGCAATAAAGCCATCTTTTTTACACTATTTGATTGCATAAATAGTTATACATATGTATGAAACTCGTAAGTGTGTGTTTTTAGCAATATGACAAAAAGTTACAAATACAGAATGATTTTCTTTGTCCCTTTTGCAAGGGGTATGGTTTAGCTATTTACGGCGATTGTTTTTGTTGGTGTTGTTCTTGTTGTTGTTGTTGTCGTCTGCTGTATGTTATGCTGTTAAGTTAATAGTTAGCGTACTTTAATATATATATTTGTAATTTGCGAATTTTCGTTTCTTGTTGCAGCTTTCGGTACGTGTGTAATGCTGAGACTTGCGCATCATGTTGCGTACCTGCGAAAGAAGAGTCGGGGAATGGGTGTTTAAATGCCTTATTGCCGCTATTCGCACTTCTACTCACCTCTTTGTCCAAAGACGCGCAATTCGATCGTGCTCCTCACGATTTTGCAAATATTGCGTGGCAATGCTGCCAACCAAAGGATCAGCTACAAATAGGATAAAACAAAGTCAATAAGCGATGTATAAAATAGAACATTAATAATAAGCATTATACGCACCAGGATTACAATCTGTGAGCAGGGAACAAATCGAGAGTAAAACTTTTGATATGGTCAGCGCCGGCGACCAATTGTCCTTCAATATATCCAGACAAATGACGCCCTGGCTATTGATATTACAGTGATAGATGCGTGTACGAAATGTGACTTTGGGCGGCTTGAACGGATACTCCGGCGAGAAATGTATGTCCAGGAAAAACACGCCACCCTCATACACTGAGCCAGGTGGTCCCAATATGGTCGATACCCATTCATACAGATTATCACCCTTGGGTCCAGCACTGCAATTGGGCGGCGGATCCAATGTGATTTCAGCCAGTTCTTTTTGTATGCGCTTGGCCGAGGTGCCCAGAGCTTTCGATATTCTAGGCGTTGACTTAGTATCCTTACGTGGCTCATCGCTGGCTGCCGGTGTTGAGTTGTTGCTGCCCGAGGCAGCGTTAGCGGCTGCAGTGCCGCCATTCGTATTGGCGCCACCACGTCCGCGTGCTGGTGTGCTGGCGGCTGTGGATTGATTGGTGGAGGCAGTGCTGCTTGAGGAGCTGGCGCTGGATGTGGCCGCAACGCTTGAGCTGGTGGCGCTGCTGGCAGCACCAGTCGCCGCTGCTGGAGTTGAAGACATGACTCGTGTTACAGTCTTTTTTCTTGTCGGTGTATCTCAGTTTTTAAGTAAGGCTATAAAGAAAACAAAGCAAAACCACTATATTACTATATACTATTATGAGAAACTTATTTATTAAGTTAATCATAGTCACCAACTTATAACTTATTGGTCTGTTTTGAAATTGTCTGGTTTTAAGGCTGCAGCGTTGCCACCCAGCAGAAAACACATTTCCACATTAATTCATAAAAGGCGACATAGGAACTTTATATTATTGCAAAAATGTGTTCTTAAGGCTTATTAAACCGTAAATCAAACAAACCACTGTTTAAAAACATTTGATCTATTGAACTATATTGAACAGTAGCAGCAGCAGCAGCGTGCGCGTTTCTTGTGGCAGGTCCTTGACCCGTTGAACAAACATAAAGACAAACACGCTGCAAGTCGAGAGGCCAAAAAAAAAAAAGAGAAGACCCCTGCCACAATCTATTCATTTAAGGCCCCACCGGATTAAATTTAATCACCGGAGCGCGCTGCCCGTGCAAAAAGAGAGGCGCAAAGGCAAGCGGCCATTTTGGCAAGCGTTGCTACTGCTGCTAGCGATGCTGCTGCTGCACATAGAGAACTATTGATGGCGACGTCGGCGTCAACGTTTGCTGTTTGGAGTTTGCCATTGGCCGTGACAATGTGCACATTGTTGTGTTTAATTTTAGCGTTTCTCAAATATTCGCAAGTTTGTTGCTTGCACGCGGTTGCAGTGTTGAAAAAAAATCAATCAGCATAGCGCAGACATTTGCAAAACGCGTTGCCTACGCCGCAACCCCGCTGCCCGATCGCATGATTGCACAATTTGAAGCAATGGCATCAATACATTGTTCTACGGAGACAAAGAACTACACGGGGTTAATTGTACAATACGCACCTTTTGCAAATACAATTTTGATTACACTTTTACGTCGCGAAAACACTGCAAAATTATTCTGCTCCCTGCTGTCGCGCTCGCTCGCTTTGCTCTCTTTCTCTCTTTTACTGTCTCACACTTGGCTGGTGTTTTTTACACTGTTCTTTAATCGTTGTTATAGGTTGTACAACGCGTTACACTTTTCACTTAATTTGTATAGTTTGTTATTATTATTTTTATTTGATTGTAACTACATTTAACTTTCAGAAATTGTTGTTAGGTTGGTCGTCGTCGAGCAGGCAGACAAGCCGTCGACCGCTTTTGATGTTTCTTTTGTTGTCAAATTAGTATCGATGCAGCAGTGTGGCTATCGATAGTTACTCAAAACGTGTGCAATATATCGCCGGTAGCTATTCGATAGTTTTGTAGCAAAATAAATGTACACTTTATTTAAACTTATCGGTGTCTAACAATTACTATATAATTAATGGTACAGGTCAAACATTTTACTTTGTTTCCATCTGCTCTTCAGTTGCTTTGCGCGACTTAAATACACGCACAGTGTTATCGGCCCCACCAGACACAATGTATTTAGGATTTGTCCAGTCAATATCCAGAACCTTTTCGCCATGACCCAACAAATCGTAGAGCGGTGCCTTGGGACTCCTGCAGTCCCACAATTTATTCTGGTTGTCATATGAACCAGATACAAACAGAAACTCTTCCGTGGTTGACCACATAACCGTCTGTACCCAAGCATTATGTCCCAGGTAAGTGTTGCGTACCACGGAGCCCTCTAAATAATTGATAATCAAAACTATATAAGTACTCAATAAAATTGACAATATTAAGGATTGACATACGATTTGTGCGTGCATCATATAGACGCAGATTCTTGTCCGCCGATGCGGTGACAATCAACCGACTCAGTTTGGAGTAGCTCGCATCAAATATAGATTTATTAGTTGATATCTCCGTCTTGATGCCTTCCATATTCAGATCCCATACTTTGAGCGTATGATCCCAGCTGCCAGTCAAAAGTGTGGTGGCATCCATCCACTGCACAGCCGAAATGCTCTCCCGATGGCCCTGCAGAGTCATTTTTGGTGTCTAAACAAGGGCCAAAAGCTATGTTTAGTATTTCCACTGACACGTTATATTAATCATAAATAGAGCCAACTGAGCCTACTTACGCGGGAGCCGCTCTCCTTGGCACGCTTCGCTGTGCCCTCGCCAGCATCCTCCAATTCGGCTGACCAAAGCTTTAGCATCGTATCCCAGGAGCCGGTGGCAAAGCGCCGAGCATCTGGACTCACAGCGACGCTGTCGACGCCACGCTCGTGACCCTTGCACACGGATACACATTCGACCGCATTCGAGTCAATATTCCACTGCCAAAGCATGGCTGTCTGATCCTGTGAGGTGGACACAAAGCGTCCAGTCTCATTGTCCAGCGATATCCAGTCTACAGCCTTGATGGGAGCTGTGTGGCCGGGTATGGTTAGTATGTGCTTGCCCTTATTCGTCCAAATGTTAATGGTGTTATCGTAACAGCCAGTTAGAATCCATTTGCCGGAAGCCTTTACTGCCGAAACCCAATCGTCATGCAGCAGACAATCCTGAGGCTCTGGAGCGGGGAAACGCTCCACATACTCAATCTCGATGGCATCTTCAAAGCTGATGGCCTTCTCGCGCAAATGATCGCACAAACGGCCACGCAGATACTCATCAAACACAAGAAAATCAAAGTCAACGCCTTCAGCGCCTTTGTTCTGCAGCAGCGCATTCAGAAATATATTTAATTCCGTTGTGGAAACGCTGCCTTCAATTGCATATGGCACATCCGGCACAGCATAACTAAAAATTAATAACCAGTTAAAGTATATTCAATTTTTTTTAATGATTGATACTCACTGTTCTTGTTTGGTTTTCAGGTGTACCTGCACCTGCCCCTCGCCGTTCTCAGCTTCCATGTTCCAGCACACGTGCGTTTCAATACGATGTTTTGGTTTCGCCTTTGGTGCTCTTTCGATGTGACTGAAGTGTCAAATCAAAACGTGGTTGTTGCACTCACTTCTCGCTGCAATAACGCAGTACTAAGACAAGTTTTATGTTGCGTTCTAATTGATTATTTTTGTATATTAACGTTACCGATCGGCGAGTTTTGTGGGGGCCACAAATAGTGATGCGTAAAATCACCGAAACATCGATGCTGCACTCGCGGAGGTAAACTATTTAGCGTAATCGATATATTTCTTAAACGAGCGGAGCTGCCAACTTTGTGAAAAATGTGATAACGTTAAGTTCAAATTTAAAAAAAGGTCAACATATGAAGTGCAAGTTTAAATTTGTGTCTATGGTGAATCTTCAAAGAAAAAAATTGATAATTTTTTGATTTGCATGTCTCTTAGTAATGTTATTTAATCATATCTGATCTTATGTAATACGAACATGCCGAAAATTATAAATACCCAAAAGTTAATCGTTTATTAATTAATATGGATACGCTGCGCTGCCAAAGAAACAAGCAAAAAGCAAACAGCGAAGATGTGCGACGCAAATGTTGACGGCTTATGCAAAAAAAACAAAACATACAAACATTAAAAAACCATGGTTGGTTAGCAATTTACAATTTGGCTTTTCAAGCCGTGCGCAATTGTTAAAGTTTATTAATCATTAATGAACCAGATAGCAATGCCCACACTTGAACAACAACTTGTTACCACTCGGCTCCGCACTGGAAGCATGCAATGGAAGGTTAAGCGCCTCTTGACATTTCTGTTATGCTTTAACCTTCGCAACAAAAGTGGACAAATGCCCAATAATAATTTTATGATTTGCCTGCTCTAAAATAATCAACTTTTATGGGTCGCCTGGCAAAAAGAGGCTTCCAATGGTAGATTTGTTTCTTTTTCAACTTTTGTTTATCTTCTTCTTGTACCAAAAAACCAGAAATAAACAAGCGAAATGTTTGGTGCCGCCAGCAACTTTCCAGACGCAGCACTTCCAGCGTTGGCTCAGCTTATAAAAAGCGCTCGATGCCTGCGCAGCCAAATCATTACAACAAACTTCACGCGCCAGGTAAGACATCGTCGAGTGTCGTGCGTGAAAATATTCAAATACAAATAAAATATATAAATCAAACGCGCATCTTTTGCAGTTCAATATACAAACATGAAATTCTTCGTGCTGTGTTCACTGCTTTCTGTGCTGCTCTTGGCCAGCTGTGTTAGCTGTTTGCCACAGACTCGTGAGGGTGCCGCCTACACAAATGAGGCCATCCGGCAGGCACAGCAGACGCTGCTCATTCCAAAGGATGCGCAGATCCAGAACGTACAGGAAGGCATTGAGCTGGGCGCCTATGAGCAGATACCCGGCAATCAGCGCATCAATCTGTTCGATATCCTTGGCGATACTGTGCCATCAGAGGTGATTAACAATCTGCAATCGCAGGTCGATCAAATTGGACGCAATTAGATTTCAACTCTTCACATAAATCATTTCATTTTGGTTGTCCCACATTTGTTAAGTTTTACACAACAAAAAAACAAAACAAAAATCCACACTAAAATAAAAACACAAAAATTATTTAAGTACAAGTTTGACTTTTGCTCTTTTTTCCAAAAACGACTACCAACAAAAGCGAAAGTCTAGGCTCCTCCAAACCAGTTGTTTCCGCCAAGCGGAAAGTATCTAACAATGCCGCACGAAGATCGAGACGAAGTTAAAGACGATGACGATGACTTTCTCCCGGTTTGGGATATCGCAGCGCATACGGAATGAGTTAAAAGTTCGCTTTTGCAGCTCCTCAACCTTGTTACATAAGTCGAAGACACTTTTATTTTCACTATATATTGTGCGCATTACAGTTCAATATATTGGCTGGAATAGTTGTTGTTGTTGTTCGTTGCCCCAGGGGTAAGTTGAGTCGCTCTTTGTGGTCGTCGTGTTGCTGCTGCTGCTGCTGTTGTTGTTGTTGTTGTTGTGGCAACTGTTGCCCACTGTTGCTGTGATGCAACATTTGTCGATGTCGTTGTCGTGATGTTTGTTTGCTACGTTTCGTTCATTTAATTTCTTGGTAATTGCCGCCGCATGCACTTGCATATTTAATGAAAACTCATTTTGTTGTTGTTGTTTGTTGCTGTTGTAGGTGTGTCCAAATTGCGCAATTTGTTGCTAGGACAGCTGTACGCACTTCGGCATCTTCAGTTCAAGTTTTTTTTTTCTCAAAGACAACTTCTTTTTTATTACTATTTATATTTCTTTTATTATAATGCGTACACATGAAAGTGAACTTGATACTAAATTAACGCTAGTTAAATGTAAGCTTTTTATTTCGTTGTTCATATTTTTATAGTTTTTAAAATAATTGTGCGTTTATTTTTTACTTAACAAACTTTGTTGCGCACCTAAATAAATAATCTTCATATTTAATGTTTATTAAAATGTGTTTTTTTTATATCTTAATATCTAAAAAATGACTGCGCTTTTGACACTTTTATATATGCTTTCAAAATTGTTTATATAATATTATAGGTTTTTAAATAATAATTAATGTAGTTGCTTTAAAATAAAACTTTCAATATTCAGTCTAAACTTAAAAGCTTTTCAAATCGAAGAGGACTATATATATATATGTTTTTTCACTAGAGCATTTGCCATTCGTTCTTTTTGTTATACCTTTCGTTTTTATGCAATAAATTAAATATTAAATAAATTCATAGTAAATAAAACAAGTTAAATAAAATGTTTAATAATTTTGTGCAATGACAACTTTTTCGTGGGCGCTTTTATGAGAATGTGTGTGTGTGTGTGTGTGTTTGTGTGGGCGTGGCAATGTGAAATATATATATTTTATTCGTGCTCTTAAGATACAAAAACGTTTCTTTATTTATATGATAATAAATAAGTTTTAAAACTAAGAATTTCGTTTTGCACGCTTAGTGCAAGTAAATACAAATCTATTTATTGCATTTGGGGCGCCCAGCTTTACAATTCTTTCCAGTTTATAATTGTTGCTAACTTTTAGTGACTTATTCTATATTTAAATTCAAGTTTTAATTCGCTTAACGTTTGAGTAGGATTTGCATTAAAAACTTTAATTTGCAGTCTATGGAAATTATAAATTTTTAATGTTGCTCCTGTTTCTTGCTACTTAAACTTAAGACTTTTAAGACGGCGCTAGCAAAAAATCGACTTTGATTCTCAACTCTACTTAGGTATTAGAGCTGTAATAATTACTTTTATTTATTACATACTTTCAACAATTATTTCAGTAGAAAAAAACCAATTTCAATTACTTTGCAATTGTAGTTCAATGACCAAATCGATTACTAATTTGCAATCGCAATCATTTTACAATTGCAACATTTGTTTTTCGATTACTGAAGTAATTGTTACGGTAATTGTTGTGGTAATTATGCAAATTACAGCTCTGCTATGTATTATATTAGTATGTATATACACCAAAAAATTTGTTGTGCTACCTGCTTGCAGTATTCTCTCTCAGTATATTCGCTGCAAGTAGAGTCGTTCCAGACGCTGTCCTCCACTTAGCTCCACGAAACTCTTCTCGGCGCGAGCCGTCGCCTTGCCAGCATTATTGGTTTTGGCCGCACTGTCTGCCTGCTCTGCCTGGCTCTCATCCAACTTGAGGCTCTCTGCATCTGCCTTGGGATCCTCTGCCGTGCTGCTCTGTGCCTGGCCAGCTCCAGAGCCCAGCTCATCGATGTCCAGCGCTGGAATGCGTGTTGCCCGCGGCGTTGTTGGCTCTCGGAGATCTCCATTGCCGCTGCCCGTTTCCATCTCGCCACTGGTCTCATTTTCCCGCTGTCGCTCACTGATCTTGGCCAGCTCGTTGACGTTCTGAATGCGTGTCTCGGCGGAACTATCCTCGGCGCTGTACATCAAAGGCACTTGTGTTAACTTCTCCTGACCCGATGCCTGGGCCAGCATATGCTCCGTTGTGGAGCCCGTGGTTTGAAAGAATTCCATGTCACTGCCCCCGCCGCTTCCTGCTCCGCTGCCATTGCCACTGGCCTCCAGGATGTTGTCCGTGACCAGCTTGGTGCGCTTGTTATCCCGCTCAAAGGGTCCCGTAATGCTGCGCTGCTCATCCTTGGTGGGCTCCCCTTCGACCAGCTCCTCCAACTCCACAAGCGGAAAGTTGACATCTCGCAAACTGAAATCATCTTCGGGCAGTGACGGATAGGCTGGATTCGATTCCACCTGCGGCACCTCATCCTCCTCCATGTGATGTACGGAATGTGGTGTGCTCGAGGCAGGAGATTCACTGCTGCTGCTGCTGCTGCTGGATTGCATTAAACCCTCTGTGCTTGACTCCAGCTCCAAGGTGTTGTTTATCATGTTGCCATATGTGGAACTCTCCTCGGAGAAGTGCCAAACGCCTTCGGTGCTCAACAGATGTTCGGTTGTGCTGCTGCTGCCACTACCTGGTCCTGCTGTTGTGGAGATGATGTGGTAGATATTATCGCTGCCTGCTGTATCCGGTTCCAGTCCCGTTGCAGCAACACTATTTTCATTATTATTATCCACGAGTGAATCTCGGAAACCATTCTGTATAAATGAGGAATCGCCGCCCACAGCAACTGCCACGCCCTCTGTGGTATACTCCCGCTTGATGTTCACCTTGCTGGGATCGTTCTCGGCCAACGGTTGAAAGCCATCTGCTGTGTAGCCAATGTTGTTGTTGTTGTTGTTGTTCAGCGGCCTCTCAATGTAGCCCACAGAGGCGATGAGCTTTAAGCTTTCGTTGCCCGTGACTGGAAGTGCTTTCTGTTGGTTTGTGTCCGTGCTAAGTGCAGAGTTTTGTGTTGGTGTTGCTGTCGTTTCTGCTGTTGTTGTTGTTGTTGTTGCTGCTGCTGTTGTTGTTGAGGGTGCTTCAGTTGAAACAATTGCTGTTGTGCTATCAGCAACTGTTGCTGCTACTGTTGTTGTAGACGTTACATCTGTCGTTGTTGTTGCAGCGCTTGTTGTTGCTGCACTCGAAGGTGCATCCGTAGTCGACACTTTGCGTGTGGGAATCGTCTGCTTGACCTTGTGATTGTCATCCGTAATGCGAATCTCCGATGGCTTTGTTATCTCCTTGATGGTTATATTCGAATTGAAGCCAGCTGGCGGTGCAGCCGGCTGAGCGGGCTTCGCGGTTTGCGGCGAAACGCTGCTCGATTCGCTGCCCAACGGCGGATTGTTGTCAAGAACTGTGCAACAGAGAGAGAGAGAGAGGGAGAGACCAATTATAGAGATTTGATTTGAGTGAGTTCGCTGCTGCGGCTACTTACTTGGGCAATTGTCGTATTCCGGACAGCAGCGTCCGGGCACGTATTTGGGCATGCAATCATCGCGTCGGAAACAGGTCACTGAGCTGCACACAATCTCGCCACCTGCAACAATTGAATAGGTATCTCTTAATTAAGTGCGGCAATCGTAGCGCGTGTTGCAACTCGAGGCAAGCTTTACATTGTATGGGAAAGGAAAGAAATTAAAGGGAAAGTTTTCGTTCCTTACCTTTGCAGTAGCACACAATGCATGGTGTATCCGGATTAACCAATTTATGCCCATTCTCATAACTTTTGCCATCTTTTTCGCAATCTGCAAAAGAGCAAAAAACGAATAAGGCAAATGTAATACCGAAAAGTGGAAGGTGGAAAGTGGAAAGTAGGCTGCACCATTTGCATAAATGCAACAAGGCGGGAGGCGGGAGAACCTACCGCATTTATAATCGGGACAACAGTGTCCTGTGCGCTGGATGGCACGGCAGCTAGCCCGTTTCGTACAATTCGCCGACGTCTCCGGCACCCAAAGGCCGTTCAGCAGGCATTGGCCTATAAACAATTGGAGAACAGCATTGTTCAGTTTTTTAGTTAAAAAAAAAAAAAATAGAGATAAGTCCTGGGCACTTACCCTGCGGCTGTTGTTGCTCCAACAGAGATTCACTCGTGTTGTTGTTGTTGTTGTTGTTGCTGCTGCTGCTGGATGTGGATCTGATGCTAGTCGGCGTGACCGCGACCGTGACAATTGTAGAGGATGCGCTGGTGCTGTCCGTTGGCACTGCAAGGAAGAAGCCGAAGCAACAAGAGGCAAATTGTGTAATGAGAAACGACAATGGTTGGGATGGGTGGGAGGGTTAGGAAGTGGAGGCTGTATTCAACGATCCTTGGCTCCCCCTCCCCCTTTGGTACATATTTGAATGAATGACATTTTGATAACAGTTGTTTTGTGTTTTCTTTGCTGTCGTTGTTGTTGTCGTTGTAGCTGGGCCAAGGTAAAATGCCAGCAAAAGTTAAATGAGTTTAGTTTTAGTTTGTCTTCAATGTGTTTTTTTTTTCTGTTGCGTACTATACAACTGTTTTTAGGATGTTGTAGGTCTTTTGTCAGCCGTAGTCGATTGTGTCTCGTGTCCTTCATTTCATTCTGATTTCCAGCTAGTCTTGTCAGGTCTTTAATTTTATTGGACTCTGCTGCTTGTCGCCTTAAGGATGGCAGCTTCCAACTCTCAACTCTCAAATTGTTGTCTCGGTTTTGTCATCTACTCGGCTGTCATTTTGAGGACCATGAAAAATGATTAAATATGTGCCTGCATTAATCATACGCACTGTGTCCCCACGAACTTGCGCGTGTCCCCAAAATTGTTTTGCTCATTAGTCGACTGCAAAATGTGACTCATTGTTTTCATAGTTTGAAGGGGGTTTTTTCACAAAAAACAGACATTTATATAGATATCTGTTTAGCAGCGAAAAGTGGTGGAAATGACAAATAATTGTTTCGATTCAAAACACAGTTAATGTAATTTTCTAAAAAATAGAACACGAGTGAAAAATGAACCAAAACTATCAGGTGGCTTGTGCGGCAGTAATTTAATAGCCGTTAGAAAGGTCTTTTAAAACAACTTCCAAAATATATATACTATTATTTAGTAACTTTATATAGCACTAGACACAATGTTCAGTTTCTGGAGTTTGCTTACCTCGATTTAATTATTGATAAGAAAAAGAAAACAAATTAACTGGTATATTAGATTACCAAATAATATGAATTAATGATACTTGCTTCGTGAGATTAAATTACTTTTGTTGTATACTTAATCTGTCTAGCTTTTTATTGCGTTTAAAGCAATTTGTACTTTGTACTATAGTATAGTTAGTTATACGCTCCATATAACTTCCTGGTACTTGGCTTAAAGTCATTCCATGCTTGAGCTCCTGTCTGTCTGCACCTAACACAAACTTAGTTCTCAGATACGTGTTTTCTGTCGCTAAATGATTCTCTCAGTCTGTCTGGGGCACTTGGATTCGGTATTGTTATGTAACACACGCGAAATTTGAAACGTTGCAATTAGTTGAACAGCTTCCCGTTTTCATTGTAGAACGAACGAACGCAACGCTAATTCCGCGACTTTCCATTGTATTTTGTACGTTCACGTTCGCTCTTTCGTCTTTTCAGTTTTTTTTCGTTTTTTTTTTGGTTTTTTGTTAGTTATTTATGGTGCCCGGCGACGCGTCGCATTTAAACGCTTTAGTCTGTGAGTAAGTCTGTCTGTCTGTCTGTCAGTTTTTGGCTGGGCAACACGTTTGAAATGAGCGGGAATTATTATGCGCATTATGTAGAACAGCAGCAACAACATCTGTGCCTGTATTTTGATTTGCCACAAACGGTAATTTGAGTCCGTATCGCATAAAGCAACAGCAGCAGCAGCAGCGGCAGCAGCAGATTACGTATACGCCACCGCAAGATCTTATTTCAGATTTCGAAGCCGTTTAGCCGGCGCTTCTTTATGATTCCGTGTACTTAAGATTGTCGCCTTTGTTTGTCTCTCGCACTGATTTATTATTGTTGTTGCATTGCAAATTAGCATTTGATTGTACTTTTCTATCTATCTCTCTCTCTCTCTCGCTCGCGTATGTAAATTAAACATTTCATGGTCAGACTGTAATTGCATTGACTTTGGTGTTAATTTTTGTGGCGAGTGATAAATGATAAGCGCAGTGTGAAAAGCCGCTAAGCCGCACTATTAATAATGCTTATGTGGCCTAATAATAATAGCCAGCAGTTAAAACCCGGCCATAAATGTGCAACAACAAACCATTTTGAGGCCTGTCCACAATGGGTTTTGAAGTCAAGCACCGTATCCTGCGGTTTTTCAAACAACTAAGGCCAACTTCCAAGAATTTTCTATCTAACTTGGCCATAAGCCACCCCAACCCCTGCGCCCACTTCATAAACTACTCAACTTTGGCTTAAGATGGGCAGAGAACAACGTTGGCACTGTGGCCATTATTAGATTTTCACCAAGCAACAGCATCAGCAGCAGCAGCCGTCCAGTGCCACCCGCCGTGGCAAGCAGCAAATTTCCTGTTATGACCCTGTCTAGTGGCTGACGCTTTCTCCACTTAAGCATTTTGCGGTCAGTTAGATCGAGAAACTGTTTTGTTTTATGAAGTGCACGAGGCGGCCACAAAATTTAAGCTCTGAGAAGCAGGAAATGCGAATGAAAATTATTTATTCTTAGGCACATAAATTGCAATTGTATAATGTCAAATGCAACTCAGAGTTTATGTGCTGTGAAACAAGCCGATTCTCATTCTCAGAATTGATATATGTATCTCGAAATATGCGATTTCAAATTGATGCTTAACAAAAAAACATTGAAAACAGACAGACAGGCAGACAGACAGACAGTCAGACAAATGACAACAAATGAGCGTTTTGAGTGTTGTCAACTTTTCGTTTTATTTGTTTGTCACACTCAAAAAAATGATAAATGATACAAAGCTGCCCAGAATAAATGCCAACTCATGGCCCAAACAAAAGGCAGAGCTGTACAAATTAAACGCCCAAATGGCAGGTGATATTCCAAAGCTTTAACATATACTTAAAGTGGGTGGTACTTATAGATTGTTGGCTTTAAGTTGAAAATTGCCATCATCTGTGTAAATTGTATGGAAGCGTAATTTCGAGGGAACAATAGAGTCAAAAGCCCCAAACACACTCATCAAATTTAACAAGCACTCGTCTATAACTATAAATATAAATATTTGCATACGCGATAAGAGCTATATTTATTTATTGCCTCTGTGACAAACTACATCGTGAGTTGCTTGCTTTAAGTAGCTGTCGGTAGCACAAACATTATGCAAATTTTCATTATTAAATGGTCAAAAAACGTGCTCTGAAATGTGCTAAATGTTGGCGATTTCTAATCAGTTAAAAGCAACTAGGCAATTTTCTAGTTAACTTTTAACTGAGAAATACTTTTTATTGTGTGGTTTTTTCTACGTCTCGATTTGCGTCATACTTAATAACTCAACTGACCTCAATAATTCAAATGAGTTTGAGTTTATTTGTTTTTCTAATGTTATTTTCAATATTTTAGCAAATAATCAACAGTCTGAAAGACTTTTTTTAATATGTTCACAAGATTTATAGCATTAAATTAGTGCTGTTGATTTATTTCTTAGACAAATATGTTATTTTTATTGAGATACATATAATAATTATATGCTTACTTTTACAGCATAGACAATCTATAATTATTTTAAAATAATTACTTGTAAGACAAGCTTGGCAAACACCTTCTTTTTTTTTTCTTTAAAAGTGCCGCCTTTATGCAAATGAACTGGTTAATCGTTCAACTGCTGAGCTAGTTCACAAATCAATGCAAAAATCTATAAAACTGTGACACGCAAAGGTATTTAGCAAGGCAATTTGCTTTAAATTTCTCAACTGTCAGCGAACTTATCAAATAATCAAAACCGAGCAATGTGTGAAATAATGCCAAGTTGAAGTTGTTGTTGGTTCCCTTTACTAATTTGAGGTTGTGCCTTGCATTGGTATATGCTATTTAAATTAATAATACCAAATGGTTACAATGCAGTCAAAGACTTAGAGTCATTAGCAAGCATTAAGTTGTGCGGCTTGAGTGAGGTAGCCATGTGGATGCCACAGCGCACGTGCCACACACAATTAATTGTCACACAGACAGCTGTCTAATTGTTGTATTTAAATAATTATCTATCTATAACAAATGCTTGTCAATAATATTGTAAAATAAACAATCACATTGCTCATACGCCATGTAAGTTTGTATTTCTTCATCGACAGAGTATTGACAAATTGCATAAGTGGCACAGACTGCTGGCTGACACTGTAACCAACACTCAGAAACACACAAACACACACACACACACCATGACAATTAGCTGAAAATGCAGCTTAATGTTTGACTTTATTTGCACTCTCTGTCTGTCTGTCTTTTTCTCTCTGTGTGTTTTTGTTAAAGTGTAACACAACATTAAGCAGATGCCTGAGTTTCGAACGTGACCACAATATAATTACCCGCAGTGAGCCACATGCCGCCGCCACTTGTTGGCCCTCTCCCCAGCCCCTGCCCCTGCCCCTCTCCCCACTTCTTCTCTTCATCAGTATTTGGTCTTTAAAGGCTAATTTACATGCCCGGTTGGGCCTCTCGCCAAAAGTTACACAAAAAGCGTTGAAAGTAAAAGTTTTAACACTTTTCATTTTAGAAGTAGACCTGCCTCCCTCTTTAAAGTCCGCTCCCTCTCTTGCTCTTTGTGTGTTATGTGGGTCTGTGTTTGCTTTAGGTATTAAGCTCAGTGACGCTAAGCAAATTATGAAGCCTCAGCTGTCAAATGAAAGTGAGTTTTTTTTCCTCGTTGTTGTTGCTACTGGAGTTGAGTTGTTGGATTTGCTTTTGTGTAATTGTTTTTGTATGTTGGCAGCAGCAATCGTAATGGAGTTATACCATTTATCTTATTACATGCACTTTTCAGTTGGCTACTTTTTTAATAAGATTTTAGTTGTTTGCCATTGTACAATTAATTGCTGCTCAGTTTTTTTGTGGTTTTGGTTTTTAAAATTTGTTTTAGCTAAGAATTATATTGAAGCTTTTTTCTATTACAAATTAAGCTCTCTTTCTGATTTACAATAGCCAGAAGCAAATTTTGCAATACTTTAAAGCTACATATTAAGTATACGCACAAGGTACACTAAGACTATTATGTCAGGCAAATAGAGAAACATGGCCATGGATCTGAATCAAACACACAAGTAACAGGCATACCATACAAGAGCTTAGCCAACTTGCATCCGAGTTATGTGTGTGTGTGTGTGTGTGTGTGGAAATTGTACGGAATCATAGTCCATATAGCATACTTCTCTCTCTATGCCTTCATCAGCATCTGGCTGTTGTCTAAACTACCTATCATAATACGTGCTCCATATGCGCCAATAAGCATAATAATGCGTAGACCAAAACCAACAAAATCCAGACACAAAACAGCAAACAGGACAGGCTTAGTTCGGCTTTTGTGTGCTGTGTGGGCGAGGTTGGGGTAGAAGGGGTAGAGCTGCCTGGCCAAATAGCAAATCTGAAAACTTACAAGCGACACTTTGCCAGAAAACTTGCCCCCAACACACAACAGTTGGCCAGAGTTGCCAGTTCAAGTAAAATTGTGTGTGAAAACGGAAAATGTGTCCCCAAGGAATTTGCAACCAGAAAAAAACAAAAACCAAAAACCACACAAAACAAAAACAAAAACAAAAAATTATGAACTTCGATGATGACGGGTGGAAATCTTCTTGTTGTTGTTGTTGTTTGTCTGACCGCAGGACGCATTTTGTTATTGGCCACTGTGTGAGTTGCTTTTTGGCTGAAATGGCAGCTTAAAGCGGCTTTTGCTGCTCATGAGCACGCCCCACTGAACTCAATCACTGACTGACTGGCCCATCGCACCATCCCTTTCCCCCGCTAAACACCCTTTCCACTTTCTAAAAAGCTCTGTCTAGCTGACTATGCATACTCGTAGATATGGCTTTGATGGGGTTGGCAGTTAGTGTAATTGTTGGTCTATTCATGCAGAGTTCTACACACACACATCCGTACTGTGTTTGCTGTTGCTTTGCATTGGCAATTGGGCAAACTGTTGCTGTTTTCATAGCCTCTGTGTCACACACACACACACACACAAAGTTTCGGAAAAGCTGAAAAGTTGCCTGCATTCTGTGCACTGAATGTGCCAAGTAAGGTAACCTGTAGAGAAAAGTTTAAAATTGTGCGCCAATTTAAAGTGAAAACTTAAGGTTCAAGGTTGTTAAGGTCAAATAGTTAAGCTAATGCATTTTTACATAACTGAGTAAACAGATAAATCAACTTAAGTCACGCCTCACCAAAATTATGTTAGTCGCGTCTAACAAATATAATATGTTTTCTTGCCCCAAAAACTTTAAGTTAGAACGTGACCAGAGCAGTCCAGCATTACTTTCAACTTTAAGTTACAAAAAAACACAAGACAGAAAAATATTTAGACAGCTGACAGAGCGTAGCGAATTCCTTCGTATTAAAATCCCCAATTGTATTGAAAATCTAAGAAAAATATATAGAAATAGCCGCAGCGCGAAGATAAACAAGGCAGAGGGTGAACTTTAGGGGATGCTTGAGGCCACCTGAACGTGCGTGTAAAAGTTAGCAGGACATAAAATCAGCGGGCGGCTTAATAAAATGGTAAATTAAATGCTTTGTTCTAATGGAACTGATAAGATAACAACTACTGCTGATAATAATGTACGATGAGTTTTACCTTTTGTCCTGATTTTTGTTCGTTCTTTGTTACCGCTTTTCTTTTTTCGTTGTTTTAGCCCAACTCAATCACTGGGCTCACTGACCAATGGCGACAATTTGTTGCCGTTGCTTTTTTATGGCTGCAAAGTGGCGTTAAATTAAAGGATGGCCCGAAAAGGTGGGACAGGCAGCAGAATAAAAAATACGGTTTGTTGGACCCGCATTTTGCCTTTATTTTACGCCGTTTTGATTTTTGCCTCGTCGTAAGACTCCATTAAACAATTCAATTAAGAGGGACGCGTGGAGAGCAAAAAAAATATATATGCGACTTCTTTTAAAATGTCAAACTTGATGAGGGAGGAGGGTAGGGGTAACTGGCTTTGTCTACCGTTTCGGAGTGAAATTAAAACATTTTATGTAAATTTCACTTTTTTTTGGCGTCGTGTCCTTTTAACTGTTTGCATTTTAATTTTATTTGCTAACTGCGGACTTCTGATGCTTAAAGTATTTACTTTAATTTAATGTTGAAAATAAAAAAATTGTCCAAGAGGAAAAAGAAAACATTTAACAACAACATGGCGCAATTAAAAAAGCACGCGTAAAAGCTGCCTCAAAAAAAGGCCAAAGCGGAAATTAAAATATTTCCGGCTTGTTGAAGAATATTTTCTTGTTTGTTTTTTCTTGTAAGTATGGCACTTGATTTTAATGCTAATTGTAGCGTCGCACTTGACATATGGTTGTAGGTGTGAGTTTTTAAGACCTTGTTTTTTTTTTTTGATCATATAAAATTGTAGCAGAAATTGTGTGTTTATAAGAGGATTTAAGAATAATGTATTTAAAAATAAGTACAAATATTTAAAGAGAATTTTTAACCAATTTAAAAAGATGTTTCTTATTGTCAACTACATCTAAGATAAAAACAAAAGCCATAACTCTTTTAGTTTCTTAGCCAGCTCTAAAACAACCCATCCACTATTATTATTCGCCTGCATTTAAAGTTTTCTTAACACTTCACAATGTTTTATGACTGCTTATCTTGTCTTTAGATATGTATTTATCATTGCCTTCGTTTACTATCGGCGAAGAAGCCATCTATTTTCTAGCGAATAGTCGAATCCGGCCGAGGCGACATTGCATATAAATGAACAATAAATAGTTTTTGGGGGCGTGGCCAAAGTGGCCATAAAAATTGCAATTGGGAGCCAACGTAGCGTATACGCAACATGCAGAGAGAGCATCCTTGGTGAAGTTCTTAACGGCTGTGTGGCAACTTGATAGTCAAGTTATGACAAGGATTTATGAAGTATGCATTCAAAAGGAGCAGCTAGACAAATGCTGAAGACGGAACACCAGCCATTGACAAAAGTGCAACAGAAAAATCTTAAAGCTTTACATTAAAAAAAAGTTGCACATTTACTGTTTACAGCTTTGAGCCCTCAAGACGTTTGTCTTTCCCACGTTGTTGAAACAAAAAATATAAATATACATATATATATTCCATCCTGTTTGTCTTTTTGTTGTGTTTGCCTTACCCAGTTTTTGTTTGCCTCCACTGACACACACACACACACACACAATGCCTCAGACAATTCTCCGACGTTGACATTGTCTCAATTCCCAACCACCCACAACAGGCAACAGGCTCCTCTCAATGTGTTACGTGCCACCTTTGGCGGCAAACATATGTACGAATATATAAATCAGCGCCACATTTTACTTGGTCTCTTCTCCTCTTTTTTTTTTTACCATATTGGCAACACCATATGTAAACATATCGTTATTTGCCCATTTACCCCACTTACTGCGACAAAAGGCAAGCCAACAAACAGACTCACTTTGCCACAGGGTGTTTAGGATCGCTCCTAATGGTAGTACATGCTGTGGTTTTTGTGGCAGTTGTCGCTTGGCTCGAAGGCGCTTCAAATTTGCAAACAAACTGAAAGCGGGTGTGAAGAAAAATGTAAGCGGTACAATCAAGCAAAGAAGAATTTTAAGCGGCTTAAAGATACTTTGTAAAATCGCGACTTGAAAATTGCAAATGAAAAGTAATTACTTTGAAGGGGTTATATTTATGGGTATGTATCTTTGGTGCTTAAGTTCATAAATATTTGATCATTTTTGAGGCACGAGTTAATACTTTTGTGAAGTTTTTTATACTCATATGCTGATTTAACATGGCGTTTATAAATAAATAATATGTTTGCTGTTTGAAATAAAAAGCTCAACGAAAGTCTTTTTTCAAACGGAAAAATAAATGAGTATCTGATTAAAAATCATTTGTTAAGATAATGGAACTAATTGTTACCCTGCAGTTAGTATATTATTGTATTAAAAAACCATATCTTTCTCTTTTTAGCTTTTCCTTCTCCCACACAAAAGATCTCAGGTGTAAGTGCAATGCTGACAGCTGCAGTTTAACCCCATTATTAAACCCGACGCATTTAACGCAACCTTTTTTTTGTCCTTAGTCTTAAATGTAAGCCACATGAATATAAATCCCGTCTCCGGTCTGTGGCTCATTATGTAAAGCCACGCTGTGTGACAGACATATGATAATATTTTGCATTTGGCATGCACGATGAGCTCGATTTTCTTTTCATTTTCATTTTCGTTTTCATTTTGGTAATAGCGGCACTCGTTTACTTGACAATTTTCATGTGAACTAGCTACAATTTTTCATCGTCACCCACTGCGGTGGCAAAAGGAGCAAAACATGCAACCACGACCTCAACGAACTTGGCTGCCTTCTGTGGATGCCAACTATCAGCGAGTGAAAAGATTTTTGTTGCAGACATTCACACATAGCACACAGGAACAACAAGAAGGCACTTGTATGGCAGGAACTTAAGCAGGAAACAGGAAAAGTAAGTTCCACCATATTTGCGTGTGTGTGAACGTGTGTGTGTGTGTGTGCTACGTGACGTCTTTCTCTTGAGAGACGTCACAAGATTTATTGTATGCACACGTTATATGTATATATGTGGTTGTATTGTTTGCACAACTGTACTAGATGTATATCTCTCGTTTCCCTCTCTCACCCTCTCCCTTTCTTTCTGTGGGTGTGTGTGTAGCAAAAAATATGCAAATCGGTTTTGCACTGCTGACGACTTCTTTACAGCAGTTGAGATGTGCTTAAAATTTGCAAAATTGTGGTTCATTTTTAGCTGCTGTCGATGCTTTGTGTACTCTTTCAAAGGGTATAAGTATTTCCCTAGGAAGTGGTAAAGATTTGAAGATAGTTTGATATTTTATTGATAACATAACACAAACAATCTTTTTTTTATACACCTCAAGCTCTTTTATATTTTATTGTAGTAAATAAGTGTATTAAATATTTTACTGTCCATCCAAAGAAATATGTAGTTCTCATAGATATTTATTTCCTTTCCTTTACCTCAACTATTGTTCTGTGTGAAAAATCAATGTGTGTGTGTGCGTGTGTGTGTGTTTATGTTAGGGATTACTGGGGTTTGTTATTGCACTTTGCATATTTTTACCCAGCTACGTGTATTTGATTTGACTTTATACCCCATTGCATCCATCGCACCCTAGCTCTTTACAACTTTGCTCACCTGTGATCAATTTAAATGCACTTTTTATCGCTTTTACGTTGCTCTTGTTTTGCTTTTCCACGCTTCCCCACTTGATGCAATTTTGAGTGCCTTTCTGCTTTTGTTGATAGTCGTTTCAGGTAGATAAAAATGCCGTTAAAATGCTCAAACAACAATTACTCATCGCGTTTATTCTCACTGCAATTTTTAATCGATTTAAAACACTTTTATAAGTTTTTAGAGTTAAATTATATAAATTCTTTACTAACATTTTTATCTAAACCTTCTTTGTATTTTTTTTAAAATTCTTATTTGCTTTGTTAACTTGACACTTGGGTGTGCAAGTGGCAGCTCTTTTTTGGCCAGAAACGTTCAGGTAACTGGAAGAATTTCTACAGCATTTTTTCAGTTAGGCTCTCTGACATAATAATCCTTTGTGTTTGCGAGCCGCTTAATACAAAATTAAAAAGGTTGCGCTATAAAAAATTAAAATTAATTTCGTGACGCTTGACCAAAAGCATAAAAAACCGAAAAGAAAAGAAAACAGGGTTGACTGCTAGATGCTCTATTCAAAGTAGTATTGATGAATTAGGCGTAATATGGGCAAAAAAGAAATCCTTCTGTTTCGTTTATTAAATGAACTTCCTTTATGTTCAATAACAGGGTATTTAAAGCAAATATAAAAGCCCCTAAAAAATCAATTGGGCCACAGGTTAAAACAAACAAAACGGTTATTATGTAAGCGTTTTAGGCCTTGGCCATGATTTGCTGTAATTTAATAGGATCTAATGAGTAATTTTTTTTGAACAAATGTTTTATTATGCCGCAGAATTTTGTGGTTAAAAAATTCTAAAACTTGAACAACGCACAAAATGCAAAGTGGACAACCAAAATTGCAGCAGCTGCAACTGGCAACACACACACACACACACACACATTCACACACATCCCAAAAGCCGCAACAGCCACTTCCGCGAGCGCCGCTGCTTGCCACACGACGCCCCCTCTTTTCCGCTACGCTTCAGGCACAGTCGGCTCATTTGAGAGAGAAGAAAAAACAACAGCAGCCTACGCCAGCAAAAATGTTTAAAAACAGCTGCTAAACACACATCAAGGAAACTCGACTAAGTGTGTGTGTGCGGCTATGTGTGTGTGTTTGTATGTTGGGCACAAGCGCCTAAATGCAGCTTAGCAATTTAAAGCGCTTTTCAAATTTGCGCTCGGGGAAATTTTTGGCGGCTGCCTTTTTCGTTGTAGTCTGTTAAATATTTTTTTTTTCTGGGTGGGAAGTTCGCCGTTGCCTGGCATTTATTTTGGCTACAAAAACTGTTGTTAACGGTTGCCCTGGATATATGTGTGTGCTAGGTGTTGTGGAGAGGGGTGGATGCGGATATTTGAAGTAACTTGGGAGCTGCCAGAGTTAATGTTACGCTAGTGTTAATTTTGTTGCTAAACTGCAGGCAGGCAACCAACGACATGTTCATTTTCATTTTCTATTTTCCCTTTTTTGTTTATACACCATTGTGTATAGTGTGTTGCCTGCTTTTAGGGCCTTGCTCTAATGAACTTCTAAGCGGATAGTTGAAATATTGTGAGTTTAAAGTAATATATAATCAGAGTTCCAAACTAACTATGTAACATTTGTATAATGTTCAACCGAGGTTTTCCATAAAAAAGTTCAATATTTTGCTATCAAGTACAGCTGGCACATGAAAATCATTTGGATAATGTACAAGTGACAAGTCTTAAGTAAAAACATTTGTTCACAATTTTTTTGCAGTCAGTAGCAAGCAAATTGAACTCTTGACCTCCATAGCAAGTAAGATGGAAAGTCAGAAAGGGGGAAATTGATAAGATAACTAAGCTGCTCGGTCACAGTCAGAAGTTTGTAGGAGCTTACCATATTTCTTGTTGGCTTGCAAGCTAAATTGTTAAATAAATCAAAATCAAAACCCGTCCTAACCCTCAGCTCAAGAACCAGCTGCCAAGCAAAGTGCCAATTGCAATTGCCAATAAGGAAACGGGAGCAGCAAGTGCACATAGAAGGGAGGAGAGGGTGGGAGCTGTTATTGATGTGCTTTTAATTGAGGTTTGTATGTGTGTGTGTGAGCTCTCAGGCAACACATGTCTCGTTCCTCCTGTCTCCTGTCTGTTGTCACATGTCTTGTCTCTCTCTTGTCGCATGTCAAATCATTTAAACTCATAACGGAAATTTTATTAGTATTTTCAGCTGGACAACACTTACCGGCATTCGTGCTATGTGCCAGACAAATCAAAATGGCCAAATTGATAGACAAATAAAAAGTGCCCAGGGCGCCTCTGCCTTCTCCTTTTCCTCCAGCTCTCTCTGCTCCACATTCTCGTCGTTGTCGTCGCCGTCTTCCTCGACGTTGCTGATGATTTTTTGTGCAGTTTTTTCCCGGCATTTGCGGATTTGTTTCCATTTCAATAACGTTATCGGGCTGTTGATTGGAAATACCAAAAATCAGTCCAAGTCTCACATGTCTGCGCCTTTCTGTGACTCTTGTTTGCATCTTGTTGTTTGCTGCAAATACAGAGAAAAAAGATACATGTTAAAGATTTATTAAAGAATTCAGCTGCCTATCATAAAACTTAACTCAAATTGAGTGTCAAGCCGTTATGATACGTGCAACGCGAGACAATCTTCAACCTCCCCCTAAGGTCATAACTTTTATGTAAGTGCTGCTGCAGGTTTAAAAACTTTTTTTTCTTAATTTATGCAAAGGCTGCTGCTTGAGCAGCTACAATAAAAAAAGAAAGGGTAAAGTTTTAGCGAATTAAAGTTTTTGTGCCTAAAGTTTATGTGACAAATGGAAAAGGGTCAGCTTAATCAAAAATTTCTTAAGAAAAAAGAGTTTAATAATAGTTAATGCGCTTATATATAAAGGGTTTTTATAATTTATGTCTATTAAGACAATTTTTAAACAAACGGAAATATTGAATTTAATTTGATTGAAAATTATTGAACAAATTGCCGTCAATAATAATAATCATAAGCACAAAAGCAAAAGAGAATAAATAAATCCACAGTTCGCATAAATTTGTGATTGTGATTTGCTTGTCAAAATGTAAATGGCATCTCTATTTTAATTCGGCTTTCGTTACGTTACGTTACGCAGGTGTCCAGGGATTCCCCGAGTTTGGCAAAATTGACAGACAGAGGCAAAAAGTTGACATTATTTAGATTAATGAACAAAACACAATTTGGCAGACGGCCTCTCGCACCGGATTCACTTGTCAGAATGCGTTTAATATATATGACTGAATGACTGACTGAATGTGTGGAAATCCGTGAGATGTGAGATGAGGTAACAGAGAGAACAATGCAAATAAAATTGTAGTGTAAATTGTTGTACAATTTGAAACAAATTAGGTATTAATTTGTGTGGCGTGTGTGTTGATACTTAATTAATGAAATTTGACGCCCTAGGTGCTAATTATTAATGACCGTGCTAATTATTTGTACTTCCAAGTGTTGCTTGGCCTCTAGTAAAAACAGATTCTACGTATTCGAGAAAATAAATTCAATAAACTGTAAATCAATTTAATAACACATAAACTCAGTAAAGATTGACTTAAAGGATTTATGCAAGGCCAAACATACCAAAAATTAATATTTGAATAATACTACTCAAGTTTGCCATGAGAAAAGTTCGAGTGAACATAAATTACAAATATACAACTAAATATCAAGTGCGAAAGCAAACATACAAATTTTAAATTTTAATATAAGAAAAATAACATACTCGAGTACGACAACTAAAAATAACAGATCTAAGAAAACATAATATTGTAAACAGTTTATCCTCGACTTTAAAGTCGCTCAGTTTTCCAAATCTGTTTGTATGTTTCTCCATTCACCATTTCTTTTAAAACTTTTAAATTGTTCAAAATTTATAAATTTTTAATTTATTTTTAGAAGTATATTCGGTAAACAAAATTATATAAAACATGCCCAGATCAACAGGTAAGCAAAAATATAAATAATATATCACAGATTAACAAAATTATTCGTCTAGGACCTGGACCGGCTGCTTATAACCTGCCAAGTTGTTTTGGCCAGAATAAAGGTGGGCCACAGTATTCATTTGGGCGCAGAGCACCGATGCCAGCTTTTAAGAAAACTGGTCCAGGACCAGCTGAATACCAAATCGGGCAAATCACTCGATTTGGCAACGCTAAGGGACTACAGTTTTCAATGCTACAGAGGGGACAGCTAAATAAACCCAATTCGGTGCGTTATGAGTAATTAAGCAGACTAGAAATGATCGTATAAGGGATACAAATTGTAAATGTGAAAAAAAAAAATTTCGATTTTAGTTTGAAAAAGTTCTGAATTAAAGTAATTTTTGCTGGTAAACACTCGTGCAATTATCTTAGGCCAGAAGTGACACTTGGCCATTAAAGAGTTTAAAGTGCACTCGAGTTGTTTGGCTTTGTGTCTGGGAATGAAGTTGCCACGGCGTGGCATTAAGTTGCCAAGCTCTTAAGTAACTTACTTTTGCCCACTGACTGACTGACTGAGCCGGGGCCAAAGAGCCAACGTTCTAAGCAAAAGCCTGTTATTTTCATGCTTCTTGTAATAATCACATAGTAAACAGGCAGCAGGCAGTCTTTGGTTCGTGAGAAAGGGCCTCAAACTGAAACGCATCTTGGGTTGCACATTGTTGCTTCTCTGCCAAGAGTTGTAATTGCAACGTCAACGTAAATGCATAGCACGAGAGGAATTTCACGGATATGCGAGGCGATGTGCGATGCGTGCATTTTTGCAGATGATGTCCCACGTTGAACACTTCTTGCATTGGATTGGCTTTGGTCAAAACCAACTAAGTAGTAGGGACTCAAAGGCTGAAAACTGAAAACTGACCACTGTCCAAAGAGCTGCACATCACGTACGCATTGCACAAATACTAACACGCACACGTTTGAATACACACATGTACAAAGGTGCACTGAGAGAATGAAGGAGGAGTGTGAAATGTGGAGTTGAAAAAGCTATGATAGAAGTTACATTTATTTTCATTTAATCAAAGAAGACAGAAAATAACTTTTTAATGATCTTTTTTTGGGTTATAAGTATCTTCAATCTTGTTTTTTTTTCCAGTGCACGCATTTGATTGCATTTTCGCTTGGACTTGGCCAGCAGCTTCTTCCTCTTCTTTCGTGCAGCCTTGCCACAAAGAAAGGCAAGTGGCAAGGGCGTATTAAAGGGCCAACCGAGAGAACCTGAAGATTTATCTGCGCGCGTTTATTTTAATGTTACGTTCTGGCATCTTTTGCCTTGGCCTCTGTGTATTCTCAGTGTTCTGTTTGAGCTTTTTGGTTGGTTTAAGCAGACGCTTTCAATGCATTGCCCACAACTACAACTGTCTTTGTCTTTATGGCTGAAGATGGCTTGCTCGCTCGCTGTGGCAACATCATCATACTGAATGCTTTGGCATTCTTTTGGTACGTGGTACGTTGACCGCTTGGAATGTTGATTCATCTTGCAGCGAAACTTCTTCGTTTATGACTCCACTCTTGCTCTTTATGTCAATCAGCCGCAGATGCAGCAGCATCTGAAATGTTGCTTCATCGTTTATGGGCCATCATCCACTTCGACTTCGACTTCGACTTCGAGTTGGCTCGGTAACTATTTTTAGTGCATATCGCTTTCCTATTCTATTCTTAACTTGTTAGATGCGCAATTTGCTGGCCCTTACGCCATAATGGGGCAAATTACATTTAAGTGCTGCCCTTCTCAGTGTGGTAGACATTTATAATGCGTTCTTCGTTATTTTTAGCACGATCTTGCCTATACAAAGACATGATCTCTCTATGTGCGCTTTAATTATATAGCGTTGAGGTAATCGTAAATGGGCATTGGCATTTAAGTGGCATAGAATTTAATTGCATATCTGAACATTTTCGATCTTAACCCTTAACACCCGCTGCGCATACTTAATATGCCGCACATCAAGTTCATCAATGAAACAGCCTTAAATAAATAAATCTATATACACATGTTAGTTATGTTTTCACCGGTTAATTTGACAGCCGCTGGCATTTGATTAGGCACACGCACCATTGAAAGGGTATATAATGGGGAAGTTTGAGACAAAGGCACGCAATGTGTGAACTGACCTCAAACGTAATGAATTTTTTTTGTGTGTTCCTATTGAATGTTTGATTGTTAGAAATTGACATTTGCTGTTACCATGTAAATCGAATTCCTTAACTTAGCCTCCCCTTGGTATTTGGAGACCCTCACACAGAGCACGTGACTAGCTTAGCTGATTGCTGAATACAAAACCTATGCACATATTTTCAACACTCGCCAATTTGCCATTCCAACTAGTTTAGACTGAAATTAAATTTCAACGTTAAATTGACCAAAAAGTTACAAAAAAAAAACGTAATCAAATGTGTTTAATTTAGAGAAAGATAGCATTATTATTTAAATTTTTTGCTAGCTTTATTTCGCATTAATTTTTAATGTTATTTTTAGTGACCCAATTTTGTTTTTATACACACAAAGTATATAATTTTTTAAACTTATCCTAAGCTCTCAAATTTTGTTTAAGTTGATGTTCAAAATAAATAAGCCACACAAGAAATTGGCTACTCTCAAAACTTAAAGACAATTTCATCTTCCTGCTGCTGTTTCTTTAAAGAAAAAGTAGAGCAATGCCCTGACAAAAAAAAAAAAAACACGTCACGTACACGAACAACGAACAACAACAACTATAATAAAAGTGCATTCACATTTTGAAAGTAAAGCGAGCGGAACTTTTAATGTTTTGTCAATGATGGGTCTTTTGGGCGCACGCTTGTGGTCCTTAAAGATACATTTGTATCTTTCGCGTGATAGCATTCGTGATATCTTTAAGCTGTAAACGTATCTGGAGACAAGCTAAGCTCAATATTTATGTGCTTGTTCCGCATTGCTTCGTACCGAATTTCTTCATTATGAGGTTCTTTAGGGATCTGTTTCCCTACCTCCCTCCCCCTCCCTTGAAATTGCGGTTTGTCTCGTCTCTTCTGTGTGTTTGTTCCTCAGTTGTCGGCTGCTTGTCGTCTGTCATCAGGTGAAAGGCAAATAAAATGTCAATTTGTTGTGTCCCTTTTTGTTGCTTGTTTGAATACCTTATTATTCATACGCATATTACACATTCAGATTTTATTCGCAGCCCCTCTCACCTCCTCTCTCCCAGCCCCTAACGACAATAGGCAGTCAGTTGGCAGCGTCCTTTTTGTGTCAATAATCATTTACATGTTTATCTAATTTGAGGGGATTTTGTGGCACGGACCAACTTAAAGAAAATCGAAAGCGACAAGAAAGTTAAAGCTGTGCAGAATTTTATTGGCGACAAGTGCGAATGTGGGGCACACAGATACTCTTGCATTGCGCTACTTAAAGTTCGAATATCATGAATTTCGCCTGCTTGTTTTTAGCTGCCAAAAACGAGTTGATGACCAAGCCACAAAGTTTTTACTAAAGTTGTAAATCGAACACCAAAAAAGAGTCATCAAGCAAGAAAGAGAAAGAACCGAAAATACCCAAAATGCGACCAATGCCAACATTGTGGTTGCTGCTCTTGTTACTGTTGTCATTTGCAATGTTATAGCGGCAATTATTGTTATTTCCGTATGCGCAAATTTCAGTTTTGTAGCCCAGTGACAGCAGAAAGCAACAAACCGAATTTCTCACTCAGATGCACATAAAGGGTGTTCCTAAAAAAGTTTTGATGATAACAACAGCTGCTGCCAGAGTATGACATAGAAAGTAAGTTTCCAAGCTAATATCATTCGAGAAGTCAATAATATTGAGAGCCTACATAAATGTAACAATGAAACTCCCTGTTCCATAAATAAATTAATTAAATATATCACAGAATGAAAAGCTGTCTCCCACGAAACAAACCATACGCCTCTCACTTAACGCTTCGGTTGATCTATATATGAATTTGGAAATGAATAATGTTTATTCATGCATTTTTAATAGCTTCTAACTTTAGTAGAGATAGTTTATGTATGCATATATTAAAGTGTTAAACTATTGAGATAACACTTCTTTTTTTTGTGGGTAGCATGATTTACATATTTTTGTAATAAATTAAAAATGAAATTCTTTAGATGGAACACAAAGACAATTTGTTTAACTATTAACTTTATTTAAACCTGTTTCCGGCATTTCTTTTGGGAACAAGTTGATTTGAACTGAGAAATACATTTTAATTAAGTATTAAGTTATTATTAGTCAGCTTACTAAATATGATGCTATTGTTTAATAGTTTATAGAGAATTGTTCAATCTAACTGTCTGATGTGCTCATCAGCATATAAGTTCTCACACTAAGAAAGTCTTTTGTAAATAATCATAGGATTGTTTTGTATGCCAAGTATTGTTAGATATCGTGACTATCCTAAGACCAAAATAAGTCAAATGATTCATGCAATGAGGCAAGAAACTCTCTTCTTTCATCCTCTTGTGCGCAACAGTTTCTGCAGCATCAATAAATTGCTCAAAAACTAAGCCAACATTTCACCAGGCATTCCAAACAAAATGACTGCAGTGTTATCACTATCTATCTTATGCCTGTACAGAGCTAAGTAGCTGTATGTGTGTGTGTGTGTGTGTGCGTATCTACGTCTTTGGGTGGCACGTTCCATACTTGACATGCGTTGAAATTGTTTGCTGTGCATTTTGCTACTCAACTCCCTGCAGAGACAGTTTGGGCAGCTGGCAAACGCCTTCAAAATTTGCGCTTATTTGACACAAAACTTGATGTGAGCTGGCTCAGAACTCGTGTTTGTTGCTGCCACAAAATGCAAATTGTGCGCAACCCGACGTATACGGGGCGAGGGACGGGGTAAAAGGAAAAGGTCTTTGTTTACGCTATAACAACTTGTATTTGGGTGATGTTGGGGGTGGGGGGTGGAAATGATAAAGTTGGTAGTCTCGTTATGAATGTTACTAGTTTCCAGCAGATACTTACAACACTTTTGTGGCACTTGGCTACACGAGCGGCGCTATGGCAACAATTTCTAGGCAAAAATCAAACAAACCAAAGAATGTTCATGTTGTACAATAACTGCTCAAAAGTTAACTGCAGTTGCTGATTGTTCAATTGAGGTCAACACTGACAGGGGAATTTCCAAAAAATGTATGGCATGTTTCTGCCCAAAGGTAATCAAAACTGTAAAAGAAAATTTCTGTTTCGATAATTACATTTACTTTTGCTTGCGATTAATCTTAACTTATCGAAAGTATTATCAACCGATTTGCTTCCTGTTACATCCTTGCCATCTCATTCACACACTCATTCAGGTAACAAGTGTTCATTGGACTTTTATCATCATTTCGGCCAGTCACTTCTGGCTGTTACTTCAAGTTCAACCTCAACATCGATTAACAAAAACTCACGCCTTAGCGCAAATTTGGCATTTAGCTTAATGGCCAATCATAAATTGTCAAAATATGTGTGTGTGTGTGTGTGTGTGTGAGTAAAAACTAGTGACCCTTCTGCGCCCCTTTTGCCCAACACTTAACTGGCCATAAAATAAAGCGTATTATTAACGTTGTTATTTTAGATATTGTTGTTGCTGTCGCATGATTAATGCTGGGCAGCAATAAATGCGAAAAAACCCAGCAACAAAGCCACACTGAAACAAAATACGCACAGATGAGTCAAACAAATCGAGGCTGGCTAACAGCTCAATTGGCATAATCGATCAATATTTTAAATTGAGGCCACAAACGTGCGAAATCATATATGAATTTCTAAAAACGAAAAAAAAAGTGTAAATAAATACAAAATAATTAAAATTACACGTACGTGTCGAAGGCTGCCCAAATGGGCTCGAATGCATTCTCATAATTGTTATTGACTTTTTTGTCGTTGGCTTGTTAACATTTTCCAATACTCTGACTAACTAAATGGCGGCGCCAAAAAGTCGCGTAATTAGTTAGTTAGTTGCGCAATTTGCCCACATTTGGTCAGTCAGTCATTCAGTCTGTCAGTCAGTCAACTCGGCAGGTGATCTAAGCCGAGTATTAAGAGAATTGACAAATTTCCAAATCATTGGCCAAAAATAAAACACATCATTTGTGTTAGCTGTGGCCGAAACAAACATTCGCATGATTCTCAATTTAAATTTTAATAATTTTCAAGCAAATCACAAACTGCCAACTGGTTCTGGCCAAAAATAAAGAGATAAACAACATACTTGTGAAATTCTCACTGCGCTTAAAACACAACGCACCTCTCAACGCTAAAATAAACAATAATATCCATAAATAAAAGCATTAATGTAAATGACGCTTGGATTTTTTTTTCTGCTGAAATTCACACATTGTTTGATCGCGCATCTGTGTGTATTTGTATGTCTGTTTTCTCTGCATTGTCGTCAATGTGCACACAATGCCGCAAGATGCGTCAGCTCGAAAACACTCGATATGTGGCCGGAAATGCGGTAAAAGTTCCCCAAAAACAACAACAACAATTAGCAGATCAAAGCATTGCAAAAATTTTAAGATAACCGGTGCGTCAATGCCTTTAAAAACCTTTAAGATTTACTCAAAAAAATATTTATAGGAAGATTTATGCCAAAAATGACGGAAAACTGTTGAATATATAGATCTTTAGCTATTAAATAAGTAAGAAATATTTTATTACAAAACTCCTAATTTTTCACCTTTTACTAGTTTTAAATTAAATGAATGATTTACAATTTAATACTAAACGCCAGAAATGTGCGGACAAAAAAATCTTAAAACGAAATAAATATTTAATGTAGCATGTATAAAGTAAACACATGTTAAATGTATCTGCATGTTTGGGAAACATATTGGAGATGGGGGCTATGTATTCGTTTTTTAATGGTCGTTTATTTTGTTTTCATTAAAAAGTTTTGCATTTTGTCATTCGGTCAGTCAGTCAACAAGTTTTTATAAATTCATATTTATCTTTGCCACAGAACAAATATGCAGGCACTTAAAAAAGAAAAAAAAAGAACGCTTCCCAGAGGATAAAATGCACACACGAGGCATATTAACAAAACCGTGATGGAGAAAAAAAAAGTACTCGATGACATAAAAAATGATTTAATGGGTATCGTATGATATATCGTTTAAATGTCAATAAGCTGAATATTTTATGAAACGGATAACAGATTTTTTTTGTGTGATACAGCAATATATGCGAGTTAATGATAGAAAATAATAAATTTATTTATTTTTTACAGAGTATCTTATTTCGAAAATATATATATTTGCATTTCATAAAACTTACCTCGAGCGTTGCGTAAAAAAAATTTATTTTATTTGTTTTTCAAAAGTGCTTTTGACGTTTCGCGCAGATATGAAAAAAGAGATTTCCTGATAAATCAACACACGATAAATTAAACAATTTATTATTTATAATCGAATTAATTGCATTAAACTAGTTAATTATTTAATATTTTCGCTTGCGTTGTGGAGCATGTGGCCAAATTGTATTAATTTTCTTGCTCACATGCTACGAAAAATATACATTTAATTATGCAGCAAATTATCTCAGAAAAAAATGTTATCTGTTTTTTGCACGAGCAATTTAACAAAATTATGCTAAAAATTGTGCAAAAAATAAATTTGTGTTGATTTTTGTTTCTTTTTTGCGTTGCTGTTGGGGGTGTGTGTTTATGTGTGTGTTTTTTGTGCTTTCTTGTAACAGCTAGCTGAGATAACAGTAGGAGCTTGGGTGAGGCGTGGCAAGGGCGTTGCGTACAAGACACTGTGCTTTTAATTAAATCAAAGCAAGACAACTGAAAATGCAAGAGACGGCAATGATCGACTTGGAGATGCCATTTATACAATTTTCAATGTAAGTTAAGTTCATCTATTAAAAGCCTGCATATTTTAAGGCTCTTATCTTGTTTTATCCCTTCTGCTTTTTAGCTTACAGGGTATACAGTCAAATGTAGGTGGCCATTGTGCATGCATGCCATGTATCTGTCAGATACTTTTTCACAACTCAGCCACTACGCTCGCAAAGTTTGTCGCACATTCGCAATTCGCCAAAATTCAAATTCAAAACGTTTTGCGTTTCATTCATAAAAAGTCACAAATGAAAAAAAAAACCCAAAACATATTTTAGCGCCTTCTCTGCACCAGTTTAAATGGTTCCACGTGCCGGGCTAATGGGTGCAGCTGCGGGCTGCAAGGTGAGGCATCTACAGTTTGGATTGGCTGAGCTCCAACATAACTTGGCTTTAACTTGTGTGCGGTAATGAGCGCTGTTAAAATGCGTTAAATGATTTTCTTTTTTTTCTTCTTTATTTTATTTGTTTGCCGTTTTGTTTTGCACCTTCTTTAGCTTTTTTTGTGTTCGACTTTGCCTCGAATCGTTTGCCATTTTTGCTTCTTTACACTTCATATTTGCCTATGAATAACGTTTATTTGTTGGGGGTAACGGCTATTTGTTGGCCATTCGTTTTGCTTTGTTTTTAGCGTCTGCTTTCTGCCTTCTTCTGCCGTTTGGCCAAGTTGAAACGCATTTCTGCTGCTTTTTGGTACGCAGGAAGTTTTATGGCCCGCCAGACAGCAGAAACGTCATTGAAATTTGCAAGCCGCTTTGGTTTGGGCCTCCTGCTGTTGGCCAACTCAAAGTGCGGCGTACAAGTCATGTGGAAAAGCGGCAACAAGCTCAATTAAACTGGGTGAGAACTCAACAGCAGAAGAAGAGAACAAAAACAATTGAGTTAATCTTAAGATTTTTTTTTATTTTAAGTCAAAGAAGGAAGGAAAGATTATCTTTAGCATTTTCTGAATTAAAAATATGCTCTATTATTATTCTTTAAGAAGGAAGTCTTAGAAACATAAATGAGGTACTTTTTAAGTGCTAGTGGATTAATTTGGGTAATAGTATCTCCACCCAATATAAGCTACCCTATCACACGCTCTTCCCTTCTCCCTATCTTGCAACTGCTGTCGTTCTAGAAACACGTGAAAGATATTTTTTTAGAAACGAGCCAAGCATTTTGCTTAATCTCACGTAACAGAAATAGTTATTTTAAAGCATTAATAGTTATAATAAAGCTTTCAGCACTTGAGCAAATTATCTTAACGGCAATCCTTAACCTTGAACTTAACCATTAGCGCTACAAACTTTGCACAATTTGCAATGAAAACAACAAACAAACAAACAAACAAGCAACAATAAAAGGCAGCTGACCGAGTTGGCAGTCAAATAACAAGGTGCGATATTTCATAACAACATACAATACAATATATAGCCAAAGAATCTATTGAAGAATTGAGTAATCAGAGACGCTTTAAGCCGTGTCCAATTTTAACACATTTCTTTAACCAAACAAATGGACTTTAATTTAATGGACAACATGTGGTTTTGTGTGTCTACAAAAAAAAAAAAAGCTACAACTGGAAATTAACACGCCTGTTATCAGACACAAAGCCAAAAGAGAGGCAAAAAAAAATATGCACAAGCCATGGCTAAAAGGCGGAGACAGCGATTGGAGACACGCGCAGCGGCAGCGTTGGCGGTTTCGTGTGTCAAATCTTTTTTGGCATGACATTTTCTTCGTCTTCTTGTTGTAAGTATTGTTGTTGCAGCAACAATGCCATTAAGCTCAAAGTTTTATTATCTATACAAGCGGCCTACAGCAAAACAACGACTAGAAAAATAAAACAAAAATAAAAACAGATTTGTGACACAAGTAGCAATGAACCCTGTAAGGTCTTGGCTGCTAGATATTCATACATTAATAATAATAAATCTCATAAATTTTTAATATATTTCAAACACTTGCTGACAGTTGCTAGCAACCCATCAATTTAATTATAATTATAATATTTATAATAATTGCTTAGACGCGTCTTTTTCAAGTGCATTTTTTTTAAGTATGTCAAATTGCGATAAAAAAATTTCTTCAAGTACTTTGTTATTAACGTTGCACACAAAAAGTTTAAGTAACGAGATATAAATAAAAAAATAAATTTTCTGATCAAAAAAATATTTGTTGAGTGCAATTTCTAAATTAAAATATCTATTTACTAAATATTTTTTCTTATATCATTCCCCAAACAATTTAGTTAAGCAAATAATTGCATTATACTAAAATTTTTGATGCATTTATTTGCAGTCAATAAAACTTAATTGAAATTAGTTACGCTGCACTTGCACACAAATTCATATTAATATATTTATTATTTTACTACTATTATTTGTAAAATTTTGGTCTCCCTTGGCTAAACATCACCCCGCAGAGCTGAAACAATTTATTATTCAATAATTTCACTCTTGGCAACCAAAATCAACAAATAACAACTCTGCATTAGTTTTGCTGCTCTTCATTACTGTAACTGTTGTTGTTGTTGTTGTTTTTGTAGTTGCAATGCATAATAACTGTCGTGCTGTTTGCCGTTACTAACACACACACACAGACACATAAAGTTACATTTTGGTGGGGAGAGGCCAACAAATGATTTCGCGCTTTTTCGTATGTGGCGCGCAATGGGCTAAAATATTTTCTGATTAACGTACTTAGTTGTTGTTGCTGCTGCTGCTGGTGTTGTTGTTGTTGTTGTTAATGTTGCTGGTCGCTGATTTGCTCATTGGCTTTAACACGTTTCTTTGCGTTTTCTTTTGCGTTTTGTGTTTTAGTGCTTTTCCAATTTCTTATTCACTGCATGTCTGCACAACGCGCGCTTTAACACACAAACACGCACAGAAGCACTTTTTTCGTTGGTTACACACACGCTCAGTGATCTGAGCTTTTGATTTTGATTTTTCAACCGCGCCACCAACGTTGAGCGCTTGAAATCTCGTTACTAACTAAAATAAACGACGCGAGCCGCGCAACCAAACTGAAAACGCCAGCAACAACAACAACCATAGTAGTATAAATCGTACACAACGTTGTCGCAGCGACGCCGACGTCAAGCGCTTGTGTTTGTTGCTGTCGGGGTAACTAAAACAGATACTCTGTCCGACACAGACACTAAGTAAGCGCGCTCTCATACAAAATCACACGCATACACACAGACATTTAATGCTCATGAGCGCGACTTTGGTTCGAGCGCAAGTTCAAGTCGCAATGTTAGCTTGAGCCGGCTGCGACGCCATCAACTGCAGAGAGTGCGAGTATGGAGAGAGAGTTTGAAGGAGAACATTCGCATTTTTATGCAGTGCTAGTAATATTTGTACAAGGTAGGCATTCTTCTTTAATTATTTCACTACATTGATCTTTATATATCTGAGGACATGTTCGAAGCGAACTTTAAGCCTTGCTCACACAACAACTTAAGCCGGCTTTAAAGCTTCTGCTGCATATTTTGTTGTTGTTCAAATTGGCAATGTTGCTGGCTGCGCTGGCAACATGTTGCTTCCGCTCTGTGCTCGCAACAAATTTGTTAAATTTTTTTCTGTCTGCTGCTTCTCTCGCGGCTAATGCATAATTTACCTTGCCTTACCATCACGGGTTAAAAATTCCATTTTTGTCTACAGCGCGTTGTCAAAGCGGCAAGTTTGATTGTTTTACTGTTGTTGTCTCTCCTGCAACATTGTTGTCGGCATTGGTTGCTGCTGTTGATGACGTCTAATTTTGTACCGAACTCGTTTGCTTACTCACACACGAAATTATGTCAGGAATGTTGGAGCGCAGCAGCGGCGGCGGCGACGTCGTCGGCTTTTGTCTGCCCCAACAGTTGTTGTTGTTGTTGTTGGCATGCGTCGAAAGTCGGTGATTAATTTTTGTGTGAGAGCAAAAGCCGGTTAGCTTTTTGGTTGCTCAGACGCGTGCCAAAGTTGAATTCCTGGTGCTGCTCTTATTGTTGTTGTTACTGTTACTCAGTGCAAGCTGCACGTCAGAGCTTTATAACTTTAAGCTGCATCAAACGTTAGGTGTGACCCTTTGACTATTATCTCTTTTTGATTTCCATTTAAAAACAATCACGCGATTGGGGTTTTTTGAACCCCATCCATTGGGAAAGCCATTGACATTTGCTTATGGCACAATTTAGTGCTAAATGCACACTCTATAAAATTACTTTCTGCGTACTCAGCTTGTTTTTCTTTTTTTTTTTGTAACTTGGAAACCGTGTCAAAAGCACAAACTAAACAGAACAGCTTTTTTTCAGAAGCCACGCGACTTCAAACTACATATTTCAACAGAATTGACAAATTTGTGCAATATTGCAATTAAACAACTTTTTTCAAAAGGTCAGCATATGTAGAAATCGTTTATTAATGTTAAAAGTACACTACTCCTTAGTTTTGAGACTTTAAAAACAACCTTCACTGTTATATGAGAAGTTTGAAAATTGCTTGTAAAAAATTTCGACATGTGTTTTTTCTTCGCTTGTTCATCATTTGTCTGTTAGTGACATATGCTAAAATGCCTGTCTACCTTTCTTACTTTCTGACTACCTGACCGTGAAATATGAGATTGTGAGAGAGAGAGGGAGATACAGGAATGTTGCAGTAATTCAAATGTCAATCACAAGTCAAAACCGCGACTGTTCAATAAATTTCCAATTTCCGTAAAAAAAAAAGATACAGAAAAAGTAGAAAATTCTTTAAGCCAAGCAGCAAATGGAAATTCAATTTCAGCATTGAAACCAGATACTATTTGGCGAGAAATGGAATGGTCGGGATTAGTAGGGAGCCCGAAACCCAAAACTAGAGCAACTATAGAGATACAAATGACTAGACCAGGTAACAAAGCTATCGACTCTTTGAAATCTAAGCACAATTTTAACCACACAACAGAACAAAACGACAAACTAACACTTGGAGTGAAAACCAATAGAATGTTGGCGCAGCCGCAGGTAATTTTCAATAAAAAATATAAACTAAATTGCAATGCTAACAAAAGGCGGAAGTCAGTTGAGCAAAAAAATCATATTGGTTACAGTTATGACATTGATAGAATACAATAGAATAGAGAGAGTGGAATAAAGACCATGAAAATTTAAAGTTCAATATTATTCTGTATACTTGGCATTTGAAACTGATCGAAAGTATATATAAACCTTTAATAATATTTAATAAATTATCAAACACTTTTCTTTGCATTTCGTTGACAGATTTCCTAGCTACAGGTTTTTTTTTTAAATTTATTTTATATTATTGCATTTTATGCACAACTTACCTCCTTTGCTTTTCCAGCGAAAATTCGTTTCAATCAATTGGCCAGTTTTCATTCAAATTAAGCCGCTTAGCCAAAGTCAACGAAGGCAACTTTATTTTCATTCTTTTATCAGCATTGGCAATTGCTTTTAGCGGATTTTTTCTGTTGGCTTTGACTGCAAATTGAATTTGCAATTGAAAATGCATTTGACTGAAACAACTTGAAGGCTGATTTGCATTACACGACACACAGTATTACATTTGTTTCGATTTATTTCAATATATATATAGTATATAGATTTTTAAATATTTAGATTTTAAAATTTTGATTTTTTTTTGTACATATTAGTCGAGGGAGATTTAATAAACTTTTGTATTCATATTATTTTGGTAGTGAACAAAGTAACAACTTTCAATTGCATTTTAAAATTAAAACAAATAACAATTGTATATATTTTGTTAGTATGCATATTTTTCTTTGATATTTCATTATTCGCTGTAGTAGTTTTGATTAGTTTTATTTGCAAAAAAAAAAAAATATTTTATTTTATGAATTTACAGATTGCAGCTTGAAAAAATGTCCGGGTTTAACGGTGGGCAATAAAAGAAAACGCAAAAATAATATAGAATCTTAAGCTTTATCAACACTAATTTGTTTGTGGAAATAACACAATTTGCTGCTTATATTATCAAGTGTAATATCTTTAAAGTTGCTTAGTAAAGAAAAACCTCACAATAGTTATTATAAATATTGATATTCAATCACTTTAAACTCTAAAACCTTAAATATTTTTTCATTCCTTGCCGCTTTAATAGAGAGACAGAGTTGAGATATTTTATTGTTATCCTTTCTACGGCTGCGATGCCATACGAATCCTTGCGGTCGCACGTGACTTTGTGTGGATCTCAGCTGTTCGCAATGTTATGCCAAAGATGTCCTCATGATACCGATTCTCGTCCTGTGTGTGTGCACAACAAATATAAATACGTTTAGTGTAGAAAAAAGTGCATAGTAAAACACTCACAATAAAAGTGTAAGCGTCATCATATTTGTGGCTGTCAAAAGAGTAGCAAACAAACAAACATACCAAAACAAACATGGGGAGGAGAAGGCAACTTTCAATCGGAGTAACAAACTAGCAGATACCCTGTTTTACCTAATTTAAATGCTTGTTTCTCTCTGAAAATGCTTAGAAGTTTGTCTTCTTAAGATTAAGTTTTTCTTAAGACGCTAAATATTTCCAAATACAAATCTTCCGTGAGGAGTATATATCTTCAGCTTATCAGACCCTTTTAAAAGTTTATTACAGGGCATCTGTCGCAAAGCAGCTGTAACTGTCGACAAACGTTTTGCATTTTTTATAGAAAAAACTGCACACTTGCAGCCAAAGGAGCTGTAAACAGACAGCAGAACTTTTGCCTTCTCCCACGCCCTTTCACCTAACAACTGGGGTCAAATAAAGCGCGCATACGCCGCATGTGACGACGGAAGTAGAGTGCTGCCTGAGAGAGTGAGTCGCACTTGCTTTATGTTGTTTTGTACGTGCAGTTTAAGTTTTTGGCTTAGTTAGATGATACTTACGCGCAATGTGAGTAAAAATGTCTCAACTTCCGCCTCGGTTTTCTGCTCCTTGCCAGCTATGCATTTCCTGAAAAGAAAAATGAGACACAAAATTATGATGATAAAATGTGAAAGGTGTATGTAGAAATATAAGCCCGCTTTTAAGTATTAAAGTTTCGTGCGATGTGTTTTTGAGCATGGTTGGTAAATGAACGCTCATTAACTGCACTAAGAGTAGAAGTGAAGTAAAAGAGTTGAAGTGAGAAGCTTTTAATTAGACTTTTAGCCGCCAACACACATGGCCAAAAGTGGAATTCGCTGTTAGAGTAAGTATTAAATTAACTAATTATACATTTACACTGATTAAACTCTTTAATTTAGCTTCTATTCTATTCTAGTTGTTATTTAAAGGAAAAAAGGTTGTAATAAATATTTAAATCATTTATACATAGAAATTTGTTGCTTAAATTCTATTAATATTTTTTCTAAGATATTTTTGTGAGTTTCTCTAATAAATATTTTAAATATTTTTGCAAAGATATTGCATACTGAATCTGAAATGTGATTGTGGTTTTTCCTAACTTCGTTAGCAACGGAAATAGCAATTAACATAAACCGCTTAAGATTAGATTAGAGCTCAAAGAGCTCTCATCTAAGCTAAATGAAATTGATATGAAAAGCACAAGTTGCCATGAATGCTCAAATCCTGTCTGTCTGTCTATATGTTTGTGTCTGGTGGCTTTAGACCTCACCTGCTACTCGGACAAAACATAATGCTTGTAATCAAGAGCTAGTTGAGTAGAAAAACTATAGAAAATAAAGGTCAAACAGCAGCAACTGTAGAAGAAGTAAAACCAAAAACAGACCGCAAAGCATTTGAAAATGTAGGAAATTCCCTGCAGAGTCAACGCCCAACGGCCACGCCCACCAACTGCAACAACGCCCACTTTAGATGCCAGCAGCACAAAGGCAATCAAGAGAAAACTAAGAACTATGGCAAAACTCACCTGATGGTCTGGTAAACATGCTCGGCCATTGTGACATCGCCACAGACGTACACATGTCCCCGTTCCAGCACAATCAAATTGTACAACGAATCAAATTCCTGTTCAATCAGATCCTGTACGTATGTCTGCAAGAAAAAAGAACAACAAGAGGAGTCAAAAGGGCAAAAGCAAACTCCCACTCACAAATCAGGCTGAAACAAATGTTAGTTTAGGTTTGGAAAATATGTGAAATGTGAACGGGGCAAAAGTTCAAATCAAAGTGCCAGCAATTCAAGCTGAACAAATCATTTACCAAACACAAAAATAGAAAAGAGAGGAGAAAACTGTTGGTAATTTCACTATTTAAGGTAGTTTGACTTGAAATTGTTTACATTTAACACATTTACTGTTTTCCTTCTGCTGTTGTTCATTTTGAACTGGTTACTGGGTACAAACTCACCTTGGGTATATCTGGTTCCCTGGAGAGTGCGAGGAAAACCCGATCCATGATCTGTTCCTGAAGTAGTTGAGCCTTCTCCTCGGCATACAGATCCACGTCACGATTGCGACAGCCAAAGAAGAGCCAGAGTTTGGGCAATGCCGTAGCCGTATCCACTTCCCGTAGCACCTGAAACTCCTGCCAGAAGGAACGGAAGGGCGCAATGCCCGTTCCCGGACCAATGAGGACAACAGGACGACTGCGATCCGCGGGCAAATGGAAACCCAAAGCACTGCGAACAAACATAAACAACTCATCGTTGCCTCGCAATCCTGCCAAGTAGTTGGAGCAGACGCCATAACGCTCCTCCCCCTGACCATCCTCGGAGCGATACTTGACAATGGCAACGGTCAGATGAATCTCATCGGATACGCGTCGAGGCGATGAGGAAATGGAGTAGAAACGTGGCTGTAAGGGAGTGAGATGGGCCACCACCAGAGAGGCTGGCGGCTTACAGGATGGGAACTCCTCCAGCACATCCAAGAGATGAGGCAGTCGCCAGTGACGCCAATCCTCATAGGCCGACGAATCCGTGACCAGCAACTGCAATCGTTCCGTATCCGTATTATCCTCACAGAAGCCCGCCAGCAGTGTGAGCAACTGCCTCGACGGAGGCGTTGTCAGGTCAAAGAAGCGCGCCAACAAATTCCGTAGCGTATCCGGCGGTACTTTATCATGCGGTTCCCAACACTTGAAGATGCCATTCGAAGTTTGCTTCTCCTTGAGCAGCTGCAGCTGCAACACCTCATCGGGAGACTCCACTCCAACCAGACGTTCCAACAGACCATCCACCAACTCCTTGCGATTTGCCGGAAAGATGCCCACATGATCTCCGGGCTCGTACTCCAAGCCGGGTGCACAGATCTCCAGCAGCATTGTGGTCTTGGCACCCTCACTCAGCTTGGTTAGATTGTGTGGCTGCCCCTTGATCTTGCAACAGTGCACCTTCTTGTTGTGGTACTTCGAAAGCGCTGTATCCAACGAGATCTTGCTCACAGATGGCACTAATCGTACGGTGTTCACGGTCAGGGATTCGTTTTGCAGTGCCATCGATGCATCCGACAGACTTTGATCCGGATCCAAGCAGAAGGTCTCACAAGCAAGCTGCAGGGGGGAGAAGAAAGTGAAGAAAGATAGATGTGTGAAATTATTTTATTGTATAACTTCCTCAAAACTCAACCTATTTTTAAAAGTAATACCTTAAAAGTCGTACTGCATTTGAATCTATAAGCTTGAATTTTTTACTTTATAATTAAGTTATATTGAACAAATCATAACTTTGTCAAAACTCAACAGATTCTCAAAATATATTCCTTAAAAATCATGATTTAACATTTTAAAAAATGCTGCGTTTAAATCTATAAGCTTTAATTTGTATTCTTTGCTAAAGATCTTTAAAAAAAAAATCCACCTGGAAATGGTTGCAATCTTTCAACTATTATAACTTTGTCAAAACTCAACCGATATTTACAAAGCAATACTGATTATTATAATTAATTTGTTGGTTCTTTAAAAAAATCCATTGAATGGTTGCTCTTAAACTATTATAACTTTGTCAAAATAACGATACATTATTTAGCATTTAAATCTAGAATTTTTTAATTATTATTTTAGTCAACAAACTCACCTTAAAGACATCTGGTGCCCATTTGCGGAACGACTGCTCCTGTCCACACATCTCATCGCCATAGGCAATCTTCAGCAGACGCTCACCGCCCAATTCACCCAAAATGTTGTCCACATACTGTCCGAAAGCGCAAAAGTTTGGATAGGCCGAAGAGCCTAAAGCAAAGACCGCAAAGCGGACATTGGAGAGCGGTCCAAAGGTTTCATCCGTGAAGGTATCCGAAGTGGAGCCACGCAGCGAGTCCCAGCGGTCGATTTTCTTGACTTGTTGCAGCGGCAGCTTCATGAAATCCTGCCTCGAGCTGGCCTTCATGAAGGACTTGGATGAGCTGACACCCCTGCTAATCATAAGTAGTAGTTGAAAGATAGAATAGTTGGAAATTGAAAATGCCGCTGCTGTGTTTTTTGTTGTTTGCATGTTGGTTTTTTTTTTTTTTTTTTTGCCAGCTCAGCTTGTAATAAATTTTGGACAAAAGGCGCGGCAAACAAAAGCAGAGTGCGCCTCTTGTCAGCCTCAATGACAAAAGGCAAAGGACACGGCAAAGGCAAAGGCAAAGACAACAATAAAAGCAACATACACAACTGACAGCAAAACATTTATTACGCTTGTCATTTGATATAACCAAAGTGAGGCAACAAAAAAATAAAATGAGAAGTGGGCCTGCTCTGCTCGCCTTGGACTGCGTCTGCAATTGCTAAAAAGCGTAATCATCTGCTCGTCAGCAGCTCGTCAGGAACAGGAGAAGCAGTAACAGCAACAGTCACAGCATGGGGGCTAACTAAAGCTCCCCCCTCGACTCTAGCACCCTTCCATCTACACTCTGAGTGATGATTCAACAATGAACAGTGGCAGCTATTTTTTTTAGCTAGACCAAAATCCGACTTGCAGCTGCAAAAAACTCAGCGTTAAGCGCAGAACTCTGTTGTTGCAGCATTGTCCTTGGTAGGACTCTTAGGGGTCCTGGCCTTGTTCTCGGGATTTAGTGCTCGAGTAGATGGCAAATGCGTTTAAAACTATTTGAGCTGCTGCTCAGCTTGGCTTTGGGTCAAAAGTTTATGGCTTTGCCGCCCTGTCGTAAAAACCTGTTGGCTCTCCCTCTCTCTATCTCCCTCTGCCTCTTACATAATCAGCTGCCAAGTGTCAGAGGGTTAGCCACACCCACAACCTACGCCCTGAACATCAGTATATCACCCTATTATAGCTAAAGAAGAGCTTACATGCTGTAAGAGCTTGTTAACAAAATGTTGCACACAAATGGTTTGGCTTTAAAACGGAGAATCTAGAAATTAAATATTTGAGTTTGCGATTTAATGGCTAGTTTTGTGAGTTATATGTCTTGAATTAATTGCTGAATTCAACTTTGACCTTATTTTCCCTACCATTTCAACTGTTTTGTGCCACTGTGCTTATCCTGAGCTTATGTGCAATTCATCAAGGTAAGGTAAAGCGCTGAGTTGTGAAGCTGCGTGCCACTTGCTGCTTGCTGCCTATCAACTTAATCGCAGCAGCAGTAACAGTAAGAGCTGTAGCAACAACAGAATCAGCACGCAGCTAAGCAAACAACAGGAGAAACAGACATTCGGACAAACAGACAGACGGACAAACAAACAGACAAACGATGCAACGTTATCCTTGTTACGTCTGGGGCAGAGAGGATAAAGCTACTGCTTGCCACTGCACTGCACTGTTGCTGTGCATTGGACAACCCAAAAGTGCAGCTTGGCGTGAAAAGAGTGTCGTAATTTACAGCTATGCAACAGCTAAGGCAACGTAAGCGCCAGGTGGCAAGTTGCAGGTAACTACAACAAAATACACACAGGAATTAGTAAACAAGGCGCAACGGCGAAAGTAGAGAACAAGCAAGAGTGAAAGTTGAAAAAAGTAAGGGTATTGCTCCAGTGTGGCATAATTAAAACACTAGTAAAATTGGCTGTTTGTTGCTTTATTCTTCCTTTTTGCCATCATAAATAAGTCGAGTGCCCAAAAGCAGGCAACAGTTTTTTTTCTGTTCATGATACTTGAGTCTAGTGGACTCCGGACAAACAACCGAGGACTCGTAATTATTTTGTGCACTCGAAAAGCTGTTGAAAAGTGTTGAAGCGTTTACTATTTGGATTAATTATACCCTAGAAAATGCAAGTGTAGCTATTAAAAAGTTGACAGTAATTGTGAAAAGTTTTGGAGTTGAAAAAGGATTTTTAATTAATGTAAATGGAAAACATAAAAACATGGCATTCTCGGAAAACACATATATAAACAGTACTTTCATTTGGTGAACAAAATATGTAAGAGATATTTGAAGGACAGGTGAATAAAGCTGGAAATGAAACATTCTAAAAACTGACAACTTGAAGTGAACACGAAAGCAAGTGAGAAAATAACTGGGGAATATGACAAGAAGCTGTTCAAACGGTAAGATAATAAAAGAGAAATGTGTGAAAATAGAAATAATACCAAAAAATTTGTAAATTAAATCTTACAATCATTCTTAGAGCTGAAGAAAATATTTAAGCTTTGCCAACGTCAACTAAGCTTATACTCTTTCTTGTTCCCATTTGCATTTCTATTGGGAGAGTTTTATTATGCAAAGCGAAGTAATTGTTGAGTTTATAGGTAGCATCAGCATAAAAAACTATTATGGCTGACGCAGACAGCGGTTGTGCCAGAAAACAGCCATGGCAACAACAACAGCAACTCACCCATCCTCCATGGCCCGAAATACGCACGATTACACTGAAAGAAAGCACTGACCAACTTATTGGAAAAGTACATTTTTTTAAATTACGACTCTAGGCTCCAGCTTCGCAAGAATCAATTGGGAATTATAAGAAAACATTTGAAAAATGAATTCATCAGCAAGACTCTACATTGTATTTTTGCTAAAGACTGTTGGGAATTCAACTGTGCGTCTGTTTCTCCCCAGCCATTGATAATAATAATAATAATAATAATGCTAATGTTGATGATGATGATGATGTCTAACACGATGCTGGATGGCTAAGTGCCACTTGTGCGCTCAAGCAGCGGCAGTTGCAGCTTGCAGGATGCGGATGCTGTTGCACCCACACACACACACATACGCCCTTAAACATAGGGCAAATAGATAAGCAACCTGTGCGGGGGGTGTGGGAGAGGCGACACTTGAACAGGACACTTACAAGCGTTGATGGCATAATAGACAGCAATTAAGTGAGTCACTTAAGCTGACAAACACAGAAGCTGAGCTCGGGACAAGGCCAACAACGTCACGGCAGCTGATGATTGTGCACTTTTTGGCGATGATGACAATCAAATTAAGATGCAGCTAGCTAGCTGGTTATGAGATTGACTTCAATTAATTGACAAATTGCAAACAGGCCACAAAGATCAAACACTTCAGTGAAAATTGCATCCAATTTAAGTTGACCAAAATGCAATTTTGGTTGCAGCTGCAGCTGTTCACTCAAAACTTTCTAAATTATTTAAGTAACTATTTTGAAAAGTTTTAATACTAGTCAAAATCTTGCCACATGCCAGACAACAAGCTGCTGCCGCTGCTGCTGCCTGACGCCTGCAACATGAGACATGGACGAGAAACTTGTAGCTGTTGGAAACTTTTTGCATTCTTGACTTTAAGCATGAAATCAATTGGGGCAAACAATTAACAGCCAAGCAATTTCCGAAGCGACAAGCGCCCAAAGCACTCACTGAACTGGAAAAGTAGTCAAAAAAAGCTAAAGGAAAAGGAAAAGGAAGGAGCAGCAGTCAAGGCAACTTAGCCACTGGCAATGAAATGTGTTCAGCGTGTTGCTCATACGCAGCGTAAGCTGCCACAGGGCAGCTGCTAAGTGGTTCGAAATATAATCAAATTACCAAAAATATCGATAAATTATATAGCTAATGGCTAAGCTAATGAGTAGCCACTTCTCTAAGGGCATTAAATCAAAAATTAGCTGCAGTCTAAGCTAATTAACGCCTACTAAAAGCAACTTTGATTTATGTGAAAGGAACTTCACCTTATTCTGAGATCATATAAAAGCATGCCAATAAATCATATTAATTGGTTTATGTCAAACGCTTAATACAATAAACCAGATTTGCAACCCCAAAAAAAAGATGCTTTTCACATTGTTATCATAAAATACAAATTGATAAACAAGCGTGTAACAAAAAGAAGACAAAAATTATGTGCGTATTAACTTTATGTGTTTAATATATTTATATTTATATCGTTTGGTAAAAAAGAAAAAAAATAACACGCCGGGGTAGCATTTAAAAGACGCAAAAGCAACCGCAGGACACATTTTTATACTGTTGCTGATGCTTATCAGGTTTTATTGAATTGCCAAATATACCAACACACACACACGAACACACACTGCCTGTTTGTGGGCGTTTGCCTGTCAATATGTGGTGCACAAGTCTACTCATTTTTCATATGAATTTTCAATTTCATCTTCAAGAACAGCCTCAGCACTCACTGAGTATAAATTTAGACATTCTGCAAGTGAGTGTCTGCGAAGGAGAGAGGGAGGGGTGAGGGGGGCATGTATGTGCGTGTGTGCACAGCAAGTTGTCAAAGCTGTCAAGCGGAAATCCCCTTTACATCATAAAAGAAAGAACACAAACGCGAACATAACTGTTGCAGCATGACGTCTGTCAAATACCCTAGAAAAAAAGGGTTGTAAGGTATAGAGAAAGTATTAAAATTTACAATTTATTCAGATAATTTCCAATAAGAATTTCAGTACCTAAAATATTCCTTTTAACTGAATTTGTGCATTAATTACCTAGTCTTATCCAATTCTTCCTAACTATCTCTTAAAGCCCTACCAAAACACTCCCTTTTTAGGGTACAACTCATATCAAATATATAATACGTAAACACACTCCAAGGAAATATCGAAATAACAAAAATTATTGTTATTGTTTGGGGCCAGGGCCTGAATGTGGTGGCCAAAAAGGAAATTGCGTGGAATTGGCGGCGCTCCCAAGCGGCACACACTTAAAATCCGTGTGCGTGTGCGAGTGTGTGTGTGTGTGCTTTAAAGCATATGTTTTGTTAGCATGGCTACAAAAATACATACAACAATGCCAATTAATAATACAAAAAAGAAATAAATGAAATATATGTCAGCCAAAAATGCGGCCTAAATTCAATCTAAATACCTATTTAATAAATGAGTTTGGCAAAGGCCAATTAATTTTATTTTTATTACATTACAATCAGTTTAATGTAAAAATATGAAAAATTGAATATGAAAAAAGTTAACTAATTTAAAAAAGGTAAACTTAAAATTAACAAGAGGCACTTTTCAAATTACAATTTGTTAGCCAGATAATGAAGGGCAAATGGCTTACAAATTATGCAATTCTTGCTTAAAAAGCAATTTAGTTGCGACCTTTGAGAAACCCTCATTTATTAAACGAAACAAGCTAATCCCTCCCCCTCTATCCCTTCACTTCAATGCCGTTGCCAATATTGAGCAGCCAGCCAAATTGATTTATATGAAATTTATGCAGAGCCGCAGTTAGCAAAAAACCAACAGCAAAAAAAAAAAGTTGCCAACAAAGCACGAGGCGTCCGAAAGTTAAAGGCATGAAAATTTATTGACTTGACTCAAAAAACACTCACCTGGAATCCTGAAGGCTGTGCTCCCCAGACTCTTGAACACGCATCGCATACAGCTCCTGGGAGAAGAGCTGTAAGTAAGTGGAAAAGAAGTTCACATTTGATGTCATTAGTGCTGGGTTCATTCATTAATTAAGTGGCTTGATGATCGAATGGATAACTTACCTCGCCATTTTCCGGCGGATCTCCATTGCCAAAGGTGGAGGCAACAACAATTAGCAACGCCTCGTGCTCAATGGACGAGATATCGTAGTCCGACATGCAATATATCTAAATGAATAAACAATTTACTGACCGTAATCGCAAAACGCAAAACGCAAAACCAACAACCAGCAACATCAACATCAACGACAACGAAAAACTTGCTTAAACCAACAATTTTGTGGTCATTAGTGCGAGTATTTTGACCTAGTCCAAAACACGCAAATATATCCTAAATGAGTTCGCTATCAGTGTGTGCTATAGTGTGTATTAGTGTGTGTGTAGTTTGTCACAGGTGCTTGGAGCTTATCTAGTTTTCTAGGCAATGGACAGCTGCTTTTTTGTGCCCAACATCCGCTTTCCACACACACACACAACAGGACAGCCGACTAAGCTGCCAAAAATTTCAAGTTTCACATTTTGGGCTTATGCTAATTTGTATAATGTGGCATTTACGATAGGTTGCCGCTTGCAGTTTATTTTCTAGTCCATTTTCCATTTTTAATGTCACATTAAGTCTACGCCTTTTGTTTAACATGACGTATGCTTAATGTTTTGCTACAAAATTATTAAACTATACAAATTTACTAAACTTTAAGTCTTTAAATATACAATATGATACAATTCATGAATCAAACTTACCTGTGCATTAAAAGCATGTCCCAAGAGTTCACACAATTGCTTGGCATACTGCTCCGATTTGCCCGTCTCTGTGGCATATAGAACCGTTGCTTTGATGCGTTTCGACAGAGCGCGTCCAAATAATTTCGATGTAAATTTCACAGCACTGCAAGCAAACGTGTAAGTTATTAGAGACCCAAAATATGCATATTCATGCAGCTAGTTATCAGTTTTTGGCAAAGAAGGGGCACACAGAACAACTCTTTAAGCATAGTCAGCAACAGAGGCATCATTATACACATCATAAAGCTTTATAACGTGGCCATACCACATACACACACACACACACACACACTCATGTGAAGACTGTAAGGACTGCTTGATTGACATGGCATATAATTGGAAAATAGTCTTGAAGCATAGCATAAATTGCTTAAAAGACGTTACTCTTCGTCCTGCCAATAATCAAATGGCTGGCAACATTTTTATTGCTTGGCAGCAGGCCGTAAGCTTCTCATCTTCACTGTTTGTCTTGAAATTTTAATGCATAGTGTAAAATGTGAATTAAACCGGATGTCTGCCTGCTACTTTCTGCTATCACAATATGTACAAGCATCTTCAAACCATACGCTAGGGATCTGTTCTTAGCTGCTGTTTGTGACGTGCGTTGAACTGCGAATAGTACTTATATATGTACATAAAGGGCAATGTGTGGGGGGCGGCTGCTTATAGGCAGTTTAACTGTAATTCAGTTTGGCATCAGAGAGCTCACATTTCGTTGCATACTTTTGTGCGCAACAACATAATTTAATTTTCATAAAGTTGTCGATGTCAGCGCTGATTTAATTCCATTTCATCAGCAGTCAAGCAGGCGCGTGCTCTCTCCTACTGAAACAATTAAACTTAATTATGATATACAAGTATGTGTAAATATGTGCGTATGAGTGTGTATAGTATATAATGCATTTTGCATTGATAAAAACTTTGCGCAAGCAACGGAAGTGCTCGTTTTAAACGTGCGTGTGTTTGTGTGTGTAAAGCGTGCGCATTTCGCATAAATAACGATTTTAACATGTTAATTGACAACTTTTTAATGAATTTCATTTTTGCCATTTTGTCAGCCGACAATCTTTACAATATTTACATAAATGTAAGCGAATCCAATTAATACTTGTTAAGTTTAAGCGGCGTTGCGGATTTCCAGTAAATTTAAATTAATTAGCTTATGGAAATGCGTGAAACGCACGCGTGCGAAAAACAACTTCATTAATCTATTGTATGATTTTAAATTGTGGCCATTAAATAATTAATATGTATGTTCATTTTATTACAACTCATTTAACAATAATCTGTAACTTGTAACTTGTCGTTTGTTTTTGTTTGCTTTTGTTAATGAACTTGATTTCACCATTAAAAGCTGGCTACAGTAGCTTAATTATATTGTTTTTATTACAACCAAAATTGGGTCATTACGGAAACAGTTCGCCGTAAATCGTTAAGCAGGTGTTTAAGTAATGAGTGTGCAGTTTAAAGGTTTATTACAGTTTCAATTATGACTGTTCAATTCAAGATTATTATTATTATTACTCCATGACGCACACAGGGCGAAATCACTTTAAATAGTACGCAGAAATTGTAAAGAAACATGGATAGAAGCTGATTTTTTTCTTTATTAAAACTTTCACAGTTCATGAATGCATTATGCTTAAAATTAGCTTGCAAATTCTGAGCCACAAACAAAAAGGAAGCACCAAGGCAACAAACATGTTGCAATGTATCAAATTTTGCAAGCGCGTTGACGTCGTGCTGACAGCGTTAGGGGAAGCCAAAGAATGGCGAGAACAAGAGGAAGCAGAACCTGTAGCAATAAACCAGAACCCATGTAATCTGCTTAAAAGCTAATCCCTGCTGATGCTATGTCGTGTCGTGTGACACGCCACACACACATACACACATTCACAACTACATATACGGTATGAAAAGAACGCACACACACACACACACAAGAACCAAAAAGATAACATCAGGCCAAAGGTCGACTATGCTTAACGGTTAAACTTAATGGTAATGGCAACAGTTGAGCACTCCTACTTACCGAGCGATTTGTTTAAAATTGAATTTACGTCTCGGCTTCTTGCCCTTACTCTCGCCGCGTCCCTTCTTCCAGATGTGCGTGCGCCAGGCGGAATCCTGATACTCGAACGATGGCTTCAAATAGTACAGCGCCATCTCCTGATGGAACACGGGCGTTATGGAGCCAGATAGTGGCGGCACAATCCATATCCAATCCGCTGGGCAGCCATTCCTAAGAGATAGAGAGGAAGAGAAACACAGAGAGAGGTAAAGGATGAACATCAAGTAATTGTTATGGTCGCTGCTTTGTTTTTGCTTATTGGCTATAATTGACATAACGCCACAGAGCAGCAGCAACTACAGCTAATGGCTGACTGAACAATTCACCCACCCCGTCCACCCTCTGCTTAATTGAAGCCAACAAGCGAGAGGACGAAGGATACCCAATGCTTATCTGATGTATCCGCTTTTGTGTGTGTAGCAAGCAGCATTAGGAGAATGCAAATTGGCTGTAATTGAAATATGGCCACGTATTTTTAGACAGCAGAATGGCTTAAACCGTAGCGTGGTATTTTCAGCATTGGCTTAACTGTTCTCTGTCTATTATGTCTTTGCCTTGGCCAAATATATTTAACTTTTAAATGAACAGGACTTAGGTGTTTTAAGCTTTGTGTACACATCCTTGCCTTAAATTACTTAATGCAACACAACGTTAAGGTAATCACAGCAACAATAAAGTTTGTCATTTAACTTTTGGTTTCAGTTAGCTTGTTAGCTTACAAAAGATTAGAGACAAGTTTGTTGAGGAAAATGTACAACAATATTAAAAGGTTAAACTTTAAAAAATTTTAATTCTTATTTTATATATTTCAAGCGAATTATAATATATTTTTGCTATTTATATATTTTTTTAGTTAATAAAGGGTTTAAAAATCTAGGGTCAAACTGATTTTTATTGCATTTATGCTATGCAACCAACTGTAAAGTAAAAACCATAATTAAAATGGCTTAACACAAGTTCGAACTGTAAAATATATTGGCTGAAATGTAAATATTAGACATGTTAGACCAATAAATACGATAAAAAAATAAATACAACAAAGCTCCCACAACAGTTGCGCAAATAATATATAAAAATTCATAAAATAACTACCTCTCCCACACACTCCCGGCCCCTCTTCATAAGAATTTTTTTGACATATTGTGCGGCATTTATGCATATTTGTTTGTCTCGTAAAGCGTTGGCTGGCAACAGCAAATTGAAAACAATAAATTTAATTCGCACCTGAAAAGAGTTCCTTCCTCCAGCAGGAAGTCAAATAAAACACGTTAAGCCATAAACTTTCCGCACCGATATGCCAACCAGGCGAGTCAACAACATAAACATTGCCATATTGCGCATACGCCACATATCACAAACGATCAGCGAACATAAATTTATACTTATATGCTTACCGCAACTTCGACTCGTTCTCGAAATGCTTCATAAAACTCTCGCTGGCCGTATGATGATCCACAATGGTCACATTCCGGCTCTGGAACGAATGCAGCACGGCAATATTCATTTCCACAACGGCCTTATCCTTCCACAACGATGTCGGCGTACGTGTGTCCAAATTCATTTTCAGCGCCACAGTCTACAAGGATATTTAATACACATTTTAAATTATTGTAAATGCAATTTGTCCCTGATTGAAAGTAAGCAAATTGCTTCTCTTCTCTTTCTCTTCAGTCTCTCTGCCAGCTGTGATGTTGTTAATTTTCGATTACAGTTTTTGGTTTTTGTGGCCAGAAATTGATAATTGCTGGGCCTAGAACGTCACGCACCGCCCTTGGGCAACAAGTGGCTCCAAACATTTGTTTACTGGCCCATTGCGGTAACTGCACATTGGTCCTGACATCATTTATCGATTTGCCTGCCGGTCATAGAACACATGCCTCTCTCTTTTCTACAGTGGCTTTCAATTATGCAGAAACTTTGAGGAAATGGAATTGTTGAAAATTGGAAATTGTAACTGGGTAGAGATAGAAACTTTATCATATGGAAACTGACAAAGTATTTTTAAATGGGTTTTGATAGCTGTTATCTGAGAAAACGATTTTATGCCAGTTAAAACACTATTTTAAACATTTTTAGAAACTGAAGTACCTTAACCAATGTGCAACTACCAAAATGAATATATAGTATATAAATATGGCATTTGATTCATGTGGGTGAGTGTAAAATGTGTCTTGTTATGCTGTCATCAAATTGAATCAATTCATTTATATGTACGCTAATAGCAAGTTCGTGTTGAAAACTAATTAAAACGGCAAATTGAAAGTGCAAATTCATCAACATTTTATGCCTCTCAAATAACTGAAATACTATCGAATAGAATGCCTGCCAGCAATTAGTTCATGTGTGTGGCAACTACTCAATGTTGCACCATTCACAACTGAATTTACTTTAAAACGCTCAAGAGACTCTTAAATGGTGTTTCTCGATACTTGGCTCGAGACTCTGCATGCCTCGACAGACAACAAGCTGTACACATAAGCTGTCTCAAACACTGAAATATTTACTCGAAAAACGCTTTATGCTGGCAAAGTAAACGAGCAAAAAAAAGAACGGAAGGATGCTGATTTAAAAGGAGACACCACTAGCAGATACTCAGTACTTAGTTACCGTACTTTATATATCTATCTTTAATTTAAGTTCCTTTTACTTAACACTTTATTTTTTCATGAATTATTTTCTTACTCAAGTTCGCGTCATTGAGCCTAATATACCCTATTAAAAATAAAATGTATTTGCTCACAGCTTCATCATATATTTTCACACATTTATTAAATCCTTCATTTAAAGCAGTTTTAATGGTTGCAGGGTATGGTATAATATTAAAAAGGGAAGAATCCTCACGGAAACGTGCCCATTATGGGACGCTTAATGAAATAAATGCCGGAACACAACGCCAACGCCAGCGCAAGCGACAAAAAAAAAACATCAAGGACATTACGCAAGGACAATCCAAGCGCTATCAATAACGCAATTACAATATATGAGACACCAGCAACCCACACAGTTAAACGTTGATTTTTAAAATACTTTAATGTGTCGAGCTTGGCAAACTTACCTCCAACATATTGCGACGATTTGTGTCACATAAATTCCGGCAGCCAATCTCCGTGGACATATACCAACCGCTGAATGTGGTGGCCGTAAACTGTATGCCGCCCACATCGAAAAGCATGCTGGAAACAGCCGGCAAGGCATACCAACGTAAACTCAATTCCGTAAACCACTCAAATCTGCAAGGGTGAGATAGTAAAGAGAGGAGTGAAGAGGGAGAGTTATGAATATATGTTTTTTGATGCAAATCCGTTAAATACACTTGTCATAGCAGCCTTTGCTGGCATGACTATACACACTCACTTGGGATGAGTCAGCGGCACTTCTAGTATCAGTTCCAGCGGGTAATCAAAGTAGTCCGGATCGTGACCGTTGGCCGACACCACCAGCGGCAATATGTCCCATTCGGTGCCTTTGCCCTTCCAGCCCAGCTTAGTGCAGACCTAAAAGACAATGCGAAAGCAAAAAAGAAACGAATAACAACATCAAAATCGAATATCAACACAAGCAAACATAAAAAGTGACATGTGTACAAATATTGTATGTGGCATACTTTCAGGCGGATGCTGCATGCAAATATATCAACCAGGACTCAGCACATTGTATCCTGGCAACACATGTGTCAGTATGTGTATGTGTCTGTCTTTATTGACAGCTCTGTTCGGTTTGTCTTCCTTTTTTTTTTGCGTATTTAAAATGCGATTTATTACATAAAGTTTATACAACTTTTTTTCTACCCACCCACGCACAGAAAAGACAAACAAACAAATGTGCCTGTAATTTGTTGTGTTCTTGTGGATTCAGGGATTTTGCAACTTGTTGGTTTAACAAGAGTTACAAGCAAACATATGTGAGCCTCGTTTAAAGACAGGCTAGCAATTGATGCCATATATAAATTGATAGGTAGATTACAAGCAATAAATAAACGCCAGTTGTGCAATAAAGTAAAACGACTGCCTCAAATTGCTTCAATTTCGATGGGATTCCCAGCAGCTGTTTGACATTTTGATAGCGCTAGGGCAACCAATTCAGGAGTCAGCTCAATGCGTCACTCAAACAGACCACAAAACTCTTTTGCTATTTATGTTCCACTTTTAAAAGTGACGTATACTTAATGTTTGATATAGTTACCTCTGTAAACTCCACATTCATGGGATCACCAATAATCTTGCCATCCGTTTGCTTATAGCCAGCATATGATATCAGCTGATTATTCCATATGCGATAATCGTGTCGAGAATCAGTGCGCTGTGGAAATATTGTGATAGCCGATCTGCAAGTACACAAAATATATAGAAACCATTAATAAACACAAACAATAAACGAGTAAAGTTTGAAGCAAAAGTAAACCCAACTAAAAACTAACTACAAGTTAAACAATTTCAGTCTCTAAAGTTTAAATAACTTTGCCATGATAATCGGCTCAAAACTGCAATCGATAGTCAGTTTGGTGCTTTACTCAGACTAGTAAATTTCCAATTACTTGTGAGGTCAGTTTTGCCATTTGGGCAAACATCCGCCATGCTAATAAAACGTTTTAAGTGGATTATTTCGTGTCAATGGTAATTGGAAATATGTGTTTTTGGAAAATTTTGCCAATTGGCAGATAAACAGCATACTTAAAGCCCTAGCAAATTATGTGCGGCTTAAACATTTTGATGCGCTCAGCGAATATGAGATCACAAATTTGTTTTTGCTAATTAGTATAAGCTGGCAATTAAGCAGTGTACAGGTAAATTATATTTGAGCATTTTATGAATGCAAACGTGATACTACATACAGACTAAAGTACATAATTTTAATTGTTCGTAAAATAATATTGCAATGTGAGCGCTTGTTATTAATACAAATTGGTTGAATTTGTTATAATGTTTTTTTTTACATCATTATTCATTACTCTTTATGTATTATCTAGTATACAATTTAATATTTGTATAATAGAAACTTATTTGCTCTTTATTGCAGCATTTGTTGAGGGCTAAAAATAATTGTTACTTTTTTGCAACTAGCTTTAAATTGTTAAGTTTGCTAATATAAAATTTATTTTCTATCGACTTTAATTAAATCCTTTAGTTTTAAACTTACCTTAAATTGCCCTTGTTGGTTGCATATTTAATGTGATTGCAAATTGCCTCAAACATACCACTTGTTGTGGTCACATAACGACAATCAAATACCTAGAAAATACAATGGTTTAATCTTGTTTATATCTCCTTAAAGTTAAAGCAAACATATATTATTTAAGCTAAGCTCTCGGCTAAGCACTTAAATTGGCAATCCTCAGCAGGATTCCGAACTACAATCAGAGCTGCAATTTCAACTGTGCCAACACCCTAAGTTCAAAAGCAAAAATTAACTAAAATATTCATAGCGCTTATAGCAAAGACAACAACCGAAAAATAACCAAAAAACACAACACATAAAAGTTAAAGTTGAGAATGTTGGACTGTAAGATGCGCTATAAAACTGCCTGGAACATCATGCTCAACTTTAACAAGCACGTAAGAAACATACAATTCTCCCCATTAATTGTTTCTACAGGGTATTAGGAGCAGCAGCAACTACAGTTGAAAACAAACAGTAGTCATAACAATGGCACTACATGAATTTTAAGTGCGGCCAAACTTTAGCAGCAGCGGCACTGGCAAAAACTCTAAATTAAATCAGTGCAGTTAAGTTTTGTGTTTTATTTTGTGTTGTTTTCTCTATTGTTTTTTGCCTGCATCACATGGGGCGTTTGATAAATGTGACGCAATGTTCTTTGTGTAGAAATCCTTTTTTCAATGATATCGCTTCAGTTCACTTTCTAGTTATCCCAGATATTTGACCAGTTCAATTGTTTGGGCATTTTCACACCTGCTGCTGCTGTTGCTTCCTCTTAATCTACTTCTTTTTTGTGGTTTTCCAATAAAAGATGCGTGTGCCAACACTTGACTTTATGGGATTTCTGTCTAACCCACTTAAATCTCTCTAAGCCACAATTCGGGGTTATTTTTGCAGCCCCTTTCGTTTTTTGGTCATTTTCATTTGATTTTATGCTGTGTTGAGTTTTTGTAAGCATGTTTCGGCTGTTTATTTGTAATTAAGTTTGAACCCTTTTTCAAGTGGGCAGACCATAACCCATTTATTTATGCATGATGCATGCATTTAATTTACAGCAAACTTTTGTTTTTCAAGTGTTATTGGATAACTTTTTCTGAAAAGTCATGGCGTAAAATGAAATTATCATACAAGCTGTAAAACATGAAAATTTGTTTATGCAGCATGATTTTTAAAGTCACAAAAGGTTTAACCAGAGCTTGAAGCTAAGATATTTTTTGACATAAGTAAAGAATATTTCTTTCAAGTATGAATTTATGAAGCAATATTTACTCCATATCCTTAAAAGCACACACTATAAATTTTAAGTTTCAACTGTTAGGAATGCCATCTTTCCAGCAGCTTTTGTTAAAGCCAAACTATGCTTTTTCCCTTCATACACGTTTTTTTTTTTGTAGCAGAGACTCTGTGCTTCATTAAATATGCACAAATACACGTGTGTACAATAAACAAATGCCTAACGTTAAGTGAATGTTCTCAAGGTGACTTCCGAGACACCGAATTGGAAACTCGTGTAATGCTTTAAGGCTGTCTAAAACATATAAACACACACATGTGGAAATCATTGAGGCGTGAATGCATATCTGTTCAACACATTTCTAGGCACACACACACACTGACTGTCATATTATAATGCCAACAACTGATCATTATAATATCCAAAATGTATGCATGTTTATTTATTTGTCTATGTGTAGAATATGTTGTGTATATATGAATAAATCTCTGTGTTGCAGACACTGAAATTTTTGTAAATTAAAATTTACGAGGATTTGCATTTCAAATGTGCACATTTGCTTGGCTTTTTGTCTCTATCACGTTCCTCTCTCTGTCTTTCTCACTCACTTGTGTCTGTGTGCTCTCAGTTTGGTGCCTTTTTTATCGCCTTTGGGTGCGCGTTTTTGCATTTGTCATTTTGTTGAAACACGCATAAATCTTGAATAATGTTGCTCAGACAGACAAGAACACATACATATTCTACTTTTATATGTTCTGTATGCACATAACTACTATTGTACTAACAACCTCCCTGACTCTTTGTCTCTCCATGTGATTTGTATGCTGGCTAATTTGCTTGACTATTTTGCGTATCTTTCAAAATTTTTTCTTTTGTAAATTACACACATTTGCCTAATGTCTGTTGATGAATTGCTGTGTGGAGCTCTTGCCTCTTGGCAAGTATGGGAATCACTGACTAATACATAAAGTTAGCTAATAATGTGTTGCACAGATAGGACTTTAAAGTTTAGAATTTTAGAATTTTAACCAGAAGTTAGACAACAGAAAAAACCTCTCAACCCAAATCTCTCCTTATTTATTTACATTTCCTTACATTTACATTTGGGAGCTCCACAAAAAAAACCACCAAAAACGTATTTTTAGATAACTTATTCATAAAATATTTGCCACGATGCTCATAAATCAAATGTTGAACTCACCTGCAGCTTGGACCATTGTATGCGACCAATGCAGCGTGAAGAATTGCGCCAAGCTAATTTGGCGCCATAAATTAGCTCCGTTTCTGTGAGTTGATAATGTCCCGTTGTCTCAATGCTTTGTCGCACCTGTTTCCAGCGTGTATCGTGGGCGGCAGACGAGGAGCTGCCAAGTGGAAAGAGTGTGAAGGGAGAGTGCCAAAAAGTTAGAAGAACATATTTCATTTGGTATTTGTCTGTGCTGTGTGTCGTGTGTTAAAGAACTTACCGCTTTATGGAGGTGAAGTACTGATCCAGAAAATCCTTGGCGTGCTCCAGCACCAAATCGGATTTGCGAGTTTCAGCCGGAGCGTTGCCAATGGCCATAATGCTGCTCGTACATGTTGCCTTTGAGCAGGATAATACCTGTGAAGAGAGAGAGCAAAATGATAAATAAATAAGTCATAAACTTGCCATAAATACGACATTTGTTTTGGTGTGGGTGACAATTTAATTAAAAAATTTAATTGCTTATCTGGGTAATTAAATTTTTGATTGCTCATTTCGTTCGCCCCTAATTGCAGCGGCAAATGAAGATGAATGACAGCGCCTTGTCTGAGCGATAATAAAAACCGAGACACCCACAACTTGTTGCAATGGAAATGAAATTAAACGGGAACCGGGGGGAAGCGGAGAGCAACTGACAAACTTCTCGCCTTAAGCGGCGTATCACCAAAAAAGTCCTCAAACAATTTAGCTGCTTCCTGCCAGCGTTTGCTTGCCTGCCTTTGGTGTTGGCCACGTTTAAAAAGCATTTCACTGTCGATTGCGGATGTTACTTTTTACTCTGCTTTATTCTCCGAATTTTCTCTGTTTTCTGTTTTAATTTTTTTTTTTATGACTCATTCGCATGTATTTATACCCTGTATTTTTTTTTATTATTTTTTTTTTGTTGAGAATTATAAGCCGAAGGGAGTAAACATTAAATTCTGCACTCCAGGCCAAATGACTTTTCCGCTGCAAAGTTTGTTAAATTGGTATTGGACTTATTTTTCTTACACAGTATCTTTAAGTTGAGCCTTTTCTCTTGCCTTGAACTATACTTGACTTTTACTTTACACTTGCAACGCTCAATTTATCTGATTTCTTTCCCAGTTCTTACTGACAACTGTGAATGCTGTGTCTGTGTTTTTCTTTACCTTGGCTTACTGAGTCTGTTTTTCCAAGACGTTTTAATTTACTCAACGCCAACGCCAAAGCCTTCAAGCACCTGGCAATGGCAACCAAGAGCAAAGTTACCCGCGGTCATAATTAGTTTGTTTTTACAGGCAGTTGAGCTTCTGAATTGGCTGGAGAAAAGTGAATTGGCCCTCCCTCCTACTCATAAAGCGCTCAAAAGATTTTTTTGCTCCTTGTTGCTGCTTTTATCGTTGTTGCTGTTGTTGTTGTGGCTTCTGCGATGGCGACAATTATATCGCACATACGCCTTGTAGCCTCATGGCTTAAGTTTTTTGTTTGCTGCTTATGCAAATTATTACAAATTATAAGAGTTTTTATATGCTTTTACTAAAGTTCGCAATATAACTTTTAATTATGAAAGATTCTTTGCTTAAGTTAGTTAATTTTTTTCTACAAGTTGATAATCGACAACAGAAACTATTTAATTTTTGGTAGACTCCGAATATTTTTAAGCTACGGAATCTTTAACTTTATGGTAACAGATTTTCTTGGAAATAACTTATGTTGGTAATCATCCGGGCAAAGAGTGAACAAACAATTGAGGGCAATTCTAAGAATTCCACTTCGTAAAGAAGAATTGACGATAAAAAAATCATGTTTGAATTTGCTGCATTTTGTCGAACGTCAATAAATACCACTGAATACAGGATTTCTTATTCCACAAAGTGCTTCGCATATATGGCACCACCTGATGTTCTTTTTCTAGTATGCTTTAACAAATGAATTGGTTGCCTTGCAGGAAAAGCTTCAACTATTTAAACAGCTTGTACTTCTTGAAATTACTTTTGAAAAAACTTCAGCGAGAAGCCGTGAAACTTTCTTCACATGATTAGAAATGCACAAGATGTATGTAAGAATAGTAGTTTAAGCAGGTTTTCCATAATGAAAATAAAATCTTTCTTTTCTTTTAATTTGCTAAACTTTTTGGCACAATCTAAAGTTAATGCGGCCACACACCAACACACTGTAAACTCCTCCTGTCAATTTATGAGCCCTTCAAGCAGCTCAACCACAATATTTGTCATATGAAAAAACTAGAAAATTGTCCACACGGCAGTGTGGCATAAACTTTACCAATTTTCACTTAGATGCACAGGACAAATTTATGCACAATGCAAACAGCAACAGAGCAAGCACCAGCTGTAAACAAACCCACACATACACACTTACACAATTTATTTGCAACAACTTGAAAATTATTATTCTAATATGTAAAGCTGCCGTTACATACCACGCCCACATACTGCTATGCACACCTCATTACGGTACACCCGACTGTTTACCGAGTCCAAAAATTAACTTTTTGAGCTGTTTCAAAGGAGGGGGAGAAAATCTCATAAGGCAAACCAGCCAAAAACAGCTGAAAATTGTGGCCACGCTGCTTTTCATTTAAAGAGTGAGATCTGCAGACTGCCAAATGAATTTGGCTGCCAGCGTCAAATGCAAATAATTGCAAGGCGGCTGCTTCTGCTGCCTGCCACGCCCCTCAACTGGTTAGCGCCCCTCCCGTTTCGCTTACAAAGTTCTTGAAAATTGTTTTATGTAAATATCAACACAAAGCAGCAACAACGCGAAGTGAAACTTGCCACTGCGCCCGGAAACGGAAATTGTTGCAGCTGCAGCGCGTCAAATAAATACATATACACAAAAACCCACCCACACAATCACACACACACGTATACATCAAGCGCTTTAAGTTTGGCGTGTAAGTTTTGGTTTGCCTCGACACCACTTGACGGGAATGGGAAACGGGGTGAAAAGGGGCAGTTAACGCTTTTTTTCTGGCGTGCGCCCAATTCGCACTTTTTTTTGGTAAGTTTTCCCTTTCATTTATTTATATATTTTGTTCGGTAAATTTATGCGCCTCTTAGGAGAAAAAGTGCTGCCAGCTGTTGTTTACAGTTTGGACGAATTGCAAATGCGCTCTACCTGCTATAGCAGGCAGCTTGTGACAGAGTGTAAAAGATCACTTCTAACGTAGACATGTTACTGTTACTTGATCACTAAGTATTCGAATGCATTGTATCGTGATCAACTAAAGTTAAAAAGGAATTGAGTCATTAAAAGATTAAATATCACTTTAATAAAAAAATTTAATTGCCAGCACCATCTGTTACTACTTAACTTATGAACTCTCCAAAATTACATTAACTTGCTGCAACAGAAGGTGCCATAAAAGTGAACAACACTTGAAACAAAATATTATTTGTAGCTCTTAACTTTAGCTGCCACTTTGCCGTGAACTTTTATGCCCCAAGCAACAGAGCCAACTAGTTTGCGTCTCACTTTACTCAAAAGAAAATTGCAAATGCAAAATAAAAAAAATTCCACAAAAATTGCATTCAAATGCCCGCATAAATGAAATTATATTAAATTTATAGCAAACACCAAACTATTTTGCATACATTTTGGCCAGAATTGGCAAAAACAATTGCGAAAAAAGTAAACACTCTAAAGCTAACTCGTTTAGTTATTTCACAGCAAGGTAATAAAGGAATAAAGATATTTTTAATAGTTTTATTTTTTACGCATGTGGCTTCAAAACAAAAGCACCGCTCATAAACATAAAACTTCTTAAGTCTGTAGTTTAGGGCTGTAAAAATATATGTTGTATGGCGTTTGAATTGCATCTTTATTAAGACATTTAAGCTGTGAATTCCCAGTAGAAGACATTAAGTTAAACTCCCTTTAAGTGGGGCCATAACAACTGACAGCTTACAACATTAAAGTTTCCTAGAGGGCCTTTTCCCGCCCATAATATTATAATTAGCAGGTGGTTGAAAATTTGCATGGCAAGTGGGAGAGTTGAGTGTTTTTCCACAAGGTAACTAAAGTCGATGGCGCACTACTTAAACAAAATGGCGTCAAACGCAAATATTTTGCATTGCATAATTTTATGCGCCCTTCGCATTAAAATTCATCGGAGAAGGGCTGGCTGCAAAACTGAAAACAGAAAGCAATGCAATGAAATTTGATTGCAGAAAAAAGATTCGTAGCGCACTATTTCCGACGCCGGCTGCTGTCGACGTAGACGCTGACTTAATTAGCTAGGGTAACTATCGCATGGGGCAGCCCAATGCTAATTGAGGTTAGTTGGCAACTTGAAGGCCCAACACGTCGACGTCTTTTCCGCTTATGCAACCAGCGCCCGCCTGTTCTCTCAGTCCATCTCTTTCTCTAAGCCACCTAATGAGTTCTAAATCGTAATCGCAGTTGCAGTCAAAGTTGTTGTTGCTGTTGCAGCATTAGTTGTGGTGCCAAGTTTCTTACCAAATCATGTGCACCAATTAAATTATGCAATAGCCAAGTAATGCGTAGGTTTAATTACATAAATGCAGCTAGTTGTGAACTAAGGTAACTGACTAATGCAAACTTGGTCGGACTAAGCTTTTATAAGCTTCAATCTCAACTCTTTTCAAAGTCTGTAAAGTTTCAACATTTTACTAAGAACTTTCACTTAATTTCTTTCGGTATTGTTATTAAAATTGTGGAATTCCTGCTACAATAAGTATTAAACAAATCTCTTCCGTAGTATCTTAGAATGCTACCGAAGTTTTACGACACCAGTTTTAAGTTAAACACAAGTGAAAACTTTCTGCCCGACGCAGACCACAACACAAATTACAAAAAACAAAACAACAACAACTGCAATGGACAACACTTTTAAACGGAATTTTGCCGCACGAACACTTTTCGCAGCACACTAACTAACAAAACACACAGCTGGGTACAGTTTTAGAGCTCTCTCTCACACACACACACACACACACACACACATATGCTACAAGCATTTTTCAGCTACTTCATTACGCTAAGCTGCTCAGTTGGCTCTAAGCGTCAATGGAGCCGACAAATGTGGCGTCCTTTTAATCCCAGACCCGGCACGCACTTGAACAACTTTTACATAACAAACTGCAATAAACGTTAAAATTGCAGGCAAACATAGAAAAACAACAAGAACAACACAAGCTAAAACAACACCCACAAAGCCACATCCACACACACTCACACACAGTCAAACAATTACATGGCCAACTAGCAGGCATCATGAGTATTAAATAACTCCTACAAGTATGCCATGGTTTTTTCCTTCTGCCTGCGTTTGGCATTTCAGCAAAAGAAAAAACTTTTTTACCGCCCTGAGTACAAAAAGAGCAAACATGCTGCAAATTGTTTTTACTGCCTTTTTATTGCACATTCATGTTCGTGGAAATCGTAGGCGAAAAGGCCAAGTGCTTAGCCTCTTTTACACTGTTCAGCCGCTTTCCTTTGCCCACGTGCAACAACTAATTATGATCTGTTAAAGTTTGTTGAAAAAGAAACGTGCGCATTAAACTTACATCTCGTCCCTTGCTGTGCAACGTGTCGTACACCTCTGGTCTGCCCTCAATGTTCTTCAGACGCATTGGTTTGCGCATCAACAAGCTGCGACCCTCGTCGTCCAAGTGCATGAAGCTGCAATTGAAAATCAATGTTATAGAAATGAAATTGATTGATATTAAAGAACGAAATGTGAAGTATTAATCTAAAACTGATATTAAAGATCTCAATTTGAATCATAAATCAAATAAAACAATTATTTCAAACAATTTATGAGAAACAAATTGATTCGTGGAAAGAACAAGAATTGAGTTTTTTAAAAATTTAAACTTTAACAAAGCTGTTGTAAATATACATGATATATATGTATATATGAACGTTTAAAAGTTTTACCTGCCGGCACGCGAACGATAATCCTGTGACATTTTTCTTGGCTGCTGGTTTTTGGGCGTCGGCGAAAGTTCGCGTGAACTTTTGCTGGATGCGGTGCCACTGCCGGAGGCACCCGCCGCATTGACACCACTCCCACTGCCTACACCGCCATTGCCATCCAACTCCACAACGATGCTGGTATTGGTGCCACGTCGCTCTCCCCTGCCCGGTTGCGGTGATGTTGTGGAGATGCTGGTGCGCTTGTGGTGCTGTTTCAATGGCGTGCCGCCAACGCTGACGCCACTTGTGGTGCCACTTCCTGTGGCAGCCGCCGCTCCAGCACCTGTGGTCGTGCCAGACGCTCCTCTGTTGTGGTCCACTTCATGACAGGCGGCAGCAGCAGCAGGAGTCGCGATGCCGTCAAGATTTGTGCTCAAGAGCCCATTGCCATTTTGTATTGGCGTTGTCGTTGCCTGTGCTTTGCTTTTGATTTTGTTTGGTTCGGCGGGCGTTGCTTTTGGCGTGGGCTGTGGTGATTTTTGTTGCTGCTGCTGTTGTTGTTGTTGTTGTTGCTGCTGCTGCGCATTTGGAGTACGTTTGATGGTCACAAAGCGCAGATTCTCAAATATCGATGTGAAATGCTGCGACATGTTGTTTGCCTTCTACTCCTTTCGCCGCAAGAATTTTTCACGTTTTCTTTGCTGGCTCTCTCTTGTGACTTGTGATTGCTTGCCTCGTTTATTTAGAATGCACGCCGACACAGGTGAACTTGAAACCCTCTCAAGCAAGCTGGCCAAGTTTTGATTAAATTTTCTTCAATACAAAACAAAAACTTAGAAAAAATAAACGTATATTGTAACAAAATTTGAGCTTGTTGGCTTGCAACCAATTGCTTGCCAGTTGTTGTTTGTTGTCGCTCAACTGCCTGCAGATTGAAAACTTTAAGAACACATTAGTTAGATACAACCACAGTCAAGGAACAGTTTTTCTTTTTTAATAAACAAAAAAAAGGCATACATAAATAAAGGAAAAAAACTTTAATTCAAAGTTTACTAAATATATCAAAAATAATTAAAATATTATTTTTTAAACGAAATGTTTTCTGCAGCTTTTTCTAGAATCAGGTACTAAATCAATCAACAATTTATATTTTCAGTATTAACCTATTGCAAATCAATTTTTTATTAATCTACATCAACATACTTGTTTTCCGTTCCAAAACGTCAAGTAGCACCTAAATTTCAATTCGCTAGAAAATAAATCAATTTCAATACGCATTACATACGCTTATTGAGTTTTAGCCTCACTTCTAAAAACGCGCTCAGTTGTAAGTAAATTGAATGACTTTATAGCAGACTTTTTCCTGCTGATCTCAATCCATTTAACCTGACGGCTGTTGTTTTACTTTTAAATCCTGTCTCTGTGTGTGTATGTAGCGCAATGTGCTCAGCTCATTAACTTTCAAATCAAGCAACCTACCATTTACTTTTCCAGCACAACAATTCCCGCAACTATAACTCAGCCGAAGGACTCAGGACGCAACTCGTTTGCTGTCTGCCGCTTTGCCTTTGGAGACTTTCTGGCTTGCCAACTTTGAGAGAGTTTCATTTGCCTTCGGGTTAGATAAGTGCGCTGTTGGCTCTGCCGGCACTTAGTAGCAATTAAAAGTATCTTTATGGCAATTTCCCGGCTGCTGAGCAGCGCCAGGCCACAAACTAAATTTCCACTTCACAATTTCCACTTGCTCTACGACTGCTAAGGCTTAATTATTGTGCGGTTGCACATAACTTGTTTAATCAAAAGTGACGACGACTCTATGAAAACACAATTAGTTACACCTTTAACTGGTTCAAAGATGGATTAATTTATAACCATATCCAAACACTTCAGTGGCCCGTTTCTCAAGCAACAGCTGTGGAACCCTTTATTTTTGTCTGGCTTTTGCTAAGCTGTTTTTGAACCTTAACCTTTGCATTAACATCGCATTTAAGCGCCTTTTACGCCCACTTGACACCAGCTGTTGAAGTTCTTGAAACAAGCACAAAATATATTTTTGCTCAAAAAACCCTTCATTTTGTTAACTCATTCGCGCCTGGTTCCGTTCCTAGGCCGCAGCTGTTGTCTCAAATACATCATCAACAGTTGGCCAGGTAAAAGACGGGAGGCAAAAGGAGGCCACAAATAAATACATTAAGTTTTTTGGCCAGTTTGCGAAAAGCAGCTGAGACTTTAAGTAGCATTTTCATGAATATGATAATTAAATTTATTAAGAAGAAAGTTGTTTATAAAATTTCTGCTTATACAGCTTAGAAAATAAAAATAATATTTATATAGCACAACTAACTTACATCCTCAAAATAAATATATATTACGCACACCTCTAATGTATTTGTTTTTTGTAGTCCATTTTTGTTATCCAAAACTCTGACCCGCTGAATGCGTTTGAGCAAATTGGACTTGAAACATCACATTAATTCACAAACACACACTCGCATAATGATGGAGCTGCATATTGTTGGCCAGCCGCTGAACTGAATCGGATGACTGAATCCAGGCATTCATTGACCAACATTTTGTGTTGGCCTTTGATTCGCAGCCTGGTACTGTCATGTGTATGCGTATGGTTTCTTTGTTTTTATGACTGGTTGCCAGTTTGTAAAACAATTTCATGCTGGCAACAAAGGCTGGAACCGTGTGGTGGTTCCACTCGAATTTGGGCTCAATGAGCGAGCACTCGACTCACATTTAAATTCAAATCACAAGCATAAATATACGCTTTGATTTGCTAACAAAACACGCTCACATATCCCCCTTTTAACCTTCTGCACCCTACATTGATTTGTTATTATTGTGTTGGCCTAAGCAAACGAAAATGATGAACCACATTTGGGTTTATTGGGTTTAATTTTTGTGTTTTTGTTGGGACACCAAGCATGGCAATGTTGGTTGAGCTAATCAATCAATCAATCAATTAATTGACCAGCTTGATACACTCGCATGTAAGTCTATTTTTATTGCTGATTGCCGGCAGTTGTTTTGCTATTTTCTTAGCTGTTGGCCATTTTGGCACTTAGCCAAAGTGATTGAATATGGCTCAAGTCGATCTGATGTGAAAGTTTAAGTGTGGTTTTTGGTGCAACTGCTGAAAGTCAGAATGGTTTTTAGATATAAAATTAAGATGTGAACATGATTTCCTTATCATATTTGGAATTACTTCCTGCTCAATTACTTGTACAGATGTTTGTGTAACTCCTCCTCCACCCGCGTCAACACGTCTTCCAAACCACTTAACACAAATGCAATGGCTGATTTTCTCAATCATCGTTTCAAATCCAATCAATTGCTTTAAAATAAACTTGAATACAATCAAAGGCAATGTGAAACAAAAGCACGAATGCTCCAAAGCCTGAATGCTTTTCGTATTATCTCAAATGACAACACAAAAGCGACAAAATAACACAAAAAAAAAAAAAAAAAGCCAACACAACTACAAGAATTCGCAGCAATGGAAACCGTCGAACAATTGGAAGACAAAAGGGAAACCAAAGCCTTAACAGTAGCTGACGAAAAAAAAAACCACAGTCACACCCACAATGCAGCAGAAAAAAAAAGACAAGAGTACAAATCTGTTAAGAAAACCCATTTAAATGCTTTGGGCCAGAGCCAAGCAAGGGGTAACAGTTAAATGTAAAAAGAGTGTAGCATGCTTTTGCGGATGGGTTAAAAAGAAAGTGCTGCTTTCGAGGGTCGGCTTAAACATGCACACACTTATAATGCACGGGGGGTGCCATAAGTAAAACTCAGGCATGAGCTCGTTTTCAGTTCATTTCTTCCTATGCAAATACACAAATTGAAAAAGCAGATGCCAAGCCAAAAAAAGAAGATGAAATTTGCACATATGAAATGCGACGGCCGTTAGAAAATAAATATTAAAATTGTTAGGCGCTATAAAGTGTTGGACGTTAAGAAAGAAGATACTTTATTTCTATAGACATCACAGCATGCCTTGGCCTGTGGTTTGGCCTTTTTATCTCGCACCCAGGTAAACAAAGCTAACCGACTAACTGACTGACTAACTGAGTAATCCTCAGCGCAGCTGGCAGAGCTCTCTGCGGGATTAACATATGAAAGGATGGCGCTCAAAAGGTTTATCCTTTTGAAGAAGGCATCATCTTCCCCTGTTATTTGTTATTTACAAATAGCATCAAGTATGCGTTGTACTTGCTACTAAAAAAAAAACATACAATAAATAGATGAAAAAATGTTATACAAAATAAATATTCGCACTTTGTTTGGCTACCCATAAATAAAATCCATATATGCCTTGCATTCTTGGTTCATGTCAGTGGCAGCTGTGCCTCTTTTGCCTTGCCCTTGTCAATATTTATATATTGTTATTTGAAATTGATATGTAAAGGCTGACTCAAAACATTCATTATACCCGTCGTTTTACACGTTAAAAATATACAGGGCGTGTATGTGGCTGGCGCAAAGGATGCTAGACTTGAAGGAGGAATAAATTACAAAGGAAAAGCAACCGAAAAAATAAAGCCTTGAATTTACTTGAGAGATATGGCTTTTAAAAAATGGATATGAGAGTTGTGGATGCTAGCCCATTAAATTTGTGAATTACATATTTATTTTAGTAAAACAACTTAACTAATAGAAAAGGTTTATGAAAGAGTTTTGACCATTTTTAATACGTGTTAAATAATGCACACACTTAATGGTTTTTAATAAAATACTTTGCATACTTAATTTTTTGAGACTTTGAGATCTCGGAATCTGACAGTCAAGCCGCAGACTTTCCTTTGCCTTTATTTAACTTTGTTCTACTGCTGACGTTCACTTTATAATACAAATATGAACACAGGCGTCCTTGTGATTTTAAAATTGACTTTGAAATTCAAGTTAAATTTAAGGCAAGTGTCGACCAGAATTGGTTAGACAAATAAACAAATGTGCAAAAATTCTATGAATATTTCACAGCATTTTTATCGAATGGCTTTTATTGTTCTGCAATCAGAGAACAAGTTGAATGTAAGTTAATTTTAAGGAATTGTTGTTTGCATTTCGAAGAAGTGTTTTTCATTTTAATTTCAATATACAAATAGCAGTGAAGCAATTTTAATTTAAGTACTACGAACTCGTATGATAATAGTGAAAGACAAAAAAGAGACGCGCCCATTTGGCACACATACGCCCCATTGCATCGTGACAGCGTGAAAGGAGACAACTTGCCGCAAGGATGTGAAAATGGGAAGGAAGTAAAGGAAATCAAGGGGCAGCTGCTGCTGCTGCTGCCGCCGCTGTTTCAAAAGTGAAGCAAACTTCGCTGAGTTGTCTTAAAATTGTAATGTGTTCTAATTGTTTTTCAATTTGTTCAATGGGTCTGAAGGGAGAAAATCGAGTTATAAACAGTTCTCCAACTCACTTTAAAGTTAATTATGGTTTTAATTAATGCCTCAATTCTTTGCTAAATGTTTTTGCTGATACAAATTTTCAATTTTCAAAAAGGCCAAACAGTTGAGTGCCTGTCCTGACTTAGCCGCTTGACATTACAAATGATTTATATCATTCTTAATTAACGACTTTATTTAGAGGGGGAAAACATTTACAGTGTTTGATTTGACTGTCACAGCCTTTTTGGCAAACCCAATTTGCAGTCTGACTAATCTCGTTTTATTTGGTGATTTATTTAATTGGCTGGAACAACATTAATCAATTGCCTCTTGGGGATTTCGTGAACAGTTTGAGTGATTATTGTGGCTCAACAATTAGGCAATAATTATGCAGTTATAATATAAGTGTTGCTCAGTTTGTGGTTCATGTACAGCAGCTTACACTATTTAATTATCAGATTTTAATTATTATTCAACTGAAAATGGGAAATGTTGACTTGGCTTGTTTTCCAACTAAGCAGCTAAACTAACACTTAAAAAAAATCTTCAATCAAGTTATAAATAATGCACGATAAAACTTAAAAATTTATAAACTTTTGATTAATCTTTAAAATTGTGTATGTTTTTACCTTTTTAATAATTTAGTGTTGTATTTATATAACTTTTAATTAACTCTTCTGTTCATTTGCAATAAAACAATTTTATTTATCAATAAAATTCAATTGTTCAAATATATATTTACAGTTAGAATTGTTTTATTTTAATCTTTTTTATAGGAAGCTTAACGTTTTTTATTATTTTTATTTATAATTTGATTTTCAATTTGCACTGCACACACAATGTTTAGTTTTAATCTAATATCGTTTGATTATCATGTTGGTCCATGTTTAGGTTTGAGTTTTGCTCCTAGAGTTTTCAGCTCGATCCAACGAACTCAACCGCCGCGCGTTAACTGAAGCTAAGGCAGCAACGCAGCATCCTTAAATAGTAGTTGCTCCCCCAGGACTGGCACACGGTCGTCTTCGAAGTCAACAACCATACAGCATCCGTTCACAATTGGTGTAAAGCTTTGCTATTTATGCACGCACACACAAAGTGGGAAAATCAACAATGGTTGTGCGACTTGGCTAAAGCTCACACTGGAAGGTTTGTTTTGGCAGCAACAAGTTTTAGCTGTTGTTGCAGCATAGTTGAGCTCATGCAACAAGTGTGCTACTCCGTAATAAACTCCCCCGCTCACAGTTAAACTAAGAACATGGGTATTTTGATATATATTTTAAAAGCGCGCTATTTATTTCACTTTGTTGCGTGTAATGGACGCATTTCTTGTGTTTGTAGCTGAAAAATGCGTTGAAATTCTAAGTCGATTTCAATTTGTTTTTTTCAACATTCAAAATAAAAATAACAACAATTAATCTTAAGCTTAAGTGAACAACAGAAAAGTTGTGCTTAAAAATAGCCTAACTTAAATGAATGAATATACCCTACTTGCCCTTTCTAAACAAGTTATCTAATATAGCCAATGAATTGCTTGTATAATTAATTAATTGTATAATTTTGTTTCTTCCGTTTTAAAAAATTCAATAATCTCATTTAAAATACTACTTTAAGACATACATTTTTTTCTTTGCGACAGATTAAAATTGGAAGAGCTTACAAGTCCCGAATAGTGATTGCTGTGATGCTGACGTAAAGAGAGGCTCTGGACTCCACCGGATGATTGTTCTTGTTGTTGTTGGAAGTCGTGGTGGTTTTGTTGTATGCCTTGCGACGCTGTTCCCCAAGCTGTTGCGATTATTGTTGTTGAGGTGCTTGTCGAGGGGCTTGTTGTTGATGTTGGTGATGGTGTTGTTGTATATGTACAGGCGCACAATAGAGAGACAAGACATTAGTATTAACCTTTTTTTTCAAATAATTTAAACAAATAACAAACATGTATTCTAAAGCTTAATAGTAATTAAAAGAAAAAAAATATATGTTTATGATAAAAGTAAAAAAAAACACACACACAAACATGTTTCGGCGCTAACGAGTATTAATATTATGTTAAGGCTTCTGGTGTTATTATGTTATTTGTAGTTGGTGTTGTTTGTTAATATTGTTTTGTTGTTAACTGATTGTTGTGTATTATACAGTCTAGTTGGGTTATTGTGGTATACATTCATTTTGGGTTTCAGTTCAGTATATAATAAGAGTTCACATTTTACACTGCACTTTTCAAATAGTGTCTTCATTGAAAATCCATTAAAAGTTTGATTAGTTTTGGTTTTTTTAAGTTGAATTATAGAATTTTAACTTCAGCAGAACCCTCTGATAAAACCTGAAAATATGTTGTGCACGTGGCTTCTACGACGTAGTTGAAAACGTATCCGCTCGACGTAGGCTAAGTATGAGAGAGTCTTGTAAAACTCAATCCCATCTTGTGTATTCGGAAATAATCAAAGATTCAAAGCATGATGCTCGTTCGTTCATTTTCAAAAATCCAGAATTTTTGATTTTTGACTGTCCAGCGCCGCCATCTCAATGAGTTCATAATTCATTTAAGCTTCCTTTCTCTTGAAGTTTCCTGATCCTTGGAGACATCAGTGCGTTGCTGCGTTAATTCGACTGCCGAGTCCTTTGATGACTTTAAGCATTTCCAGCGACGATAATTTTGCATGACCTAAATCAATATGAGACCGGCTTGGTGTTCCACAATGCTACCTCTATCTGCCGATCATCAGATAATCCAACCAATGTATTCGACGATAATCAGCTACGATATTTAGCATGGAAACCAAACGCAGAATTGTGATGAGTTGTTTTTGTGCGAATGAAATTGAAATTGCAGTAAACTGACGATGTCTTTGGTGTTTTGAATATTTGCAGTAGGGTTCTAAATAGGGTTAGGGGTGGAACCGAACTGAGATACATTTTTTAAGGGACATGGGACCGAATATATACTACATTTGTCCATTTATACAAAAGTATTATATCCACTTTACGCAAGGGCACGCGCACTTAATAATTAAATATATACAAAAGGAAGGAAAATGGGAAGCTAAAAAAAAAGAAAGAGAGACAGAGAGTGAGGTAGCAGCAACAATTTACGTCCTGCGCTTTGAGCCTAAAGGGTCTTTTTGGGACAATTGTTGTGTAGTTTTTTTTATGTGGCGCACTTGCGTGCTGTATGCTATGCTCCACAAATGTTTGCTTTTTGCCTAAAACGCCCAACACACTTATTTAAGTGGTTTCAAATGGCAATGGCAGCTGCATTTTTACAATCAATTTGAGCGCCATCTGCGGCATAGGGTAAACTGAAGGTGTCTAGCCACTCTTTGCACTTTTCAGCGCTCTCAAAGGCCAACAAATTCGACACATAGTCAACGCTTATGTTGGGGCGATACCTGCAAGCAAAACAAAAACTTTACTTCAAGAGATCAATTATAAAAATAATTTTGTGTACTTACGATTTAATAATTACGCGTAGGGCCGCCTTACGCTCACGCTCCAGGAACCATTCAATCATATGGCCGGACATAAGAGGCGCCTTTTTATACAGATCAAAGAGTTTGCAATAGTTGCCCAACGACCAAGCCGAACGGAACTGCAAGGCATGTTCAATCACAGGATTCTCGCGCTGATCAGTTGTAATCGAACGCAGCACAGTTGTAAGGTCTAGAAGAGAGAAAAAAAATTGATTAACACATCAACAGCATTAATAAATATTATAAAAATAAACTTACCCAAGGTATTTTTGGTAAAGATGTAATAGATAATACGATAAGCTGTAAACTCAAGCAAATTGGTGCTGCTGCCTAATTCCAAATAAAGCATCTTAAGCTGTGTCTGGCACTGATTGAACTCTTCGTGATCGCCCTTCTCCATGGCAATGCGAGCGTGCGTTTCATATACCTCTACTGTGAACTTATCGCGTATACCTTGGACCTGTAAAAAAAAACCGCTATAATTACAAATTGACTTTACACAGCTATAAAAGAACTTACAGTCAGATCCTGACGTATGGACTTCAACTGATCACACGCGTAGTGATAATCCTGATTGGTACGCCACTTGCCCTTTACATTGGCCAACGAATGGGTAAGCACCTCAACGGGACGCACCTCGAACGCTGAAGGCGCTTTGGTGAGACGCAAGAATGACTTTTCTAAATCCCTACATGTGCCTACAATATGTAAATCGAGTAAATCTATGCCTGCATCACCCACAACATCTTCGTAGAACATGCCAGACGTTGAGCGGGAAGCCGCTGCCGCTGCCGCGGCCTGCAATTTCTTCTTGTGTTTGGCTGTGGTGAGACCAAACGGTGAGCTTGCAATTGCGACGACAGATTTCTTAGCCGAGCCACTGCCCGACTGTGAGAAACGTGCCGCACGCTGTTGCAAGCGCGCTGTGTCATCATCAACGGCACCGCCCACCGACGACGAATGTGTTGCATAAAAATGTGGCGTCTTCTTTTTGCCCCCACCTCCACCTGCTCCGGCCGCTGCCGCAGCGGCCGCGGCAGCAGCACGCTTATTCCTCTTCATTAGCATTTTTTGTTGTTTCTTGGACATATTTGAATGAATTGGAATAAAATCGCTGCTGAGTATTTCATTGGCGCCCGTCTTTCGCTGCACCTTACGGGCTGGCGGACTGGTGCTGCTGCTGCGCGAACGCGAATGGGAACGGGAACGAGAACGTGGTGTACGGGAACGAGAATACCGTTTCTTGTTATATTTCGATGCTGAGGACGTGGACGATGTGGGCGAACTGTGGGCGAAAATGGAATCAATGTAATATAGATATAAATTTTTCGCAAATTTTAAGAAACTTACCGCGAACGACTTCTCGAGTAGCGTGATGACTGCTGCTGCTGATGTCCATAGCTACCGTTGGCAAACTTATTGAAGGCGTTCGCCTTTTGTTTAAATTGATTGACATTCGGCGACTTTTGATTCGATTTTTGGGGCGATTGTTGTCGATGCTGCTGTGATTGTTGTTGTTGTTGCTGCTGCTGCTGTTGTTTTTTGTTAAAGTAATTACTACGTTGTTGCTGCGGAGGCGGCACATTGCTCAACACCACATCGATAGCATCGCGTTCACTGTGCACCGTTGGCATTGGCTCAATATCCCAGTCGCGCGTCCAAAGCTCATTACGATTGGCAGCAGCAATTATCTTACCCTTAAGACAAATATCAATCTGGTCCTTATCCAAGTCAGTTGTGCATTTGGAATAACAACGTGCTACATATTGGTTCAGTGAATCGGGCCACGAATCATTTGAAGCCATTTGAAAGCAGCTATTGGGACGCTTAAAACTTGACGCTGATGTTGATGCTGGGCTTGTTGGTGTTGCTACCGCTACCGCTGCTACCACTGCTGCTGCTAATGGTGCTGCTGGTGCTGCTTGCTGCGGCACATGTGGTGGAGACTCTAGAACAGCTGAAGGAGCTGCAATAGGCGGTGGCGCAACAACCGCCGCTATAGTTGCTGTGGGTAAAGGGGGTGGTGGTTTGCTTAAGTCCGGTGTTGGCGGCACGGGGATGGGCACACCAAATGGATTTGGATTTGTGTTTGTGAAGCCAACCGGAGCCTGCAATTGCTGCTGTTTGTTGCTGTTGTTGTTTTGGTTTTGGTTATTGTTATTATTATTTTTGTTATTGCGCTTGCGCTTCTTTTTGTTGGTGTTAACATTGTTGTTATTATTATAGAGATGAAGTTGCTGCATAGCTTGTTGCTGTTGCTGCTGTTGTTGTTGTTGCTGCTGCTGCTGTTGTTGTTGCTGCTGCTGATGCTGCAGAGGATTTGGCGCGTTTGCCAAACGTTTCTGATTTAAATTCAAATTAAAGCGTATGCCACCAAAGTTTTTGTTCTGCTGTTGCTGTTGCTGCTGCAGCTGCTGCTGTATCTGCTGCTGATGATTTTTATTACCTGGTTGACCAGGCGATGGTGGTGGAGGAGGTGGTGGTGCCGTAGGTAGCGGCGGTGCTGCGAGCGCATTGCTAAACCCAGGCGGCAAATTCGACGCACTAATGGTCGATGTTACCTGCTGTTGTTTCTGTTGTTGTTGTTGCTGCTGCTGCTGCTGGTAGCGCATGTAGTATTGATAGTATTGTTGGTATTGCTGTTGATAGGCAGCTGCATTACCGCCATGATGTTGCCACCAAGCGTAGTTGCTCCATTGTTGCTGCACGTTGGCAGCGTTGGGAGCTGCTGGTTGTTGTTGCTGCTGCTGCATCTCTTGCAGCTGGGGTATTAATGGCGGTGGTGCGCTCATCGCATCCGACATATTATAACCGATTCGCGTAACCTTTTGAAACTTACCTTTAAATCAATATGCGTGTCTGCCGCACTCTATTGCGTTGCAAAAATTAAAAGAGGGAAGGAAAACAAGAGAACGTGAAAATGCTAAATATGGTACAAAGTGTATGAGTATGTGTGTTTTTGCTGCCATGTGTGCTCTCGCACGCCATTTTGTATTTTTTTTTTGTGCTTACCCAAGATCTATTTGTGGCCTATATATTTTCAATTTCACTATGGCCGTAAGAAACGTTTGATTAGTTGAAAACACTTGCATAAATTAACGCGCACATTTGCTAGCTGGTAGCACAGAATTAATAATTGTTTATTTGCTTTCGGAAAACACAATTTATGAGATTTTCAAATCACGTCTACACAATGTGTGCTCAAAATTTTCTTTAGTCACACACATACAGGCACGTTTGATGACAAATTATTGATTCAGTCTGACTACCGATATCACAGCTACAGAGTTGATTTGAAAACTATCGATAACATTGCAAATACATCCTTGCTAAGCATCGATGAGAAACATTTTAAATATCGATTTCGTGGTATCATAAAGTATCGAGTACAATTTTATATGAAATGAGTAGCATCGAGCAAACAAGTAGACTTTCGAAAAAACGCGCAAATAACAGTGATGCTTACAAGTTGTAAACCTCAACTAAATCATTAAATTTTCCACATCTCTTAAAACTTTATTGTATATCAGTGTAAAATGGCGCAATTTCGTGCCAAGCACGCAACGCGAACTCATTTGCCACACCTAATGAGCAACGTACCCGACGAGCATCAAGATCCAATCAAGAAAATGTGCCTCAAGATGATGTCCCATGACGCTTATGGCAAACCGTAAGCTTATAATTAAAAAATAAAAATCCCACACTTGCAAATTTATGGTATTAATTGACAGCTATCACTGGACTTCACGGGATTTCGAAATGGGCGCTCCGCTGGGACGCGGCAAATTTGGACGCGTCTACTTGGCACGCGAGCGTCACTCTCACTATATGGTGGCCATGAAAGTGATGTTTAAGGAGGAGCTGCGCAAGGGTAACGTGCAGCGTCAGGTTCTACGCGAAATTGAGATACAAACACGTCTTAAACATCCAAATATATTGCGGCTGCTGAACTGGTTCCATGACGAATCTCGTATATATTTGGCCCTAGAAATCGCATCTGAGGGCGAACTGTTCAAACATCTGCGCAATGCGCCTAATCATCGTTTTGACGAGCCCCGTGCGGCTAAGTACACCTACCAAGTGGCCAATGCACTAAACTATTGCCATCTCAATAATGTTATTCATCGAGATCTGAAGCCGGAAAATATTCTACTAACAAGCACAGATGACTTAAAGCTCGCCGATTTTGGCTGGTCCGCCCATACGCCTAACAACAAGCGGAAAACGTTATGTGGCACCTTGGACTACCTGCCACCTGAAATGGTCGATGGACACACTTACGACGACAGCGTGGATCAGTGGTGCTTGGGCATATTGTGCTATGAGTTCGTTGTGGGCAATCCACCCTTTGAGTCAAGCAACTCCGAGATAACTTATGAGAAAATCAGACGCTTGGATGTACACTATCCATCGCATTTGACATCGGGTGCCAAGGAAATCATTGCAGGCGTAAGTTTAATGTTTAATGTGTAGCTAAAACATAACTTTCATTATTCAATTTTCCATGTATTCTCCTATAGCTATTGCGTCGCCAGAGTCAAGGCCGAATCAGCCTGGTGGAGGTAATGACGCATCCATGGATAAAGGATGGAATGGCCAAACGTGCCGCCCAGCTGCAGCAACAGAGCAATGAGGTCGGCAAGGAAAACCAAGCCAAGAATTGATCTAACAGTTTATTGTTCTGTCTGTTTAAAAAGCGTTTAAATACCATTACTTGTTTAAAATACAATTTCTTAAATCAAAATTCTATTTAGCCATTTATACTCCAGGACACACAGGCTTTATTTCCTTATTGAAATCTTGTTAAACAAAACAAATTCTATATTTTTTTTTTTTTAACATATTTTGTTCGTATTTAATACTTTCATAAGTTATGAGTCATAACCATTGCTACCATATATTCGTATATTTTTTAACAAGACATGTCTTAGGCGAGAAAAAGCCAAATTTGGTTAATGTAATTAGAACGAAAACGAATTTAGCGGCGATAACTGTGACAACTGTTTTTTTTCTTTGTTAACACTGCAAGGATAGGCCAACGCCAAACTTGTGATTTCCATCACTGAGATTCTTGCCTTCGAGAACGGTGGACACGGACATTGTGACACCTTCGCGAAGCTTCTGTTCATAGCCAAGACCCACTTCAACTTTATTGTTAATTTTGGCACGGATTAAGGCATCACCTTCCAAATGATAGATCATGCCTATACCAACATTCACATTGCTATCCTCTCTCTCCGTCTCCTCTTCGCCTTCTTGCGGTTGTTGTTCCCTCCCAGCTTTAGAGATCTCAAAGCCGATATCAATTTGTTCGTTAAGCTTGTGAAATAGCGAGACTAGCCAGCCTTCAGCATTAATTCTAGTCATAGGAAGCTCTTTATTAAAAATCAAGTAAAAGTAAGTCTTAATATACTTACAGTTCGCCGTGTAGCGTTGTTGCATCATGGACCCAGCCAAGAGCTACTTTCCATGCAAGTTTGCCCCCGTTAATATCATAGTCACAGGCGGCACCGCCCAGAAACTCTTTATGGCCCAGCACCAGAGAAAGACCCAATATGGGATCTGACTTAATAGCTATTTTGCCCATCAAGTGATAGTTTTCCTGGGCATAACGGGCCGTAAAGGCACCATCCTTATCGCTGGGCATTATACAAATTATAGGACTGTTACGCAACTTAACTAATTCATATACTTACCCACTCGATGGCTGAAAGCGACCCTCTAATGCGAGAAGGAGTCCCTCAGCTATTTTGTCCTTCTGTGCGATCTCGCCGTAGAGCAGATTATCGGTGTTCCAACGTTCGGTGAGTGTGAGGCCATAATCCTCCATACTATACTTGCTTTGCAAGGAGCCCATCACCTTGCTGGCATCTTGACTGGCGAAACCAGTTGTAAAGAACTCAAGACCAGAGGAGGTCATCGTCTTGCAGTCTAGCTGCCACAGACCAGGATGATAGCCCCGCTTGAACAGGTCACGGGCCATTTTGCCCAAATCGGTATAAATTGGTGGCGGCGCCATTTTTGGCCAAAGAAATAATTTATAGACTTCGAGCGAGTTATACGGTTTCGGAATTTTTCGATTAAATAAAAACAGTTGCTTTGTATCACCAGAATTTTTTTCAAATGTGAATATGTTATAATTGAGCAGTTTTCTCAATTTTATTTTTTAAATTTGAAGTAATGAACGCTGTGCTCGCACTGATTTAACTACCAAAAAAAAAATGAAATCTAAAAACTCAATGAAAGCATGATACTAACAAAGGTTTCTTACTTTATCCGATTGTCAGATGCTATTGCATTTGTTTCTCTAACAAATGTTAAATTGTGTATTTTCCATTTTTGAAATTATTAGCTAAATTGATGCACAAAATGTTTTCATTAAAATTTATTCGCAAATGCAACAAGCCTTATTTTAGTGTTATACTATTATGAATTGTTCATCTGATTACACTTCACTTCTGTGCAAAAAGAACGCAGAGCTTAACACTTTGTTGTTTATGTTTTTAATAGGTAAATTATGTATTTCACTTTTTGCCAACAATAAATATGTTTTTAGCTATTTACTAAACAAGACTACGTCCAACGAACGAAAGCAACGTCCGACGATTCCTGGCCGCTTTGTTGGCAAATGCTTTGCTAAACATGAAGATTCTTGTGTGTTGTGTGTTTTTTTGTTTTTTACTTGTGTTTTATTGTTGTTACACTTTTAATTTGTTTATTTTGTTTTTGTTGCTGTTGTTAGTTGCTTGTGTTTTATTTTTTATTACTGTATGCATATTGCTGGCAGCGCATTCAGCTTGAAATCTTGAACTAATTTAGGCTTCCAATTCGAGGCCGACACCAACCTTGTGGCTGCCGCCATTGAAGTTCTTGCCATCGACGAGCGTGGAGAGGGTCAAGGTGATGCCATCACGCAGCCTGTGCTGATAGCCCAAGCCCACCTGGCTGGCATTGTTGACCTTGGCGCGCACGCTGGCATCATCATCCAGTTGGTATTTGGCGCCAATGGCGAACTTGGTGTTGCTGGTGCCGCTGGCCCACGACAGCTGAACGCCCACATCGAGTTTGTCGGATGTACGTTGGAAGATTGAGCCACTGAACTCCTGGCCATCATTGCTGCACGCAGAAAACATAAGTTATTAAACAATTTCATAGTTGCAGCTGTAAAATGTTACTTACACGGCTGTATGCAGGACAAAGTCCTTGGCAGAGTAACCAAGGGCAAAGTTGTTGGTAGTCAACTTGGACTGTTGTGTATCGAATGCGGTCTGATAGCCGGCCAACCATCCCTGGTAGCCCAGAACGGCAGAGGCATTGATCAAGGGACCCTTCAAATCAATGTTGATGTCCGAATCGGCCTTGACATTCTCATGACCGTATGCAACCTTGAATTTGCCGTTCTTGTTGCCAGACTGGGGGGCAAAGTTGCCTTCCAGCGACAGCTTAAGGCCCTCGAGGAGCTGATCCTGTACAGCGACCTCGGTGAAGAGCGTGTTGTCTGTGTTCCATTTCTCCGTCAGGGTAAGGCCATAATCCTTGACCTTGTACTTGGTCTCCAAGGAGCCGAAGACCTTGCCGGACTCCTGGTTCGAATGTCCAGCTGTGTTGAATTCAATGCCCGACGATGTCTTGGTCTTCAAATCCAGCTTCCAGAGCCCAAAGTTGTAGCCTTTGCTGAAGATGTCGCGAGCCTGTTTGCCCAAATCGCTATATGATGGAGGTGCCATCTGTTAATGGTCAAGAGAACATTTATAAATCAGATTGAACCGTGTTGTGCACACATATTTATAGATAAACAATTTCATTTATGTAGTCTGCCATTGCGTGAATCAAGTGATTAGATTCACAACTCGTTATCTAATCTCAGCTAATGGTGCGACCAACATTTCATCAACGCAAATATTGTTTTTAGTAATAAAAAAAACAAATTAGATACTCTTTAAAAGAGAAAATTCTCGTGCTGTTTTTAAAAATAAACGGTAAAAGTGAAAGAACTTTGGCTTTATGTCAACTTGGTCTGTAAACTAAAGCAGAAATTGAATAAAATTCGCTTTCAAGGTAGCTGGGCCAAAAAAAAAAAAAGTGCCTCCACTTGCCAAGTGTGCCCAAATTTGGCAAAGAAACTGCACAACTATCTGCTTGCTGTGTGTGTTTGTGTATGTATGTGAAAGGGGGGTCAACGCACGTTTGTCGTGAGAGCTCGTGAGAGAGAGAGAAAGAGTAAAAGAGACAGCTGCAAATGATCGTGCAATTGATGACGCACAGTGTGCAACAGTTAATTGAAAAAGTTGTCAAGATATTTCAACAGCCACATGCTATCAAACCGTACCTGTCTGTGCCTTAGTTTTTCCCTCAAGACTTTGAACGCCCAATATTTTTGGCTGTAATCTGCCATTTTCAAATATGTAGTTTATACAAATATGTAGTTTAGGAATTTAATTATATTTGATAATACGTAGACTACTGTGCAGCATATCTCTGTTTACATTTTTTTGTTAGTGTGATTCCGTTAATTACAGTCTGCAAAACGTTCATTGACCACTTGACTCAAATACATACATATGTATGTATACATACATACACACATACTATTCATAGATATGTATCAACTGATAATAGACATTACATCGCTGCTATGGGCTATTTGACATCACACTACATGCATACTGTTTACAGTCATGGTTCTAATAATGAAACAAGCTCTAAATGGAAGCAGCTACATACATACATATGAAAGGCAGACAGAATAGAGAAAAACTAACATATATTCTAGACTAGATTGGACAGCGGCCAAACGGCGCGGAAATGACCAACAACAAAAGAAAACTAGACGGTGTGTGAAATTATGCGCATTCCCGGCGAAAAGAAGAATCAGAACTTTTGCAAAAAATATGAAATATTGGGCACGGAATAATTTTGCGCTGTGATGTAACAGGTCAGAAGCACCATGACAAAAAATCAAATTACATGCATAAGTGTAAACAGGTGCTCATAATCCACCGTTCAGCTCCAATTTGACATAGTATTTAATATTCTTAACTGCAATGGAGCACGCATCCTGAATAGTTGTACAAGTTTGGACATTTTTGTTATGTGATATATAAAAAGTGTATATGCGTAGCTATCTTAAGTTCATCTGCAGAGGGCGTGTATTGTTACGCAACAGTATCCAGCAATATGAAATTGATTTAATGCAAAAAAGGTAAAGGTGTCACAAATAAGCAACTTATCGATTTTTGTGACGTCAGCCACCCACCCCTAACTCAAATTAAATAAAATACAAAAGTTGCTGCTCTCGTTCTTGTTGCTCACATGACCCAGCAGCAGCAGCAGAAAGCAAACAAAACAATACTAAAACGAAATGCAAAAGTTTAACAAGCTAAAATTGATAAAACTCAGACAGATGCATGTGATAAAAAAAAGAACGAAAAGGAGAGGTAGGTTCTGAATTAATCAAAACAAATTTTATCGCACAGCAGACGACATGTTACGTAACAAGAAAGGAGGTTTTGCCGGGAAGTGGGAGGGGAAAAAAAAAAAAAAAATCCTTTTTTTTTCCTCCCACATTCCATTTAAAATTTAAATTTCATGTTAGTAAAAGAAAGAGGGGAAAAAATAAAAAATTTTTCCCCCCCAAAATTTAAAAATTTAAATTTAAAAATGTATCTATTAATTGATATTTAAAACAATTCGTACAACAGCATAAACAAGATAGCGAACCCTTTTTAAAAGTTTGTTTGTGCGTGTGTGTGCATGTGTATGAGGGCTTCGTGTCTACTTGCAAATTTTCCATTTCGAGGTTATGAAATCACTTGTAACGAAAAAGCAGTTACTCAAGAGTATTTTCATGCACATTTAATGAGTATTACACCGGGACACTTTGATAATAAGTTGGCTAAATTTTACTTACTTTTAATGAGTTTAGTTAGTTTTTTAAGTAATGCGAAACGTAGGAACAAGACGACCACGACCACACAACGTACACCACGAAATTGATTTGCAACTAAATGGCGGTGTGACCAACTGAGTAGAAGGCGAAAAGGCGAATTCTTTACCTTGCTAAGATACTAAAAACCTATGCTAAGTCGTAACAGTAACAAAGGTCTTTGAAAACGAATTATTAAATATAGTACAAGATTATATTTTAATTAAATTTGTGCATTTAATTTGTTTACAAATCAAATTTTTAAGATGTACTTCATTTAAGTGTTGGACTCGCGAAATATGCCGTCATGAAAAAGTATCGATACTTATTGTGGCTTGTTTTCTTGGCGCCAAATGAGATTTGCTTCCAATATTTTAACCGTTAAGCTATTTATCAATCTTATTGTCTTAAATGTAGTAAACAATTGCAATTTCTTAACCAAAAATGCAAAGTTTTTTGTGAACGAATGAAGTAAAACATGTGCAACAAGCTACTACGCAGAATAAAACTTTGTTATACCTTCTGCTATTTTTAGCACTCTAAAAATGTAAGAGTAGAGGTTCTCTGTGTGTATAAAGAATTGGATCTCAATTGCATTCAATGAAAATTTTGCATTTGAGAGCGTCAACATCGGCGCCATAATGCTAAAAGCCCGCCTGGAACACGATGCAGTCTACGGCCGTTGCCTGGCAACATCAGAGGCAGTGGAGCGTGGCGATCTTGTCGTCGAGGAGTTACCATTTGCCTTTGGTCCCAAGCGCGAAAGTGGCATTGTATGTCTAGGCTGCTATCGCTATCTGCAGTTTGGCGAAGATGGTGATTCGCTGGATCGCTGCGAGCTTTGCGATTGGCCGCTGTGCAGCACTTGTGCGGATGATGCTAGTAGCGATCACCGGGGCGAGTGCGAGGTGTTTGGAACGGCACGTGTCACGTTTGCCGGCAATGTTGGCGAGGATGGCGTCTGTCCCCAATTGGATTGCATAACACCATTGAGGTTAGTTGGTGGATGCCAAAAGGGGGTGGTTCCGAAAAGACACCACTCACACTAAAGAAAAAAAAATTAAAAACAATAACAAGAACCAAAAAAAAACTTGACAGTCAGCCAACGTTTTAGCCATCTTTGAGGCTGTGCCAAATAATATTTCTCTGCTGCTACTGCTGCTGCTGATGTTTAGATGATGATGATCTATAAAAAGGTGCGTTCTCAGTCGGCATTATGACAGGGACGCTAGCAGTGCAAGTAAATCGCACAACAGTCGAATGGAGCCGCATCTATGGCCGCTACTTGGTTGCCAGCGAGGCTACGCCACCGGGCGAGCTGCTCGTGCAGGAGCTGCCCCTGGCCATCGGTCCCAAGTGCAATGGACCGGTGCTATGCCTTGCTTGCTATCAACCAGATATTCCGGAACGTTGCTCCAACTGTGGCTGGCCCCTGTGCAGCGCATGCAGCGAAGATGAGGACAATCTACATGTGCAGCTTGAATGTTCCCTGCTGCAGTCGTCCAAAGCTCGTTTCTATGAGATGCCAACGGGCTGCCGCTATTGGCCTCAACTGGACTGCATCATGCCGTTGAGGTGTTTTGACGCAGATACCAAAATAGATTCGCTGGCACGAGGAATTGTGCCAGTTTTTAACATGCTTGAAATATACAAACAAATACATTCGTTTGTAGTTGAGTAAAATGTTTACATTTGTCTGTATGTAAATATGTGACGAAAACAGTGATACAATTATTAAAGTATAAATTTGAATGCCATTAATTATCATTAAAAAAAATACTTTGCTAAATTTAAAATAATATTAATCTTACTGTTAAGTTTGTATCTATAATTCTAATACATCTTGTGCTGATTGTTTACCCATAGAGTGCTGCTGGCTAAGGAGACGCAACCGGATCGTTGGCTCAACGAGGTGGCACCAATGGAGCATCACGAGGAGGCACGTCGTGAGAATGCGGATGTCTGGCATGCTGACAGAGTGAACATAGCACAATATTTACGCGGTCCCTGCAAGCTGGCCGATCGCTTCAGTGAGGAGCTCATTATGCAGGTGGTGGGTGTGCTGGAGGTGAACGCCTTTGAGGCACGCACCAGCCTCGGTTATCCGCTACGTTGTCTGTATCCGTACACAGGCATTCTGGCGCATAATTGTGTGCCAAACACGGCGCGAAGCATTCATCCCAGTGAGGGTTACAAGTGAGTGACATACATTTATATAAGATTCGGCGAGATTTGATAAGCTGTTAATTTTATAGAATCCGCCTACGTGCCATGGTTAATTTGGAAGAGGGTCAACAGCTTCAGCACAGCTACACTTACACCTTAGACGGCACTGCCCAGAGGCAAACGCATCTGCGGGAGGGCAAATACTTTGAGTGCAGCTGTGAACGCTGCCTGGATGCCAGCGAGCTGCAGACACACTTCTCCAGCCTAAAGTGCGGACAGTGCACAGAGGGCTGGCTGCTGCCCAAGCAGGCAACAGGTATGATTATTTCTTTACCCTCCTGATTATTTCTCACCAACACCAACAACTTATCCACTTTACAGTCTCAGACAGCATCTGGAGCTGCCGTGCCTGCGACTACAGTACCAGCAGCGAGGATGTGCGGCAAATTGTGGGCGCACTGCAGGCTGAGGTAAATGTTGTGCAGGCGCTGGAGATGGGTCCCAAGCGCCTGGAGGAAACGGAGCGTTTGTTGCGGAAATACAAATCATTGCTGCATACATCGCATTACATAGCCACTGGCCTAAGACAACTGCTCATCGAAATGTACGGCCGGGTGAAGGGCTACGAGATGGTGCAGCTGCCAGATCAATTGCTAGAGCGCAAGTCTGTGCTATGTCGCGAAGTCCTGCGTGTGCTTAACGTCTTTGAACCGGGCCTAAGTCGAACGCGTGCCATGAATCTGTATGAGCTGCATGTGCCTCTGGTGCTGCTGGCCAAGAACGGTTTTATTTCAGGTACTCTTTCTGGTGGAGAGTTGCGTGCTCGTCTGGTGGAGGCCATCGATCTGCTCAAGGAGTGTGTGGACATATTGCAGCACGAGGATTCCTGCTCCCAGGAAGGCATTCTATGCGGTGTGGCCAAACAAGCGCTGCAACAGCTTTCAATAAGCGTTGATGGCTTGGGAAACGAACTGGACTTAATGGAAATTCAATAAATTTAAACTGATTCACATGTATATTGTTAGATTTATTGGAAACTATACACATAGTAAATTTAGTTGAAAATACGCATACGTATTGGTTTTTTTTTTTGGGCTTCTTAAGATAGTAGATAATTCTTAAATCGCATTCTGTGTTTTACATACATAATTGTAAATTAAGGCGTTCCTTAGCTCAGTTTTGGTTAAGATTGCTGCAATGATACCTGCAATTTTTTATCTGCTGTCAAATAATCACAATTGGAACAATAAACAATAAAACCTCGCATGAGATTATAATTCAAATTTTTTTAAATCAATTTTTTTCAATGTCTTAGAAGGATACCGAAGGTACAAAAATGTTTAAAATACAAATGTAGATGCAGGACATTAAACATTAAACCCACTTTACAAAGTATATTATTAACATTAAAAATTATTTCTTTCACGATTTAAGTGAAATAATATGTAAAACATTGGTAAAAAATATATCTTTAATAATTAGCATTATTTTTTTTTATTATACATATTTAATTACTTATGCAGCAAAATATTGTAAAATTGTTTTGCAGGCTAGTTTTATTTTTCCAACATTTGATAGCAGCATGAGAAAATTGCACGTGTCACTCCATCAAAAATCAAATTGCTATTACAATATCTAAAACTTGACCAATAATGTAAAACTTGGCAAATAAACAAAAATTACAATTGTAAAAATAATATTTTACTTTGTTTACAATCAAATCTTATAAATAATACGAGCTAATACCGCATTCACTATTGCCTGGCATTTAATGTTTATGTTTTTGGTATATGAGTTAATTTGCTCTTAAATGCTTGAACGATATTTTGTTGATTTTTTTTTATACACATTTATATATATATATATTTTGTATATTATATAGCTAAATATCTGGACTATGTATGTATATGAAATTACAATTTATTTTTAAAAAAATATCGAGTTTCTGTTGAGTATGCTTCGGCTTGCCTGGTACAATAATTAAATATCAACTAAACAGTTGAACATTGGAATTAGCATATAATACACACAAACAAATCGATTTAACTAAGGTCGCGGTAAGGGGTCTGGTGATAGCTAGCTGGGTGGGCGTTCAAAATTATATAACACAAAAAAAACAGAAGGACATGGAATATAAGTGGTTATTATCACACGCCATTTAAACATCGTGACTCAACAGCGGCGTGTCATGATACCGAGAACCGTGATTTAAGGTGGCGCATGGAAGCAGCCAAAGTCCAGGGTGGCCGCGTCCAAATACATCAGCCAGGAGCTGATATTTACGTCGATTGGGCCGATAGGTGCCCTTCTGCTGTATCGCCTCCACGGCCGTCTCGTCGTACAGTATGGCATGCAGCTGATCCACCATAATCGCGGTCACAAACAGTCCAAAAAGCGCCGATTCCAACAGCAAGATTACCGAGTGAATCCTAGGTATATGCATATTAGACAATTTAAAAATAAATACAAAGATTTCATAAGGAATCGGAAAAACTTACATGCGTAGCTGGGAATCAATAAGATTTTGATTGCACTCCGTGCACGGCGATATCCAAGAGCCGAGTATCAATGCCACTGAGTAGAGTGAAAGTATGCCCACGTAGACAAGAAACTGCAGAAAATATTTTTGATTGCGCTCGCCTACACAATTATTGATCCACGGACAATGATGATCCATGCGTCGAATGCAGCGCTTGCAAATGCGGCAATGATGGGCTCGTGGCGGCCTGTAGGTCTCACAACGAGTGCACACCGTCCATTCGCTGCCGTGGCCATTGCCTGGATTATGCTTTGCGCCATTGTTCGTGGTATGCAGGTCGGAGAAGTCCAAACGATTGGCGGGCAGCGGCACAACGCCCGGATCTGAGAAGACAGCCTTTAAGTGTGACATGCCGAGCAGGAAAACGACCGTGTTAAAGAGTACAACGTGAAAGGGCGCCCAAATACTAAACGCCAAAGCATAAAGGTATTATAATTAAATGTTTCACAATATTTTGCTCGATCGTACCTTAGTGGCATTGTCGTCAGTATTATCCAGCGCATGACCACATAATCCGCATAGATAACAGCGCCATAGGTGACAATGAGGCAGGCAATGCCACAGGGATCCCGTATGAAGACCATTTCCAAATATCGGCTTTAAATTTATATATGTATAATATATATATTTTTTTTGTGTATATGTGTGCCCGTAATTGAATTACAAATCGAAGCTGTCTCTGCACTTGCCCCTTTCCATTTAGCGAACGGAGTAAACACTAACGTTGCTACACTGCAGCTCTGCTGCCGGTAGCAACTCTTAACACTGGGTACCTAGTAATTTCTACAAGTGTTCGGCCGTGCGTATATTAAATAATATTTAGTATCTCATTTTCACGCGTTTGAATGTTTCATTCATTTATTTGTTGCTATTTTTCGATTACAAATTTTTCACCCCAAAAGATTATGTGGTCAATACACGATACAATTGGTCAGCAGACTGAATTAATCGTTGCCCACTGAACGCACAACTTGTCTAGTTAAAACCAGCCCTAAATGTCAAACTTATTATTATAGATAATTTTAAATTTTATTAAATACAACGCATTAAAATTGTGAACTGTATATAAAAATTCACTGCATCAAGACGTATCGTGTGTGGGCTGCATCGAACTGTTATCGATAGGGTTAAGCTAAAAGCTGCACATCGATAGTTGTTACACATCGATATCTTCATTAGTCATTTTTTACACAAAAGCAAAGGAAGAACGGTGCAAGACATTATTCAGCAAATTCGTTGTAGTATTTTGATATAATTAATGCAAATTACAAAGATTTCGAATCACAATAAACCAACAGCAGTACGCTGGCAGCTGCCTAATTAGGGGAACTACAAGACAAAACTTGAAACAGTGTGTGTGTGTTGTTATTGTGACGCACGAAAATCGATTGCGTAGCAGACAAAAACACCACACACAAAAGTGCAAGTGCAACCCAAACACCATAATTACGAAAACGCGTTTAGTTGACGACGTAATTAAAACAGATTTGAAGCAATTACACACATTATAAATAGACAGCTGAGTGCGCGTTTTGTCAAAGAGATGGGAATATTTGGGCAATCGTCGCCGTTCGACGCCGATGTGGGTAAGTCTCTTTCTACATTTCTGCCTCCCTCCTTCGCTTTCTCTATCTGCTGTAACAGTGTAATAACAAATCCAATTGGTCATAGCACTGTCCACTTGCAATTAGTTCTTGCTTACTGCTATTGCTGTCTTTATCTAATCTTAATGCCGTTAAGCAACCCTGCCACCCCCCCTAAGCACAGAGCAGACACAAAGAAAACAACAGAAATCAAAATCGAGTCACATGCGTCTCTCTCTGTTGGGATGCTGCTGCTGTCTGTTCATTGAACTTTTCTTTTTTTAAGCTGCGTTTGCAGTCGCTGACCTTGAAGTAGGCGCCAGAACCCCCAGACACAAACTTTCGCTTCTGACTACGGGTGAATATTATTATCCGTTCGGGGGGTGGTTTTGAGTTTTTAAGTTTCCTTACTTTTAGAATTTTGAATGGCAGTTTTCGATTTTTGGGAACATTTAATTTAATTTAATTTAATTTTAACTAATTGATACAAACTGTTGTAAGCTCAAAGTCCAAATACTCGGCACAAACGGTACAATTAACTAAGCAAGTAAAAAGTTCAGCTGAAGTATAAAAAAAGGGTGTATTTGCATATTTAAATTGGTTTTGCTATGATTCCTGCGCATTTGCTTATCGCATTTTATAGCTTCGCACTGTGAGTCAGCCTGTTAATGTATTTAGAAAAAATACTATAACTTATTGTCTACTGATAAGCAAATGGAAGAGTATTTCAAAACAAGTCGTTGCACTGTTGCTGATAGGGCCGCTAATCCAGAGAGATAGAGAGAAAAATATAAAATAATATTTTCGAAATTTACAGAAAAGGCCACCAGCGAAACGAATACGAATGATAACTGGTCCTTCATCCTCGATGTGTGCGACAAGGTGACAACGAATCCGCGATTAGCGAAAGACTGCCTCAAGGCGGTGATGCGACGCATGGGCCATCCCGATCCTCATGTCGTTATGCAGGCCATCACATTGCTCGATGCGTGTGCCAACAACTGTGGCAAGCCATTCCATCTGGAGGTGGCTTCGCGTGACTTCGAGACCGAGTTTCGTCGCCTGCTGAGCAAAGCGCAACCGAAGGTCTCATTGGTAAATCCCTAGCGTGCAACAATTATGAATTGCTGTTTAACATTATGTGCTTTTTTCACAGAAAATGCGACAAGTGCTGAAGAACTGGGCCGAAAGTGATTTCAAGAATGATCCAGAGCTGAATTTAATACCAACGCTATATGCCAAGCTGCGCATCGAGGGCTACGAATTCAGTAACCTGAATGATAAGAGCAGCAGCAAGTCAGCAGCAGCCAAAGCGGCAGCCGCCACATTGGCCAAGGATCCGAATGTGGTCAGCAGCCAGCAGGAGGAGGATGATATAGCCAAAGCTATTGAGCTGTCTCTAAAGGAGAACAAAGGTAGCCCCAAGCAGCAACAAAGTGGAGCAGCTGCCACTGCAACGACAACCAGCAGTGCCAGTGCCTATCCCTCGCTATATCCCTCATTTGGCGGCAGCTCCTCCGGCACACAGAGCAATGGGAATGGCAATGGCAATCCAAGCAGCAGCAGCAATGCCGCTGCCTCGTCTCGCACCGTGCGTGCCTTGTATGACTTTGAGGCGGCTGAGGAAAATGAATTGACGTTCTTTGCTGGCGAGATTATACACGTGCTGGATGACAGCGATGCCAATTGGTGGAAGGGCTACAATGATCGCGGCGAGGGTCTGTTTCCCTCTAATTTCGTCACTGCCGATTTGTCCGTGGATCCCGAGCGCTTGGACATTAACCAGCAGCACAAATCTAGTGCCCAGAAGCAGGCCGCAGAAGATGAGGAAGAAGCGCTGCTGCAACAAAAGACTGAAGCGGCTGCCGCAGCACAGCCCGTCGAAATTGATGAAGCCAAAATTGATCGGCTGTTGCATTTGTTGCACGAGGCCAATCCCGAGGATCCCTCGCAGGACAGCGACGAAATGTTGCGTCTAGAGCAGCAGGTCCATCAAATGGGTCCACTCATTGATGCGGAGCTAGAGCGCGTGGATCGCAAGCATGCCCAGCTCACACAGCTCTCCAGTGACCTGGTGGATGCCATCAATCTGTATCACACTCTCATGCGTGATGATCGTGCTGCTGCTGCACAGTTTGCTGGCGCCAACTTTATGCCGGGCGGTTTTCCTGGCGCAGCGCTTTACGGTGCACCGGGTTATCCCAGTGCTGGTGGCTTTCCGCCAGGGCAAAACTATCCGGGCATGCACTCAATGCCATATGGACCACAGCAGGGCAACAATGCGGCACCGCCGACAACTGCAGGCACTGTACCGGGCTATCCAGGACAAGTGCCGATGTCATACCAAAACGGACATGCACCGCAGCTAAATTGTAAGTTATTTACTTATTATAAAGAACTTATTTTTAAGTTGAATTTATTTTTGATTTCAGCGCTGCCGCCTCATTTAAACCAATCACCAGTAGTTGCTGTGTCTGTGCAACCACATCCCAGCCATCCCCAGCCTATCTATAATGCCCAGCCCCCAACAGTCACTACTCAGCAGCAACATCCGCCTTCAAACTACCATATGCCAATGCCAGCAGAGCAGCAGCAGCAGCAACAGCAAATGCCACCATCGACGCTTCCACCGCAGTTTGCCGCCGCACCACCAGCAGCTACACAAATCCAACAGCAGCCGCCGCCACATGCTTACATGTCCCCACAGCATCAACAGCAACTTCCCCAGCAGCAACAACAGCAGCAGCAGATGGTGCCACCACAGGCGTATATGCCGCCAGGGGCTACGGCGCAGCCGCCACAGCAGTTTTATGCGCCAAATGGAGCTCCACCGGTTACACAGGGCTACATGGCGCCACAGCAGCAGCTGCAGCAGCAACAACCACAACACAACCACAACGATAATTTTAGTCAGCTACATCAGCAAATGGCGGCCATGTCGATGGCCCATCTTGGAGGCATGCCACCAGGAACACCAGCTGGTGCAGGAGCAGCACCAGCATATCATATGCAAAACGATGCCGTCAAGAATAACATTCCTATCTATCAGCAACAGCGGTAAAACCGTCAGCCTGTCATCAGCAAGCAGTAGATTTTTCACTTGGCTCCCTTCAATTTTACCAACAGTTTCTGTTTTTTTCAAATCTTTTGAACCAACTTTCCCAAAAATATTTTTACATCCTTCATTGAAACTTCTTTGAATTTGAAAATTAATTCTTTAATTGAGGCATCTGAATTTCTTTATTTATTGTCAACCTATCTACTATGATCAAAGTTTTTATGTTTACATGTTTTTGTGTTTTGAAAAATCTCTGTTTTTATTTTTAATCTTTAAGAAAGTGTCGGGCAAATGTTTGCATAAGAGCCAAAAACTAAGTTTTTAAATAAGTGAAACGAAAAGAAAATGTTTTAATGCTATTTATAACATATACCATATAAATATTCTATATTATGTAAAACTCACTATTGAGCGTTGAGCAAGAAACACAGTTTGGCGGATAATCAAACAGAATTCACTATCACTAATATGTATTATGTTTATTATACTATTATAATTATATGATGAAAATAACAAGCGAAACAAATCACATTCATAAGGCAACTTTATTCAAACATTAAATATTGATCAGCTGCAAATGCTGATTAGTTAATACAATAATTATAAATGGTTTTTGTTTTTTTTGAGTAATATTGACATTGCTTTAGAAACAAAAATTACCTGTGAAATTGGCGCTAGAATTATCGAACGGCTTGTCTTCTTTTGCCATCACTAGAATATTTGTGACATCACACAACGATATTCAAGGTTTCATCGATGTCAGCAAGTAATCTTGTAAATACGATTGTTTTTGCAGCGCCTGCGTAATCAGCTGTTCCATTGTAAACAAAAATTGTTGGTCACTGCCAGTTATTGCGTAGAATAACAAAAAAAGTTACAGAGACAAGGAAATTATACGTAAGCATGTGCACGCTACATATCGAGGAGGAAACACATTTAGCTGTTATGGGAAGCCGCAACCGAACCCGTACGCCCAGCCCAATGCCAATGAGAAGGCCCCCCGATGGAGAACTCACGTTATTTGACATTAGCTGGGACGATGTGCTCATACCACAAATAGCCACATACCTTACGCTTAAGGACCTTTTTAATTTGCGCAGTTGCTCACGCACTGCGAAGCGCTTTGTAGAGGTGGCACTGGAGAAACGTCACGAGCTCCAGCTGTCGGGAAACAATACGGACAATATTCAGCTAGGGTTTAAAGTCCTGGCACGCTGCTGTCGCCGCTTGGAGCACCTGCACTTGGCCAGCTGCAAATGGCTAACAGATGAACTACTCCTGCCATTGCTGGACAATAACAAGGCGCGACTTAGTGCTGTCAATCTCAATGAGTGCGTCAACATAACCGCCCTTTCTCTGCAACCCATAATTGTGCAGTGCAAGGAGCTGCGCGTGTTGAAGCTCTCCAAATGCCAGTGGCTGACAACTGGCGCCGTGGATGCTCTGACTCTGCATCAAAGCAAACTGGTCGAATTTGATATATCACATTGTGGCGCTATCGGCGAACGTTGTCTCATCATCTTTTTTCGAAAGCTCAACAAGCTAACCGTCCTGTCGTTGGCCAATACGCCTAGCGTTACGGATCAGGTGCTCATACAGATTGGCAATTATTGCCGCGAACTGGAGCACATTAATCTGATTGGATGTGCCGCCATCTCCGACTATGGTGTTCAGTAAGTAAAATTCGAAATTTCAGAACTTAAGACCCCTTTTATAAACGCTAGGCGTTTGGTTTTGTGAGCTACCACTGTTCCCATTGTCCGCCTTTTGTGCATGTGCTTGTGTGTGTATATGTGTGTGCGGGTGTGTGCATGGTTTGTGTGGCATCTTCTTGGCTGCAACTTATCTGCACACACAACTCTGCATCTGCATCTCTTTCAGCGGACTTGGAATGCAGTGCAAACGTTTACAATCGCTGCTCATTCAACGCTGCCATCGGATCACGGAGCGCTCGCTGGCGCCTCTGCGTCAGCGGGTGCATATTGATCGACCACGGCCACGCCAGGATGTGCACAATGTCTACAACTTAAATGATTTCTATCCCAGTGATTTTCTTGTTTACTAGTCCTCCCAACAACACTTTCTCTCTCTCTCTCTCTTCTCTTTCTTCTTTCGCACACTCTTTTCTCTCTGTTTCTCTACTGCTTTCCACTGCAGCGCGCTGACCAACTGCTGTCCACAACTGCAATCGCTAATGGTGCAACGTTGTCCTTTGGTCACGGAGCGAGTTCTGGCGCCACTTCGCGGACGTATACACATCGATCGACCGAGCATGGGATACAATATGCCTGCCATGCACCATCGTTTATACCTTCAGGTGTGAACTCAAACACAGCAATTAAACAAGCCAGCCCACATCACTTGGAGGCTATTGAGGCTACCGTCATATGGAGGCAAGCGAGCGATTTCTCTGTACATATGGACGCCATACATTTAGTTTAATACACTTGTTTAAGCCTTACAAATACATTATAGTTACTAATATACATACTCTGGCAAAAAAAATAATGTTTGTCAATTGTTATTTATAATTTCCTTTTTATTTTGTGTTGTAAAAACGTGTTGTGCGGTGCTCTTTCAAGTGATCTACACTTAATGGCTTAATTGATTGCTGTACTGTTTGTGCTGCCCAGCTGAATCCAATTTATATCAACAATTTTCCAGCTTCTTTGCTTAAATACGTTCCAAAAAATGTTTAAAAAGCGCTTTTGCAAAGAATTCTATAAATAAGCGTACAAAATATGATTTTGTGCATTAACATTTCTTAACAGTATTCCCATTTATTACGCTGATATCAAAGGCGAGGAACTCGAGGTAGTCGTTGTTGTTGCATCTTCACTTAGCTTCAACTGTTTAAAATTACTGGCAAGCCCGTTGTTCTGCCGCCAGTTTTCGTGCAGCTGAATAAGACGCGCATGGGCGGCCATGGAGATGTTTAAGCTAGGCATAACATCGTTCAGGCCCGGCTCACCAATGAAGGCCAGGCCGCAGAGGCCCAGGTACGTGTGGAATGGATCTGGTGAGGACTTTGGCCATTTGGCAAAGCCACCGATCAGCTCATCTTGTGTGCTCAGAATGTATTCTCGATTCTTTGCATAGTCAGTAAGTGTGAAGCCGTTTAAAATGCGCAACGCGGCGCCAATCCAAAAGGAGTAACAAGTATCCACGGGCTTATTGGGCCTGCCCTGAAAGCCATCCATTTGACGAAAGACAAGCCAGCGCTTAATGCGCTCCACTGTCGTCTCATCCAGTCGATGCAGCTGACCGCTTAGCTCCAGTGCAGCAAGAGCACAAAATGTGGTCCCACCGTGCGATTCACCCTCCAACTCCTGACTGAAACCGTAATCGTAGCGCATACTGCTCATTATAAATTGAAACATCGTTTCCTTGTTCACGCTGCCCCAGCAGTCAAGCATGTGGCAAATGGTAGCAGCACAATACACAAAACGCATATCATTTTCGCTGCCATCGATGCAGGCACTGAAGCTACCATCTGCATGCTGCACAGCCGCCACACCATCCACAATGCTTTGACGATCCAGTCGAGACAGATCGTCTCCCAGCGTGACCAGAACGGCGATGCTGGTGTATGTCATGGCCAAGTGTCCCCATTGATACTTGCGCATGCATTCTAGAATCTCAACGTCCTCTGTTTCTGGTAACATGGTGCGGCAGCCCTGCAAACAAAACATACAATTAATTATTGTTAAAATGTAAGTATGTATGACAATATGTGACATACACAAAAGTGGTTATGCATGTCGCTTGCGCTGATAAACGCTTGAAGTGATAAATATTGCGATAAGGGTCGATGCTACACTTCCCTCTCGCCTTTTTAGAAGCTGGTGTAATAGCGGACAATGTCAAGTCTAACACACTTATTTTGGTTTTTGTTGCTTTTCGTAATACTTAAGATTTTGTTAACAATTTATTGTTTTAAAAATTGTGTTTTAAATAAATTATTTACTAAGAACTTTACTCAAAACTAATAAATTATTTATGATTCTAAGAACCGTGATTGGTTGAGTAAATAATATATCAAAATAACATTTCAACGCCTTGCGATTTTTAGATGAGTGTAAATTATAACAGTAGCATTGAGGATTGAGACCGAGCGACTGTCGCAGTGTCAGCTGCAGCGTCACGTAAAAAGATAAAGTCAGAAACTTTTCTGTTTATTTGCATTTGACTAGTTGGTTTGTTTAATTATAGTATCTGGCTGCCTGGCCGACTGCCTGACTGACAAGTATTTGTGCTTACCATAAAACCGGCGCATTGTTTTTCGTTGTCGCGTGGGACGACAAGGCCGCCGTAGGTCCAGTCGATGATGTCCTTGCGTAACTGCGGCGTTATCAAATGCAGCGAGTTGAGCAAATCAAGGCCACAGACGGCAAAAAACACAATAGTGCTTCTGTGCAAGGAAACGTATATGGTAGTAATCATATATTTAGATATAAAGGATATTTTTACCTGGTATTATCGTGAGAGGCCAAACGTGCCGGCAACAAGTGCAGAAAGCGCACCAAGTGCTTGGCGTGCTTTGAGAGCAGCACGGGCTCTGGCTCGGAGGGATCCGTCATATCTACAATGTGGTAGGACATGATTTGATTATTTTCAATATATAACTTCCTTTTGTTTATCTTTATGGGTGTGTATGTGTGAATGACTGTTGGGTATGACTAAGCGTCTTTATTTTTATTTCAGAGCTGAGGTCGACGCCACAGTGCACTGCTTAATGGCTGTGCATTGGCACGTGTACGCATTTAAATAGCCAAGCATTACCTTTTTGTTTTTATAAGCCGGTTTTTTGCATTGCTCTCAAGTAAATAGACAAGAAAAACCCAGCACTGATGCTTTTTACGTATAAATTTGAGATATCGATAGCAGCAGGTGCGATAGTAAATATCTTTCAAATGAAACCCATCCCTAATGTTGCCCACTCACTCTGAATGTCAAAACACAAACAGCTGATCTTAACCGCATTGAATAGTTGTATCTGCTGTAAATAAAAACAATTTATTAAAGAAAAGCGTTAAAAATGCGTATAACACAATATCTAACTAGTAAATTGAAAAACTTCTCAAATTTGCCCAAAGAGTACATCGAGCGCAGCAAGAAGCAGGTAAGCAAATTGACTTTAAAAAAATACAATAGTTGGCTCACGTAACAGCTCAAGTCCTGGTTTCTATCTTATTTCAATTTGTTCATACATATATTAATATTTTACAACTTTTAAGGTGTACTGGCAAACACCACGTGAAACAAATTACTTGCCGCGTACCGTTGAGCGAAAACGTTTTCGTTATACCACAAACCGCTCATGGACAGGGCAATTCCGTCAACAGAATATGCCGGGAACGATGCGAAAGAAGGTTTTCGTGGAGCCAGTTGGTAAGAGAAATATATTTTTCGAAAAATTACCTTCTTATATGTATCCCCGTTTTGCAGAGAACTGGAGCTTTTTCCGCGGCGATCGCATTGAAGTTCTTGTTGGCAAGGATAAGGGCAAGCAAGGAATTGTTACTCAGGTGATACCAGAGCGCAATTGGGTAATTGTGGAGGGTATCAATTGGCATTATAGGCGTGTGGGCGCAGACAATCAGTTCCCTGGTATAATAATTAAATCTGAGTCGCCTCTGAATGTCACCAAAGATATACGCCTTGTGGATCCATCCGATCTGCAGGGCACTGAATTCGAGTGGCGCTTCACAGAGGAGGGTGAGAAGGTAAGGGTTTCGCTGCGTTCCGGTCGCATTATACCCGTGCCGGAGACAAACAATCAAACGCATGATTACAAAACGCCCAATGCATATATTGAGCGCGAGAAGGATACTCCAGCTGCTGTCGTCAGCGAGATCACCTTCCAACCGAAGCTGTCAACGTTCGAAATGGACATCATGGAGGAAATGGGCATAAAAGAGGAGCGTACGCCGGCCAAGAGCTATTGGTATTAGCCAAATTTTACTTGTTTGTTACAAAAAAAAAAAGGAATAAACTAAGTTCATTCGATAAAAATCAAATAACAAAATTGTATACTAAAAAAAATGTATTTTTGTAAAAGGAATTAGCTAAAAAAAAATTAATAGTTTTAAAAAACTTTGTTCATTTGCGTTCGGCACTAAAAACCTCCTCCCGATGCTCTCGCAAAGTGCGGGCTAAACGCCGCACTGTCTCCTCCGCTTTGTCATAGTCTCTTCGCAGGGTTTTATTGAAGGTGTCATAGAGCCAAGTGCACGTCTTAGAGATATTTCCCTCATAGCTGTTAAAGACCCGACTTGTGTGCTCATAACTGTCAAAGTGGTTGCAAAATGGATAAATTAAATAAAATATAAGTATCTTAAGCTATTTACCGCGCTAAATTTGCAATGTCCGTTATTAAATATGTGTTGCAGTGATTGACCGCCAGCACCTGGCGGTGACTCATGTACTTCAGCTCCACATGCGGCAGGGACAATTGTGCAGCTTCCAGCGACGTTAGTGATGCATGCAACAAGCTCCGACAATCCAGTGCAGCTTGCAACTTTTGCATGGGATCGCTGCAAAAAAAAAAAAAGAAAATGATCAGGAACGTAATGAAAACTTTCTTGGTTATTTAAATTGATATGTACTCACATAAGTCTGCCCAGCTGACGCCATTGTTTGAGTGCCTGCGTGGAGGAGTTGGCCGCGGCACGTAGTAAGAGTCCACAAATACGCCACTGTTCCAAGGCACTGCCCAGCTTGTCACGCGTATCACGTGCCACCTCCAGTTGCGCGTCTATGCTCTCCTCGACACGGGTCAAGTAGGTGCCACCGCTTATAAAGGCAATAATGCCATCCTGTTTTACATAGAGCTCATTCAGTTCCGCGTAGCTGGCGGCCAACGTTTTTAATCGTTGCTTGGTATGCTCCAGGAGCTCGCCATAATAACGTATGCTTAGTAAATAAAGTGCAGATTCGCTTAAATTGGCAAAAAAGTCCTCGTGGGTGGAAGCCTTGCGTGGATCCCCTATCACGCCCAGATTATGCGCCAGCTAAAGGTTGTAAACGTAATTAGGATAAAACGAGGTCACAATCATTATACATACAATGGCAATTATAATACAGTAGACACTCGAAAGCTAAAGCCTTAGGCAACTAGTTCTGATAGGTCTCCTTTTCGAGTGTCTACTGTACTATTTTCGTTAGTAATGGGCGTTGAGCACGTGCCAACGCATTAATTGTTCGTCACTCACTTGAGCCAGGTCCTTGGTGGGCGTATTTGCGACTATTTCGTTGCCCACACGCTCCCGCTCCGTCCCCAATGTCAGCGGGTAGCTACCTAATTGAAGTGCTTCTAGCTCTTCCCGTGCCTTTGCTGAGTTGGGTTCCCCTTGCGTTGTTGCTGTCGTTGTTGGTCGCTGTGTGTGCTCCATGCCCTCCAGGCCCAGCATGGCATCACGCTTGGCCCGCAAATGCTCGATCCATGCCTCGGCGGTGGCTAGACGCGGACCAGGACAGCTGGCCTCCAGTTTGCTGATCTGCTCATCCAGGCGCACATATTGCTGCACAACGCTCTACAAAGGCTTGACATTAGCTCAATTGGTTGGCTATTGATTTTGGGAAATTACCGTTACGCGGCCATCAACACGCATCGGTGTATTTGGCAACTGGTCGCTAACACTTGGCGTTGTCTCCATCGAGGAACCGCAGCCCATCATTCAGCGATTGGGGGTGTAGCCCAAGAATGATGACATTTTCGTCAGACCTTGCAATTTCATATACTCGATACGGTTTTCAAAATGCCCTTATGATTTATATTTAGTTCATATATATTTACGTCCGTAACGCTCGCCAGTCACTGGCCGAATGCGCGCGCTATTGTCCGTCCGTGCGTTTCGCCTTGTCCGGTTATGAAGGGAAAAACTAAAAAATTTTCGCGTCGCCTGCCAGCCACCCAATTGCCCGCCTGGTCAACCATTCATATATGTATTCATTTGGCCATTCATGGTGAACCATTAATGCTTATTGGTGGGTTGCATTGGGCGCACAGTGAATGGGTTTGGTTGTTCTCAATGGTGGGAGTTAAACCACTTTTGCTTGTGTATGTCAACAACTTGTATTTGCTATACCCTGTGTCCATTAACCATGTGTAATCGGGGCATAATGCAGTTGAGAAAGACACAACATTTGTTGTTTCTAGCCACAAACTTTGAAAGTTTTGAAATTTTTACATCAAAGAAATACTTGAAATAAGTAGGTGTGTTTTGTAAAGAAAGATTTATGCATATAGAATTTAACATATTTAGATGTCTAAAGATTTACCTGAAGAACTACAAATATTTAACAGAGTATTTTCTAAATGACTTCATTTACAAACTTAAATCAACAATGAGTCTACATTGTTATTTTTTTGGATTGCATGTCTGTCCGGTTTGTTGTTATTGTAAATTGGCACATATACTCAAAAGCTCATTCATGTAGGAAACTTGACAAACAAAACAAGTAACAAATACCAACAACAATATGAAGCGAAAGAACAACAGTAATAATAACAAATTCTGACAGCTGCTTAAAGCTGACACCGAATGTTGAGGACCAATATTTGATATGGCTTATGCTGCTTCAGCCTTTAACTAACTAATAGGGTCGCAACATAATCCATCACCAGGATAACCATCAAGATTTTGATAAATTAACGGTAAATTGTATGGGCATGTAGTGGTTTTATGTCCTTTAATACACACCTACACATATGAGTGCATAGCGTGCCAGTTTTCGAACAGTTCCGTGGAAACTATCGTTATTTAGATATTAAATTTAATGAATAAGTAAACAACTCAATTTACTAATTTTTAACTCTCCACCTAGGTTTACTCTGGCCCATTTCCTGCACTTTTTTCCATAGGTCTAAAACTTTCAATTAACCTCAACAACACAAATTAAATAAATTCAAAGCGTATTATATAAATTAGATTTATATGTATTGTGTCACCTTTGTTGCCAATAATTTGAACGGCAGCTTGAAATTGGTAACAAATATTTCTAATGAGCTTTTGGATGAGCCTCATTAAAAGCACCTGTCGTTGGTGGGTAATTGCTTGATTGACCAGCGTTGAGACCTTGAGCAAATCCCTGGAGTCGCTGCATGGTGTTGTTGTTGTTCTGCGGCCCGAATTGTTTTTACCAGATGGCCTATACTACAGTGGGCTAATGGTAGCTATTTTGTAACACAATAATATTGAAAATGCCTTCGTTTGAAAGATATGCATTAAAATTTTTATGAACACAACTGTATATGGGGGTGCGTTAACAGTAGGCTTCAAATGTTTGAATAAGAGCAAATTACTTTATGATACAAATAAAAAATTTGTTGGTTTTGTTATCGCACAATCACCGAAATGTCTCAACAAATTACTTATGGCCCAAGGCAAATATCATATATGCTTATTGGCCACAAAGAACCACATTTTTTGAAGATATGTATATATTGATGGTTTCATAAATCGTCCATATCCTATTAGTATTTATGGAGTTTTGTCTATCTGTATCTGTTCGCGGAATATGGGTTATTGAGGAATTGTAATTCATTCATTAAAAGATTAGCTCTTATCTGATCAAAGTGCTCGGTTATCTCAGGCACATGCAAGTTGCCCAGATAAGCAGCAAAAACAGCCCAAAATTCTGGTAGTTACCATTAAACACGCTTCGCGTTCGGAACGACGGACAACTAAGCATTCCGATCCACGTGTGTTTAATAATAGGAATGTACTTCATATTACCGTCATGAGAGTGAAAAAACAATTGATTGGCTTACTGAAAGCTAGTTCAGCCATTAGTCTAATACTTTGGATAGCTTTGTGCGTGTTCATCTATCTTTGGATACCGGATAGTCCTCGAATAGTGCCACAGCAGCAGATAGCAATGGATTCAACGACTGTGTACATTGAAAAATCAAAGCAGTTGATTGACTTGCAAAACTTTGAATATCTCATCAAGCAACAGCCATGTGAATCCCACACAAAGACGCTTATCATGGTGCACTCGGCGCCGCATAACATTGAGAAACGTTCGATTATACGGGAAACCTGGGGCAGTCCGTCTATTATATCGGCAAACTCATCGTTGCGACTGTTCTTTCTCTTTGGTGCCGTTGGGAATGATGAGCTGCAATCATCGTTACTTGTGGAACATGCTCGTTATGGTGATCTGCTGCAGGGCAACTTTATAGATGCCTACTACAATCTGACCTACAAGCATGTTATGGCCCTTAAGTGGTTTCACACACAGTGTGAACAGGCACAGCTGCTGGTTAAAGTGGATGATGATATTTATCTGCATACGCCACATTTGCTTCGACTTCCTACTGCACCAGAAACTCCACTCTCATCACTGATACAACAGCGTGAGGAGCTGCTGCTGTGTACCAAGAATGATAAGGATCGCGTGATACGTTCCTATTATTCAAAGTGGCGTGTTAGTTTTCGGGAATATGGTGGACGCTACTATCCGCCCTTTTGTCCAGGTTTTGCCGTTGTCTACTCAGCGGATGTGGTAAAACGACTTTACGGCGCCGCACAGCGCTCGACCTTTTTTCGACTGGATGATGTTCTAGTTACCGGCTTACTATCCAAGCGCACCAATATAACCATTACAAGCTTGAAACCCTATGTGATATATGCAGACGAACTAACGCACAGACGCACTGAATCGCAAGAGTTTTTAGTCTCCTGGCACCAAATGTCCTCGCAGCAGATAAGCAGACTCTGGCAGTTGTATGGCATAGCAAATAACACAACTACTCATTTATAAAGTATGAGCTGTCGTCTCCTTTGGAGTAAAATCAAGACATCCTTGATTAAAAACAAGGCTAAAGCAAACATAAGTGACAGTATAGTGATGTGTCCAGTGTAAAAACATATCTAGATATATTTAAGAATCATTCCATGTTTCCTTCATAAAAGTATAAGCAAGTGATATTTGGTTAGTTTATTCAATAAATAGATAAAATAAATTTTTAAAAATACATTCTGCTCATTATTCGGTTTCAACTTGAGACATCAATTGATCAATTGACTGATACCATGACATTTAACGATTTATTTATATGTATAAACCCAAATTCCTCTTACCTTCAAAATTGGGTAGCAAAATAGTTTTCTATGATATATGCTATAATTACCGATGTTTGAAATAGTAAATAAAGGAATTATAAGGAAGCTATACAAAAATATGTGATATACGAAGCTTTAAAATACAAAAACAATTGTTATGTTTGATTTTTGATTAAATTTTTGCGCTTTTTATACCCTAAAAAGGGTATAATGGTTCTGTGCAAAAGTATGTAACAGGCAGAAGGAAGCATCTCCGACCCTGTAAAGTATATATATTCTTGATCATGTTCGGGAAGAATGTTCACAATTTAAAATTGATAGATACAGTCAGTTCTAAAGTCTGTAAATATTTTAATGTGGATGAATTTTGAAAATTCATAATAATTACAGACTCTCAATATCATTATAAGAAAGTTATGAACTAAAATAGCTTCGTTTGTCACTGGGAACATTTAAGAGTTTGTCTATCTTTGTCGTCTATGCCCTTATCCTTATCCGCTTCTTGACTTGTTGTCTCATTTATGTGCTGTTCCTGCTGTGCGCGATCCAGTTGCGACTTCTCCCAGGCAAGCTCAAACGGATATTCAAGTGGTTTCAGCTCATCGGGGCACTCTAGTTGATTGGGCACCGTGGCCTGATTCATTGAGGCGCCACGCGTATGAATTCGCTCCAACATAGCCGCATTATGCGTCTCTGCATTCAAAGCAGTGATATACTCAAATAGCTGCTCCTTGGTGTATATATTGGGCAATCCACGCTTCTCAAAGAAGTTAACAATATTGCCGCAGTCGCGCATCAGAAATTCCAGAGCGCTGGGATGGTCCGGCTCAACGCTTTGGGCAACGTCAATAAACCAGCACTTGCCCTCGAACCAGAGTATATTATATTCACTGAGATCGGCATGAACCAACTTGCCCTCATTATATAGCTTATGCATAGCAGCGACAATCTCCTCGTAGGCGCAGCTCAACTCTGCATCACTTAAACGCGCATCTTTGAGCTTGGGAGCCGCATTGTGGTTATCGCCGATAAAGCGCATGACAAGGACATGTTTTTTAAGCACCACTACATCAGGCACATTTAAACCGATGCTCTGCATGCGCATCAAATTGTGCATCTCCTTTTCAGCCCACATGTTGATGATGACCCGATGATTCTGTTTGCTGAAACGATCCTTAAACCGATAGTCATCCTTGATATAGCGGTCACGCTGTTTGAACTCATTCAGTGTGGTCTTAAACACCTTTATCGCGCACTCCTTGGGCAGCAGCTCTGGCGCCATTAGCACACCATTGCCATGTCCGTGCTCATTGGTTCCCGAGTAGCTGGCATCCGAGTTGGCGTGCAGAATGACCGCCTCTTTGCCGGTGGATATAATACCATTGATCTGCTCCAGTATTTGATTGTTAATCAGCTTGTAAAGCAGCAGACGCGTCGCAGCATCGACACCCATCTCAGCGGTGGCCACCTTCTCTTTGCGATCAGCACGTCCTCGCCGAGAATATGCCTTCAGCTGATTAAATACCTGGTTAAGTAAATTAAAAGAGGTATAAGAATACTCGAAAATATTTGAATTAAGTTGCAAACCTTGTTGGATAGCTTCATGTCAAAGCATGCGCCATCACCGGTGGGAAATTCTGGTGGGAACGACATCACTCGCTGTGCATTTCGTACTCCGCACAGTTCGGGATCGTGTTTGGTTATCATCTCGCCCTCTTTGTCTAGCTTGAAGCCGCACTTGGGTATCGCATCAAGCATCTTTTCGTTGGTCTCAAAGCGATCCCAATCGTGTTTTTGACGATGCAGCTCATCCTCTTCGAAGTCCTCGTCCGCTTCGGTGTCGTGAAGAAACTCGGCATCGCCACTGCGCAAGTATTTATTAAGCGTTACGGTAACTTTGGATTGTTTATTCTGCTGGCGTTCGATGCGACGCAGCTCCTCATTGTATTCGTGATCGAATTGAGATTGCAGCATTTGTGCAATCACTGCATCTGATTCAGCTTCTTCTTTCCTCTCTTTCTCCTCAAGCTTGAGCAGCATTGAATAATCCTCCCACTCTTCGTCGGCTGCAACTTGAGTGCTTTTCGATGCTCCCGCTACATCCGAGTAACTGGGGGTTGTGGGCGTGGCAGTTTTATCCCAGAGCGATGCATAAGAGGGGGCAGTCTGTGTTTGTTCTTGTTGCTTTTGTTTCTTTTCGATTTGTTGCTGATGTTGTTTGAGCTCCTTGTCGTGCAATTTATGTGCATACTGCTCGGACATTATATCGGCCAAACTGGCCGTCTGCACAGGCTCATTGCTAACCTTAGACCACGGAGACGACATTGCACTCTAAATAAGAACACAAAAATCACAAAAATGTACAACAAAAATAAAAAAAGACAAAACCTTGCTTACTTTGCTTTTGTTTTATTCGGGTTGCTTAGTCGCTCCTTCCTGCTATGTAATGACTATTCGACCAAGTTGGCTGCTCGGCCGAGTAATATACTGTGCCAGCAATTGCCAGATATATTGAAATCGGATTGAAGTTTTGTCTTTTTCCTACAACAAACTTTTTGGGTTGTGTTCTGTTGTGAAATAGCAAAGCACTTTACACATGCCCGAAAGCTCTGTTACAAGGAGGAGTAGTTCTGTTAAATGAGGAGCACAGTTATTGTAAAAAAAAAAAGGTTTCGCTCAGATACAAAAATTTTGTGTTCAAAATATCTGTAATTTATGGATATAAGAATTATATAGGGCAATACACTTAGTTACTGCGGTGTTGACTATATTGCACACACATTCAAATTGTATATTAGCATTTAAAAATTTGTGGCACCATATATAAATTCACGTCATCTGCTGTTTCCATGTAATACAATTCTGTTCATATATTTCTTTCAATTAAGTGGCAGCGCCAAATCTCCAATATCGATGTTCTATCGATAGTGGAATATCAGCGCAAAGTAAAATATGCAAAAGTATCGATGTCGTCGATACTTTTTGTTGTACTTGTACATTTTTCGCCAAAAATAATAATAAAAGTGAAAAGTTAATGTATTTTTGTTGTACAAATACAAAGAAAATAATGTGGGATTGATTGGCAATTCCGCCATAAAAACGGCCGTAATAAAACACCCAAGTGCAATACGTGGAAACGCTGGTAAGGGTTTGTGGATAAAACGCGCAGCAAACGCACAGCACACAAAAAAAAAATCAAAATAGAATTCCGAATTTAGAATATGACAGTGACGGACCGAAAAATTTTTTCGATTCGAACGCATTGCCTGTCGAGAGTGTGTGTGGGGGGAGACTTGGGGGTCAAACTTGGGGGAACACAGAAGTAGAGAAACACAGCAAACAGAGATCGGTAGAAACAGCAGCAGCAGCAGCCGCCGCAGCAGCGACAGTGCCAACTGATTTCCGATTTCGTTTCGTTTTTGCGCGCGAGGCGAGAGCCGCTGCCGCCGTCGTTGCCGCCGTTGCCGCTGGGCTCGTCAAATTTCTGATTTTCTGTGCTAATTTACGCTTAATTTACGCCGCCTTTTGCTGCTTCTGCTTTTGCTCTTTCGCATTGCTCTCCTTTCTGTGTATCCGTATGTGTGTTTGTGTGTGTGTTGTCGTCTATTATTATGATTTGTTTCTTCACACTTGGTGCTTCAAAGGACAGTGGGCTTTTCATTATTGTGCGAGCAGCAGCATTACAATTCCAATCAGAAGCTTGCCTTGACTTTTTTCCCCTTCGCACATAGTCCCTTAGGGAGCCTAAGCTTTCTCACTTTTATCCCAATCAAAGATAAACATATGTTCAAAAAAATGTCATTCAGAACACAGTGCCTTTAAAAGAGCATTATTTGGGTTGTATTTTTCTCAATCAAAATGAATTTTGATCTTTGGAGGTGTCAAGCAAAGTACAGATTATGCCATCTATTATTACATTTAAAAATTTTTTTTTTTTTTTTTTAATTTAACAAGATTATTTCAAAAAAGTTTTTTGTTATGAAATCAAGTAATGGTTTTAATTACTAAATTGTTGTTCAATACAGTTAAAAAGATCACCTAATTCAGTTTAATCAGAAACTAACATATTTTTGTTATAAAAGGCAGAAAACACAACGATTCATGAAATAGTGCTTTGATTTTCATCGATTTAAAAATGCATCATTACAGAGTTAGTTTTGCCGGAAAAATAAAAGCGCCTACTTAAGTCACACACTTACTAATCAGCTACTAAAAAAAAACAAAAAACAAAATAACGAAAAGAAAAAAAAAGAGCATCTAAAACGCTTAAAGCCTGCCTGCCCGCCTGCCTGCCAGTCTTGATAAAAGAGAAATGTTAAAGTCTAGCACAAATACACAGGAATTGCGTCTGCCACGCCCCGAGGAACATCAAGGAAGAACACAAACACATCCACACCCACATACGCATGCGCAACAACAGCCCACACATCAAGTTGCCGCCGTGATAGCCAACAATATAACATCCGCATCAGCAGCAGCAGCAGCAGCCGCCGCCGCCGCAGCAGCAGCAGCAGTAGGAACAGGAACAGGAACAGGAGCCGGCATAAGCATGGATACGCTAAAGACAGCGTTTCTGCCCAATCTCAGCATGGATCCAAATGTCCTCAGTCCGCACTACTGTCCCGTGTGCCCTCAGCAATTCGAGCGTGCCCAGCATGCCGCCGAGCATATGCAACTTTGTCATGGGATTACCCTTAACGCCCAGGGCGCCATCGCAACGCTCGAGCACCACCACCAGCAGCAACAGCAACAACAGCAGCAGCAGCAGCAGCAGCTATTGAAACCGCTTAGCTATGCGTGTCCCAACTGTGATGATAAGTTTGGTAGCGCCATCGAGGTGGATGAGCACCATCGGCTGACGCATCAGACGGCATTTCTGGCACGCTGCATTGTTTGCAGCATTTACGGTGTCAATTCTGTAACGCAGAATCCCAACGAATACAAATGCTCTCACTGCGGTGCTGTGTGCAATGCGGCCATGTTGGCTGCCGGCCAGCAAACGTTTATGGAGCACCAGGAGGCGCCGGTGACGCCCGATGATCTGCCAGCCATTGCGCCGCGTGATATGAGACTGACGCCCGAAGAGCAGCAACACCAACAGCAGCAGCAGCAGCAGCAACAACAGCTGCAACAGGAGCAACAATTGCAGCAGCAGCAGGAGCATCATCATCAGCAGCTCGAGCAACAGGAGCAACAGCGACATCGTGAACTGCAACAACAACAACAGCAGCAGCAGCAGCAGGATCACCAGGACGATATGAGTGATCCGGGAGCGTTGAAGGTGCCGCCGCTTACAGTTAAACTGCTGAAAAATGGCAATGGCGCAACGGTAACACATCCTCAGGTATGCTATAAACAAAGAACCAAGTATTATCCCTATATAACAAAGCACTTTCAATATGGCCAGGTCATCATTAAGGAGGAGCCGCTCAGCTTGAGCGATAGCGGCGATGTTGTCAACGCAGTGCCTGTTTATGCCATACAAGCGAATCCTGGTGTGCAGCCGGCTGGTACTCCCGGCGCCACAACCAGTGTGCTGGTCAGCACACAAACGGTGCCCGCTGATCTGGCGCACAAGATCCGGCACAAATGTCCCGATTGTCCCAAAACGTTCAAGACGCCCGGCACGCTGGCCATGCACCGCAAAATACACACGGGCGAAGCAGAGTAAATTCATTTTTATAAGTTTTTTCCTCATATACACACGCAAGCACACCCACAGAAACACACATCTCCAGACACTGCAGCCGGAATGCTCCTAATAAACTTTAGTGGTCGCCTAAAAGCTTAAATGATGTGTAGTACTTAAAGCCTTCAGCTACAATGCTTATCGTATGTTTGAATGATTTGTTAACTGTAAGTTTAAAGCTGTCAGTTAGGTTTATTAATTGAGCAACGGAGCTGCAGGCGTCTTTGTTAAACATAACCAATTATAACCGATTACCGTTTACCAATTGACCGTTAACCATTTATTTATATTTTTGTTTGTTTTCCTTAAGATCAGTCCCGATGGCTGAGCGCATGGGCGCGTCCTTCAAGTGCCATAGGGCGTGGCCCATGCGCTCTTAATGTTGTGTATTCTCTCTATTTAGCTATCTCTGTTTAAGTGTGCAATGAATATTACTCAATTACGAATGTAACTAATCAATTTATTCTCATCTTTTTTTCTCTCTCTCTTGTTCTCTCTTCTTTTTTTTTTTTTTTTTTGTTTCTTTACCCCGCACTGCAAATTACTCCATAAAAAAACAAATATTTTCAAAAACAGCGCCACGCCCAAAGAACGCCCCTACACGTGCTCCTACTGCGGCAAGTCCTTCACTCAATCGAATACACTAAAACAGCACACTCGCATACATACAGGTGAGAAACCATTTAGATGTGGCTATTGTGGCAGGGCGTTCACTGTTAAGGATTACCTGAACAAACATTTAACGACTCACACGGGTGAGAAGCAATATATTTTCAAATCAAATCAATTCAGTCAGTCAATCAATCAATCAATCAACTCTCAAATCAACTCAGTCAATCAATCAACTCAAACTCAACTCAACTCAACTCGACTTGTTCAAGTGCAAATACACAAAAATGAATTAAAGACATAAAAAAAATATAATATTTTTCTATCAGTTTTATGCAAATTGCCTTCATATTCATTGTCATACTCAATACTCAATATTCAATATTCAATATTAAATACTCGATACTTTCGCTCTCACTGCGCTCGCCCCGCCCACACAAACACCCAGACACACAGACGACGAGGAAGAACATGGCAAAGCGTAGAAAGTAAAAGAGAAACTAAAACACCACACACAGAGTCAACATGATCTAAAAATGTACAGTTGCGATCGTTTGCGCTTATGTGTGTGTGTGTGTGTCGCAATAAGAAATTCTCGTAATCTTGGTTCGCTTTTGCCATAGTTTTTTTTTTCGCCAGCGCACAATTGAAATTTCAATATTTAAATCTAGTAATCGATAAACAAAGTTATAAAATCGGTTTTGATAGTTGAACTTTAATAACTTGCAGAGGCTCTAATTTTTTTTTCAAAACTCTTTAAGCAATTAAAATAAAGGATTGTACATCAATCCAAGCCAACTATCGGAAATACTTTTTATAAAAGTCCTTGCTCAAACTCGAAAGTTCCTCTGCAAGTATTTGATAAAAAATAAAAAATAAAATACAAAAAAAAAAAAAAAAATTTAAATACCAAAAACAACGTATCGCCCCGCCTCATCTCATACGTAATAATATATCTCGTTATATGCATTTTTAACTCACAAAACCAACAACATAATATATATTATGTTCACGCATATATCAACATATATACATAAATAATATATATATATATATATTAGTTTGATAATTACGTGCAAATCTTATATACATATACATACTATATATATAAAATAATACTGTACCTAAATCTATCAAACGAAACGAAAGTTTTGGTACTGCACGGCATATATCCAGATGAAATTTGCAGTGCAGGGCGTTTGGTAAATGCTAATTTTGGTCCTTTTTTTCTCTCTCTCTCTTGTGCGTTGTTGCAGGTGAAAAACCGTTTCATTGTGGCTACTGTGAGAAGTCCTTCAGTGTGAAGGACTATCTCACGAAACACATACGCACACACACCGGCGAAAAGCCGTACACCTGTCCGTACTGTGACAAACGATTTACGCAACGCAGCGCACTCACCGTGCACACGACAAAGCTGCATCCGCTCTAGGATAGGCCCAGCGGTGGGCGAACAATCATAGTTGACCCAAAGAAACCCTAAGTAACGAGAATTGAAGATTCGAGAACTGGAGTGGATGATGAGCGAAGGAACTGAAGGAGCAACTGAAATGAAAGACGTTTTCAAAGACGAGACAACTTTAACAAGAATCGGGGCGAAAATTTCACATTAAACCCAAGCACGCAACCAACGACTGGCAAATCTTCAAAGTGCTGCTAGACTTTAAATTAGAAATTTTGCAATCTACAAAGAAAACAAATTGAGAAAAAAAGATATAGTAACAAATTGTACTACAAAAACACAAGAAAGAATGGCGTTTTCTATTTGTTAAGTTAAAGCAATAATATAGTTGCTTTGGTTAATTTGATTTTCCTTTTTATTGTAATTATAATATTTGTCATGTCATGTCATATACAACATTAGTCATAATTTTGTTATTCTCTGAGATTTTAATGCATATTATTTTGTATCGTAACTGATAATCCTTTTTAAACACACATACACACACACATGAGCCCTCACACAACCACACCCCCTACACACACACACACACACAAGTTTACACACCTCTAATATTTAAACATATAAAGAGGAATATTTTTTATCAAATATTTAAATGATTTAAACTTGTTTCAAGGTAAAACTCATGTTGATGATATTTAACTACGCGCAAAACTTAAATTAAATAATTTGTTTTATAAACATTTAAACACGCACACTTAATTCGAACAAGAACAAAAAACGAAGAAAAATACACAAAACAAACCCCAAATTTATTTATTCTCAAGCTTGAAAAATATGATGAATTTTTCAAAATTTTTACTCAAACATAGATAAAAACTTTAAACGCTTTTGCTTAATTTGCATACGAGCAGGATCTCGTTTGTTTGGCTTTAAAATTATTTACGATTTAAATTATGGAAATTGTTTTTAACTAATTAAATATTAATATTGTTTAGTGATTTTTATAATTTTGTTTGTTTTCTTTTTTAATTAACTGCTTTACGGTTCGTACATTCTAAATGTTAACCATTGTTTTTATAAATTATTTAGGTTCTTTAAGCGCATTTTTGAACGCAAGACAAAAAGTATTTAAGAGCAAATTGAAATCGAAAAACGAAAACAAAAAATCTATGCAAAACGCAACACAGCTTTACGCGCCAAACTAGTTTAAAAAACAACAAAAACATATACAATATATACATAAAAAAATATATATATATTATTATTAACAATTTTTTATAAACTAAGCTTTTAAAAAACAACAAGGAAAGAGAAAAAAACAAAACAGTCGTAACGTAACAAGCTTATACACATAAAATTTATAATTGTTTTTGTAATATACTATAATAATTAGTAATTTTTTAATACACTCAAACGATGTTTAATCAATTAATTTACTTGCAAGTTATGTGTACTAAATCATTAAACTAAAACTAAAAACTAAACTAGCGAAAAAAAAACCAACCAAAACAATTAAACTGTAAATTTTTACAAACGACAAAAAAACCAATCAGAAATATAGTGTTATATAAATGTATAATGTACATCTAATATTACAATATTCTATTATTAATACACTCAAACAAAAAGTCTACCTAAAATGCACACATAGCACAGCAAACAAATAAATGCGCAGCGCATGTAAAACCAAAATAATTTCTAAGTAATTACTAATTATTGTAACTTTTTTTAAGTTTTAATAAACCACGTTGACGATCGAAAGCAACCAAAAGCAAAAGCTCGCTTCTCTCCAAACCGCAAACAAATTTAACTCAAACGCTTCATAAGCGAGCAAATCTGAAAACTAAACTTGTTAACAAAATAGAAAGAAATGCGATACGTACTAAAAACAAATAATAACTGCTAGATCTTAACTAACTAACTACTTAATAAACTACCAAAATGATGGCGAACAAAGCAAGCAAAGTGAGTAAATAGTGATTAATACTGTAATTAAAAATAAATTTAGTAATTTGTATGTATTGAATGTAAACTGCAATCTAACGGAAAAATCCACTTGAAAATATGATCAAGCAATATTTCAATTATATATTTAAAAAAACGAATTGATCAGATATATAGTATACTATTAATGAATAAAGGTCCGAATTGTAGAAATATTATAAGGGAAGTGTTTGTTTAAGGTTTCTTAACATTTTAATAATTTTTATTTGGGCTCTTCAAAATACTTACGCTAACTTGTTCCGCAAAGTTTGAAGGGAAATCCTTTTCTTTGTTCACATTCATTAAAGAAATACACAAAATGGCTTTGATTTAATCATTATTTATATTTATTAGTACCATTTTTTGTTTTTGTTTTCGCTCTTCTTTTGTTTTGTTTTGTAATTCATTTTGAAAGTATTTGCGTTACAATTTTGCTTTTGCCCTGCCCCTTACCCTAAACGGGAATACACGTATGTATTGTATATATATTTATTTAAATATATATGTGATGTTTGTATATTGTATAGATAGACAACGCAACGCTTAATGCATTTTAATTGCTATGACACATTTTTCATTATCATCTTTTAAGTTTTTATTACTTTTAATTACAATGAACGAATATTATGAACACTATCACACTTGCAAAATGTTTTTTTTTTTTGTTTTCAATTTCATTTGCAATGAGCAACTAATTTTTAGTCTGCCTCTTTATGTTTATTTAGTTTTATATATTTATTGTAATGCTGATACACACACACATACATATGTCAATTACATACATTCCTATATAATTTGTATATAATATCATTAGTTATATATATGTATATATTTTTGTAGAATTCCTTTACTTCAATTATCAATATTTTTACACATACCTTTTTGATCAAACGCAATCAAAAAGTTGTATTTTTTATTTATTTTTTATGTTTTTGGTTTTCTTTTTTAAATGCTCAACTTGTTGCATGCATATTGTGTATGTGTGTGTATGTGTCTTCATTTTTAAACTAATTTAACCCTTTTTGTTTTTTAAATATGTATACCTCATATAAATGCCTATGAACTGTAAGTGTGTGTTTGTATATGGCTTATGTATGTTTGGACTTATATATTCAGAATATTACGCTTACATTTCATTTCCAACGAGCGTCAAAAACGTCTTATATGGCTACTGAGTAATACGTTTCGAATACATTTCAAATGTATGCCGGTTTAATAAATTACTAGAATTTTTTCAAAAATAACCTACACCAAAATTTCGTTAAACATGCCATAAATTTGTCTTTGCTTAATAATTTTAAGTTTTTTTCTGGAATCGATATCAATTTTTGTTGAAATGTGAAAAACGTGTTTGGACAAACTTTCAGCTATTATTATTATCTACTTTTTAAACATTCTGAACAATCGTTATCCCGGCAATATTCCCCCAACTTTATCCCATCTCTTCTCGTCTCTTGCTCTATTTAGTGTAAAATTATACAACAATAAGTTTTTGATCGCTCTGTCACAAAGTTAACAAGTGCCTCTCTTTGGTATTTTGTGGCTTTGATCTCACACAATGTTGGAGTATATAGTAGAATGCGCATATTTCAGATATGCATGCATACATACTATATAGTATATACAAATATTAGCTATACGCTGATTAGATGGTGTGGTTTTACAATACATATTAGGTATATTTATATATATAAAGTACATACATAGTTTTTAAAATCTAGGCGTCGATTGTAGTTTTAGGTATGAGGGGGAGGAAGGAGTTTCTAGTTTTTTTTTATAAGTAAGTATTGCCTATAAGCTCAAATTTACAACTGATTTAGCTAGCCATCGTTCGACCATTAGGAAATTGTCCCATCGAGTTATTGGTTTCGATATTTTGCGGATACAAATGAGAGCCAAATTATTAAGTATGTGTGTTTATTTTTGTTTATTTTAGTTACATTTCAAGGAACTTAGTTAAGATTCTAACATATAATTACAAAACAGAAGTAGAAATAACAACAAATAAGTATTACGATATCTTATTTGCTTAAACAGTTTAACGTTTACCTACACAGGTGGGCTCTGTATGTTTTTCTTTCTTTCTTTCTACTCTTCTTCTCTTTGTTTTTGCTCTTGTCACAAAAAAGAAAACAAAAAACTTAAACCACACGCACAAAAAACAGCTCTAAAAATTTATCAAAATTGTACAAAAATTGTTTTGTTCACTTTCGAGCACATTAATTTATTTGTATTTCTTTCTTTTTATTTTTTTGTTGTTACTCAACACTTTTTTCTATGCCATTTTTTAAAATAAAGTAATGTTTTTTATTGTTTGTATATTTGTTTTTGCTTTCTTTTCATATAAGTATTTAACATTTGCTTTCTCATTTCTCATTGCAAAAAACTAAAGTAAGTTCTTTTATTGTTTGTGTTGTTGCGCTATTTGTTATAATGCTGCACCTAATTCTCAGTTACATACAATCATATATATATATATTTATATATTTTTTTATATCAGATATACTTAGTTTTCTTTGAGTTATGTAGTATGTACAGTAGTTATGTGTGAAGTTATCTTCATTTACTTTGAATGCGAGACAACAGAATGAGAGACCATGGAGTGGGATAGCATTGAATGCGATATGCCCGATATTTCAGCATAGGTATCTGTCGGCCCCTCCGCACTGCAGACTGAATCCTCGGGCGTGCGAGATGGTTCCGCTTCAGTTATTTCAATGTCCTGATGATGCTTATTGCTGCGATGTTTGGCACTTAAAGCCTGCGAAAGGGTTTTCTTCATATTATATTGGGCCATTTACATTTGATTTTTCTTAGCAGTTAGTTTAGTGCATTTCTTGTTAGTTTTGCTTTTATTTTTTTTTTTTTTTTGTTTTTGTTTAGAGTTAAAGTAGTAGTATGTATGAAGTGCTATTGAGGACATGCGGGGTCAGAGACTCTCGAGGACTAACAGGTTTTTTTTTAGTTGCTTTGATTAGTGGATTCTTAGGCCTGCATGCTAAGTACGAGTAGTAGTTTTTAGACATATCGATATGTTACGTAGAGTTAGGCGCTACTAGACAAACGTGCGCAGTTCTTTAGTTTATTGGTAATACACAACACATAGTTAGGCTTTTTTAGATTTAGGTTTAAGGTTTTGTTTTTTTTTTTTTTAGGTTAGCTGTACGTGTAGGTAACAGTGAGAAAGAGAGTGTGAGAGACTAACGGTTCTTACCTTATCTTTGCTGCCCTTTTTCTACGTTTAGAGTATTGGTTTTTGTTGGTGGGTTTGAGTTTTTTTGTTTTTACAATTCATGACAAGAACAATGATATATATATATATAGATAGATATCATATTAATACTTATATATTGACACAGAAAAGTTGTAACAAGTCAAAGTGGTGGAGTTTAAGAGAGAGATAGTCATAGAAAAAGTTGGGAAAGAGCTAAGGCATTGATAGAAGGAGGCCGGAAGAGGGCGGGGCACAAGTTCTTAAGTTGAGTTTAAGTTTTTTAGAAAAACATTCGAGAAAACTTTTGGCTTGCTTTGGAAGAAGTAGAGCATTTGTTGTTTTTACGTTTTCTTTTCACTGGCTGGTCTCGGCCTTGATGAAAATGTATGTTACAGTGAAGACTCTGACTTGATGGCCAGTCAGTCTTCAGTCACTTACTTGCAATGAGAAGCGACGATGACCCGCCTTGCGACCGCCGCGTCTTTTACTAATGTGTGGATTATCCTGACGCAGCGTCTTGTTCTTCAGTATCTCCAATTGTGTATACAGTCTACAATAGAGAGAAAATGTGAAACATTTGGAATTGGAACAGTTCGTTGAGTCTAACCTTTTGAGTTCGGCACGTATATCCTCGGGAGTCATTTCGGATATGGTCAGCTCTCCGATATCGGGATCGCCCAGGCACAGACCCGCATAGCCGCCGCCCAATCTCTGGCCGGCATCATGTGACGTACCCTTGAAAGCATCCACAGGTAAACGCATTGATAGATCATACGCAAGCGAACGAACCTGCAAGCTATGAAGATGCAACAAACACCGCAAACCACACACTCAGGAAAGTACAAAAAAAAACATAAGAAAGAAAGCCAAAACTGATAATGGAAACGGAAAGTCAACAAAGAGTCAAGGAATCAACAGAATCGAAAGTATAGTTGTAGAAAGTTCGGTGCGCTTTGTGTCAATTGTGTATTTGAATTTTGATGGGCTCTTAAGTATTGTATTATATGGATTAAAAGATATATTTTCGATTCATGTACTATGTATGTGTGTTTGTGAGGGCGTGGTTGTGTCTCTGGTTGTGCTGTAAATGAGATAAACATAGATCATAATCTAAACATAAGTAACGGCGACGAAACGTTTTATGGGCTTTTAGCTAGTACAACTACTTAGTTAGAGAGTTAGGCATGGGGGTATAAATAGAGAGGTTGACAGAGAGCGAAAAACAGATTATATATTGTTTGTTGTGTAAGAAGTAGATGAGGAAAATACTCTATATAGTTTTGGTATGCATGTTGGGTATTAAAAGGAAACCGATTTTTGTCATTGTTAGCTGTCGTGATTAGAAAATAGTAGTACATGCACATAATAAAGATTCATGCAGCCAGTGTTAGTTAACAGCTCAAAGCACAGTTGTGCAACTTAAATGTGTGGGTGCAGTTAGAAAACACAATGGAAATGAGAATGGAATGGTACAGATGAAATGAAATCAAATTGAAATACATACAGTAAACATTCTGGTACAAAAATTACACTTGCAGCAACTTCATAGCTTGACTAAAATTCATGATAAATATTAGCTTAATACTAAATTAGTTTTTTTTTTTTTTTTTTCGAAAATCAAAGTAAAGAAAATCAAATCAACGCCACAAACAAAAATAAGAACAATTGACAAATAAATTTGTTTTAAGCAAAAGCTTTCTTTAAAAGATTCAAATGTTTGATTTATTTTTTTTTTAAATATATGTTTACAAAAATCGTTTCCTCAACCAAAATGTCAATACCAAATATACAAAGGACGAGTACGTTTACTTTTACGTTTTATGTTTACATTTACTTGAATGTGGACCAAATACGTAGACGACGACGACGATGACTGCGGACAAATGAGCACAAGTTATGCCTAATATAAGGAATATCTCAACTTTCTAGTATATTGAATATAACTCATTGCATTATGTAATCTAACAAACTTTGGACGCACTCTTTGTTAGCAAGAAATAAATCTTAATGGTAAATCAAGAGTTTAAGTGTAAACCATAAGCAAACCAAAATTGAATAACTCAAAAATTGACAACAATTGTTGTTACCTGCTTGTGTTGATACCACAACTTTGGCACAAATATCAAACCCAGGGCAAAGCTATTCGTCAGCTGTGAGCGCACAAAGAGCGCCAACAAAATGGCGCTGGGACTCATTTCCGGCAAATAGAGAAAGCGCAAAAAATAAAAACAGGACGACACCAGAAACTCCAGCGTTAGCGTTGTAACCAGAAATTGACGCTCCTGCAAAGTTAAAACTTTAGTTGAATCTTTCAGTGTGATAAAATTTAGATTCTTACGCGAAACTGTGTATTGGCATTGCGACTGGCAATGGCCAAATGGAGGCCAAAGCATAGAATAAGCATCTCGCTGGTCTGCGTTACCAGCTCCCATTTGAGTGGATGGCAAGTGTTGGTGCTGGCCTCCCTCAGACTCTCCATCTGTCCGCTCTCCAGCAGATCCAGCGAGGATGCCGTAAAGGCGGACATGTAGCAGATGACAGCAAAGACCATGGTGCCCAGATACTTGAGCAGATCCACATCGCGCAAAACCCAGCGATGCGCCTTGCGTGTGCGAAAGTCAACCAGATGGCGATATAGTTTCAATATAATGGCGCCATAGCAGGTTATGAAGCCGATCTCACGCAGCCAGGGCTCCAGCAGGCAGCGTTCCGTAGAGGCGGGAAAGAAATGGACGGCAACCTGAAGAAACAGTTGTGTTTATATACCGTTAAGATATTTTCTTCACTTGCAGCTACTCACCGATGCATAAAGTAAAACAATGCCAAGCAATATGGTCTCCAGCACGGTCCACATGCCCGAGGCAATGGCCTAAAGATAAACAGGTTAGAAGTCACACAGCTAGAAAATAAATCAATTTCTTTCAAACCTTGCATTTGCGTTGCCTAAACACAATGACACTGAGGACCACACAACAAAGAATACAAGCGCCCAGGACAATGGCCACCAGGAGACGCAGGCAGGCATCTATGTTGAGTGCATCCTCCTCCTGAAAGGTGAGGCAAACGCCATGCAGATCGCAGTTGTTACAACCGCCCGGACAGGGCACACACGAGAAGTTATCGAAACCATCAGACAACTCCACAAGATCACCACGAAAGCCCTGCAACGTGGCATTGGGCAAATAATATGATTCCCGACACAGACACGTATAAACATCGCGGGTCGCCGCCGGTTTGTTCTCGGTCAGCAGGCAGAATGTTGTATTGCGATCGCACCTAAATGATGGGGTTAGCATTTGTAGTCAGGGTATATGGAAAATAAGTGCATCCTTACCCGTGACGACGACCAAAAACTTCCTCCAGACCATCATTGCAAACATCCTCGTCGGCAGCTATGAAAGCAGCTGCAACAATTCTGTACAAAAGGAAAGTTTAATAAATATATAATCGTTTATATAATTTAAGTATAGCTTACTTGATTCGGTGGTCGGTGAATGATATGCGAAATGGCCAAAGCCAGCGCCCCGTCAACAGGTTGCAGTCACGAAAGGGAGCTCCCCACTCCTGAGTACCATCGCTGCTGTTCCAGGCGGCCCTAGAAGCACATTTGTTTTGATAGCATCAAATCAATTAAAAAGCCGTCAACAGCTGCACGCGAACTTAACAAATGCTCTTGCATTTAAATAATGTTAACGATAAAGCAAATGTAACTAATTTATCATATGATTAATAACAAACTGCAGATTAATGTGGACGATAAATTATACTCTTATACCACTATTTAACTTACCCCAATTCCCGCCAATAGGAACCCAAATAAGCCTTATTATGCACCTGATTCGGGGGTATCTGAAATAGGTACAAAAAAGTAAAACAATTAAATACGCTTATTTTAATTGTGTTTTAAGTGTCCCAGTTATCCGAACTAACCGTCACATTGTCCCTGAATTTGACAACAACAGTGTGTATGCTGGGCGCCGCAATGGCAAAGGCCAACAGATTCTCATCCTCATTGAGGGCATAGCTGGCGATGCCATTCGCTTTCCGGCTCACCTCCGCCCTTGTCTGCTCATCGATGGCAATGGGCATGTTGGCATTTGGAAATTTATTCGATAGGAATTCAGTAAACTGGCGTGCGGCGTCCTCGGCAATATCGGTGAAGTCGTAATACTGAAATTACAAGCAGATCAACAAAACGTAAATCACTAATGAAAAATATCAAAGGTTTTTGTAGGTATAAGCATATTTCATAATTCACACACTTAGTTTGCTAAGCTTGAGTATTATAAGTTACACGAAATGTGTGCTAGCCTTAAGTGTTGGCCATAATTGGTGTGAACGCGAAGAAAATTAAGGATACGTAAATAAGATGACCCGTACCCCCAAAAAAAACCATCAAACTCAACCCAATGCAGCCCTTTTTACGGCTTAGCAATGACCGTGTTCTAGCTATTAATTATTCACATGACGCACGGTTTTTGCACGCTCCAACACCTTTCGGTCTGCAAATGCCTACACTAAGCGAAAATATATAAAACAAGGGTAAAAATATAAATTTAAAAGGTATGCACACTTATATCTATAAAGTCCGTTAAAATTTTTAGCAAATAAATAGGTGTTAGCATTTATTTCTCTGAGTGTGCTGCAAAAGTTATTTGCTGCGCTGAAAATAATACGATTTAATGTCCGAGCCGAGCAAGCGGCAAAATGTTTTTAATGCCAGTGACTGGATACTAAGCACAGATGCGCAAAGGATACGCACAGAGAATACTGGTCTGTGGTCGGACACATCACAAAACTCCTGATGACATCATTATGCCTTTTGGAAACAAAAGGTAACCGCAGCACACACAGAAAAAGGGGCGATAGGGAGTGGTTGTCAACTCTGTGTATGTGTGTGTGTGTGTGTGTGTGTGTGTGGGTGAGTCACCTTTGGCTTTTCTAACAAATATTTCCCATTAGCAATGCTCGACGCGCTGGGGCGACCACATTGCGTATACGTTATGTGTGCCAGATGAAAAGCCAAATGAATTATTAACAAGAAACAAACATATTTGTACACAAATAACTAACACACACACACACACAGAGTATATAGAGCAGGGGTTGAATCATTCAGGCGTGTTGCGGTCTCCAGCAAAGGAACAAACAAAACAACAGAAACAAAAAAAAAAAAAACAAAATTGTGAAACACTTGTAAATAGCAAAAACCACAAAACAGAAGCGAGTGTGCAATAAAACATGCATACATTTGCAAGCACACACACACACACTTAGATACGGCTTATACACATGTAAATAAAGCCAGCAACTATGCCAAGTGTTGTGGCCCACACACACACACACACACACACACACACACCCCACGAGCAGTTGAAATGAAATCCGTAAAGCGCGTTTTACTGGCTTTTTAATGTCTCATGCCTCGACATCTCGTCGCGTACTCGGATATGCCGGTATTTGGCATATATGTGTATGTATGCGTTTGTATATACACTGAGAACAATATTAAAGTTAAGGCTTTCCTTTATACAAAATGTTTAAAAAGTTCTTGGTAAGCTCATAAATTTCTAAGTTATGGGTTTATAAAAACGTTACCTTAACGATAATTTTTAAATATACACAAACAAGAGAATGCTTTCAGTGTATGTTCATACTAAATTCTTACTTATGACCATAAAAATATTTACATGCCCATATGGCATTTTGTTGTTCTTATTGTTGTTGTTGTTGTTGTCATTTGCATGTTTTGCCATCGTGTTATTCGCTTTGTGCTTAATGAATAAAATATGTCAGCTGCTTTGCTTTGCGCAGTTTTTTTTTTGTGTGTTTGTTTCTTGTTTTTGTTGTATTTTTTGCGCTATTTCTGGTTGTTGTTGTTGTTGACACTTACAAATCTCATCTGGGCAGCTTAGAAGCATGCACCACTCCAAAGCACATCGTTCATTATGCAGAGCATCTAACTGTCTGCCCGACTGCCTTCCAGCGAGTCTTGCCTGCTTGAGTGTGTTTTCAAGTCTGAGCCGCATTGCAATTTAGCAAAACGCTTGCTTATTCAAGCAGCACGCAAATTGTGGCCCCACACTTCAACAATTTTTAATGCAGTAAATTGCATAAGACGTGCTAGCAGTAAGTTCATCAGCTTAAATAACTGGAGCATTTAAGCAACTGCCTGCGGCGACGCCATTTTTGTTTTTTTGGGCTATCATTTTTACTCTGCGCCTTCCGCTTATGCAACACTTTTTTGTATAAATTGTGTTAACACTGCGTTGCTGGATTTAACAGCTGTTATCTTGACACCGGATGAAAAATGTTAAAATTGTGTAAATTTAAATGCTGTTCATAATTAATCATCCGCTTGATATTATTAAAGTCAGCTATTTTTTGTTCTTAATCATTATTATTTAATCTTTGAATAAGCTTAAGGCCAGTCGATAAAATATTTACGACAAACATCCTTAAAGTTTTTAATGTTTATTTTGATAGCCCCTGACATGTTAAAGGGCAACTTTATTAAATATGCCTTAAAATAGCTAGCAACCAATGGAAGGATATATCAATTATGATAATTGTTTACTATTATTGCCATCCACTTGGTCGATTTGTTAGCCGTTGACAATGGTTATTGGGCTGTGAGAAAAATTGCAGCCTGCATTTGACCCTAAAGCGGGCAATTAGCATGAATATTTAAATTTGCTAACTTGGCAAAGTTGACAAAGTGCTTCACGGTCGAAAACTGACAAGGAGGCGGGACTGTCTTCTGTGTTTTTTTTTTTTGTGTTTTTTTGCTTTTTCGGTGTCCTAATCAATAAAGTTGCTGAGGCAGCAACACAAACCATCCAGCCACCCACTTAAGCCACGCAAGCAGCCCACCGCAAGCATAAGTTGAATCAGACTTTCGCATTTTCATGCTGACGAAAATCTTTCTGTCTGTTTTTCTTTCTGTTTCTGTGTGTGTTTTTTTTTTGCGCAATTCGACGCGCATGAAAATTCGAAGGAAAAACCCGCCCTGCAATGTTGTTGACGGTCGTAAAAAATATTACGCATACGCCACGTCTGACGCACATGCTAGTATCTCTAGCTGTAAGGGACGAGGCCTGAAAAGGACGAGGGAGGAGGGGGTGGCTGCTAGGCGGGTTACAGGTATTACATAGGGATTGGCAAAGCAGTTGCGCATCGCGCATTTGCCTGCTTGACGGCATGTCACGCGTTCTGCTCTCGCAAGTTAATTAAAAGATACTAAAGAAGTCAGCAGCAGAGCCAGAGTCAGAGTCACAGAGCCAGAGGCTCCAAGTCCTATCGCTATCTGCGGGCCGTTGTGTCTTTACGGTAGGGGTATCCAGTGTGCGGTCTATCAACAAGGATATTTTAATTGAATTTGCATGACAATTCCACACAGCAAGGATTTCTGCAAATTTAAAGATAGCGACACTCTAACTCATCAGAAGATAATCAACTACTCAGTCAGAGAGTTGAGTGCCTTTGATTACAGACATTATAAAAAAAAAACAGGGAAATATGGAGTGTATAATCAAGTTGTCAGATGTTTTTCGTTCTCCAGACAAACTAACTCCAGCTGCTCTTCTGTACTTTGGAACGCTTTTAATACTCAATTTTCTCGTTTCCCCCATTTTAAAGCTGGCACATTTGCATCTATATTTAGCGCAACTGCGCGATTCGTATAAATATTCAATAGGACAGCGTGTAAACAATGTGCCACCCCCTCACACACACACACACACACAGGGCAGAGAGTGTGAGAGCGATCGATGAGGCTGGCTGCTTGGGCTTCCTTGACGCAATCGCCAAGTAAGAGCAGCTGAGCAGCCATAATTAAAAGATACAATTTCAATTGCTTTGAACAAAATGGCAAGCAAATTTGTAAATTGCCATTAGGGTGTGTGTGTGTGTGTGTGTGTGTGTGTGATAGGGATCTATACACACTTGAGTGTGCGCTACTTAGCCACGTAGCCTCCATATAAAAATGTTGTACAATATAATGAATAAAGTGGCGCACATGGAACAACAGCTGGCAATTGGGGTGGGCCAACAAAATAATAAAAATAAAAATAAAAAAAACATCCTGACTCTGTGTCCTGACTCTGTGTATGTGTTCTGCCTTTTGTCTTCCTGCTCTGTGGCTTGGCTCTCTTTCTGGTCGACAGCGGACGCGTTGTCCAATGCCTGTCAAGCGTTATTGTTGCTGTTTGTTCATATTATTATTGTTATTGTTTGATGCCAGCCTGCTTTTGGCCACGTTCGGACACGCTGCCTGCTTGACAGCGCCTGCTTTTGTTGCGCTTTCAACAACAACAACAACAACAACAGCAGCAGCACACAGACCGCATACAAATTTTTATGCCGCTTGCTCTGCCTATTTGTTTGCTTTTGTTTCAATAACATCAGCATCAAAAGCAACCACAACAACAACAATAGTAACTAACGCAACACAATGCAATGCCAACAAAAAAATATAAAAAATATTTAAGTAATTGCACCCCGATGATTCAGCATTGTTAAATGCATCAGCTAACTGAACTATAGTTTTTGACGTATATGCATGTTTTTATTACATTTTTTCATTGTTTTTAATGGTTGTTCCAAAGTAATTGCAAATTGAAACAACTAAAGTTGTAAGAAATGCGGAGAAATGAAGCTTCGATAAAAATCGATTACCGATAACAACAAATATTGGGGATTTCTAATCAATTAACATAGTTTTTTTTAACTTACCGGCTCATCGGGCAGCGCTTCCAGCACTTTGGGTTCACATTTCTCCAACTTTTTACTATAGCCGCTGCTGCCCGTTGCAGCCATCGTTGCTGTTGTTGTTGGTGGTGCTGTTGTTTTTGTTGTTGTTGGTGGTGTGGTTTGCGTTGTTGTGGCGCTACGCTTGCGCAAACGCTCCGCATTACTAAGCACAGAGACAATGCTGCCCTTGGGCGTCAGTTCGTCAAAGTCGAGACCGGTCGACTCGCGTAGCTGAAACTCCTGAACGCCGTTAAAGGGCAGAATCTCACGCAGCTGGGCACGTTTGTAGAAGGCGAGCAGAGCATCACGTCGGCTGCTGCTCGGAGTTGCTGTTGTTGTGTGCTGGGCGAGCGCCAGGATTAGCAGCAGAAGCAGCATATGAAATCTGTGGCATTGTGTATAGCAATTGTTGTTGTTGTTATGGTTGTCGTTCTTTTTGCTTCGAATTTTTGTTATTATTTTTGTATTGCTATATTGTTGCGTTGCTCGTTGGTTTTGTTGTTGCTTTTTCAGGTGGTCTCGATCTCTGTGTCTTATGTGGCATTTGTGGCTGATTTTCAGTTGTTGTTGCTGGTGTTGTTGCTGGTGTTGGTGTTGGTGTTGAGTATTCATTTGATTTTGGTGGCATCTTTTGCGAATATTTGTTGTTGTATTTGTTATATTTTGATAGTTGCTTCTCACATAATGCATTGAACTTTGAGCTTTTGACTTTGTTGCTATGCAGAGTTCCATATCACTAAAGTTGTTCGGTTTGTTGTATAAAAATTTGTTCTTATTGCTCCCACTCTTCCACCTCCTCCTCCTCCTTCTGCTCCTTCTGCTTTTCTATGGCTTCCTCCTCTTCTAGTTGCAGCACTTTGCGTTTGTTGTCGTTGTGGGCGTGGCTTCAATTTGTTATTCAACTCGTACATCTGCAAATGAGAAAAGTTTTTTTCTTAGTTATTTTAGTTCTTTTTTGCTAGCTTAAGAAACGGAAAAATAATTACTTCTCCACACAAAAATATATGGTTTGTAATTTCTCTAAGTGTACACCATAAATTGAACACCCAAATAGCAAAAACACTCTAAAAATTTCAAATATTCAAATTTTGTTCAAGCTAAAAGTTGGCATCATCTTTCCCACTCTACACGGTACTATATAGATTGAAGGCATTTCATAATTAATATCAACACGAAGTGCAGCTGAGAAAGACAAAGTTTTTGGCCTCTTTTGCAACATTTTGCTGCAAAATTGCGCAACACAATTTGTACGGTATGGAATTGCGCGTCAAGTGAGAAAATGCAGGGCAGAAACTTTGATCAACATTTAAGCAACAGCAACAGCAACTTTTTTGCTAATAATAACTAAATGCTGGCAGTTTTGCAACTTAATCTTGCCTCGACTTAAGTGCTTTTAAATACATTTGCAAAACTTTTTGTAACATTTTAATGGAAAGTACGAAAAAAACTTGCTAATGAATTTTAAAGTGTAGCTATAAATATTATATAAATGTCAGAAGCAAGTAAATGAAATTTTCGCTTTTTGCTCAAGTTGTAGTTTATTCATTCTGTGATTTAATTTGTCTAACAATTTTCTTTACAATACACAGATCGATTATAAACGTCTGTTTGACCAGTTTAAGAGTTCTTTTGGTTAATCTTAACAATAACACTCTTAATCTCCGTGTAATTAGACAGCGCATACTCTCCATTCTCGCGTCCATGTCCCGACATCCTGTAGCCACCAAATGGAGTGTGTGCGCCGAGCACATTGTAGGTGTTCACCCAGACAGTGCCAGCTCTCAGGCCACCAATCAGGTAGTTGGCTTTATCCAGATCCTTGGTAAAGACGGAGGCAGCCAGACCGTACTGTGAATCATTGGCACGCTCGATTACCTCATCCAAGTCCTTGAAACGCATTATCTGCTGCACAGGACCAAAGATCTCCTCCTGGGCAATTCTCATGTCGTCTTGCACATCCGCAAACACGGTTGGCTCCACAAAGAAGCCGGGTCCATCAACACGCTTACCACCAGTCAATAGCTTGGCGCCCTCGGTCTTGCCAGCTGCAATCAGTTCCAATATCTTCATCGTCTGCTTCTCGCTAATCTGCGGACCCTGCTCGTTCTTCTCATCGAAGGGATCCCCCACCTTGCGCTGCTTGGCACGACACACACTGCGTTCCACGAACTCATCGTAGATCGATTCCTGTACATAGGTACGCGAGGCGGCACAACAGCACTGGCCCATATTGAAGAAGAGCCCGAAGTGGGAGGTCTCCACGGCATGTTCCATATCGGCATCGCATAGAACAATGTTCGGAGATTTGCCACCCAATTCGAGGGTGACACGTTTGAGATTGGTTTCGCCGGCAGCCGATTTGATCAGTTGACCCACAGCTGTGGAGCCGGTGAAGGCCACCTTGTCGACTTCGCAGTGTCTAGCCAAGTACGCACCTATGTTGCCAAAGCCGGGCACAATGTTGATTACGCCCGGGGGAAAGCCAGCCTCCTTGACCAGCTGACCCACGTAGAGGGCTGTGAGAGGTGTTTGTTCGGCGGGTTTGAGGACTATGGTATTGCCGGTAGCCAGGGCTGGACCGAACTTCCAGGCAAGCATCAGAATGGGAAAGTTCCAGGGTATAATCTGGCCACAAACACCAACCGGCTCGTGGCGTGTGTAGCACAAGAAATCACCATCGGCAGCTATGGTCTTGCCATGCACCTTGTCCGCCCAGCCGGCAAAGTAGCGCAGACTCTTCACGGTCAAGGGCAAATCGACGCCGTGGGACATGGCAAAGGGCTTGCCATTGTCCGCAGTCTCCAAGCTGGCCAAGTAGACACTATCGCGTTCGATGAGATCGGCCAGCTTGTTTATAAGACGTCCACGATCCGAGGCATCCATGCGGCGCCACGGAGATCCAAGCTTGAATGCATCCTTGGCCGCCTTAACGGCCAGATCAATATCTGCGTTGGTGCCCTTTTCTACTGCCGCTAGGGATTCCTCTGTGGCGGGATTAATCGAGCAAAAGGTTTTACCCGATGAGCTATCTCGCCACTCATTGTTTATGAATATGCCTGTCTGATGGACATCTGGATTTTTCTGAGCTTCCACTTTTTTTGTTGCATATGCAGCAATAGCAACAATTAGCTTGCGATGCTTTGTCTGCATTAATGCATTAGGTTTTGACAAACGCAACATTTTTTAGATTTTGAAAAGGACCGAAAAATTTGTTTTTTGTAAACTTTAAAAGAAAATTGAATTTTGATATGTGTGACCGAAAGTTAAGCCAGAAATTAATTTTGCTTCAGATAAACATAACGTTTTTTGTACAGAAAAAAAAGGTTTACTTGGATTTCATTGGAAAATCATTTATCGATTACGTAAATCTCAATAAAACAGATGTCAATCTTCATATTTTCCAACCAATTCACAGTTGTTTAATGGCATTAAATTCACTTTGACATGCCATGTATATACATAAATCTTTGATTAATTTTATCACACAGTTAACTCGAATTGAACGCTATTTGAACAATTCCACACTTTTTATGACACATTGCGGTGCACCAACTTATACACACATAGATATAGTATAATTACCTATGGGCTGCTGTCGCCACCGCACTTTTTACATGCAATTAACTTTAACTGCATTTATCGTTAAAATTATGCTGATTGCCGTTTCATGTGCAGTTGCCATTTGAGTGCATTTAAGAATGTCAGAAGTACTACCGCACAGTAGTACCCAATAGACACACACACACACACACACACACACACATGTGCAATTGCAATTACGTCAATAGCAATTTTATATCAACGCAAATTGCAATTTAATTGAAAGTGCTCCGCCAGCCATGAAAGCAGCATAAAATGTGCGATAAACAAAGTTAAGCTATCCAATACTATTGCATAAATGTGTGTTCGCTGAATACGTTTAAACATCTAAAGCAACAAATACACATATATATACATATATATTTTAAGTGATTTAAGTGATGATGATAAAATAAGCATATAACGTATACGCATAGTTGTTCAAGAAACTAAGTTAGTTGTAGTTTTAAGGGTCTATAAAGTAGCAATAGCTTAAGGACCTGAAATCTCAATCCTATAAATCTGCTGCTTAGGAAAGCAACTTCAGTTAGGAAGCGTTTTTGTTTGGCAATCAGTTTCAAATGTTCCCTTTAGTGTGGTCATAAACTAGCGTTTATTGTATGGAAATAGTAGTCTTTGGGTAATTACCAAGATTGTTCATATTGCCATTAGCAGCTTGCTGTATGCTCCGGGGACCCTCCCCTACCCTCCCCCAACCAAAGCGAATGTCACATAGCCAACCAGATGTTAGTAAAGAACAAAAAAAAGAGAAGGAGAAAAATGGCAAGCCAAACAAATGCAAATAATATGCGCGCAGAATGTAACGGTTCCCAGTGGACACAGAAGCCAGGACCTGGACGTGGATAAGTCAGGAGACCACCCACTCTGGGGGCGTGGCATCTGCGTTAAAGCGTTTTTCAAGTGCCACCCATTTATGTATGCTATAATTTTCGCATTTGTCAGCGCTGAGTGTTTTTCAAATCAGAAATTGCATTTGTTGTGATTTTTAGGGCGGCATGCCAATTAAACCAAGTGTGTGTGTATGTGTGTGTGTGTTGTTTGAGCCAAATTGACGCTAATTGAAATTAATTTTTTACACATTGCACACATTGATTGTATTGTGTTTTTTTTTTCTTGTGTTTTTAGGGTCTAATATTAATTTTTGTTGGCACATGCGCCATAAACAAGTTCCTGATTACGTGATTTGGCCCGATGCCAGCACAAGATATGGCCCAAAACAGTGTAGTAGCAGCAGCTTATCCTCCAGCTACTGCTGCTCATGTTGTTGTTGTTGTTGTTGTTAGCTAGTTGTTGCCTGACTGCGTCGCACCTGGCCTCACCTTGACACTCGCTCAACTGCAGCTAATGCGGCTAGGGCCCCCAACCAAAGTAAGTTCTGAATCTGTTTTACAGCAGCTCTTGCTCTCGCTCTCGCTTCCTCTCTCTCGTTCGCTTTATCCCCTTCTCTTTCACTATAGATGTATGTGTGTTTCGTTTATGTATTGGTTTTACATTTTTGCACTCAAACACACACAGTTTTCAATTAACAGCGTTGTGCAGTGTGTAAAAACGCTTGAAAACTGGCACATTTTCTGGCACAAATATAATAACTAGGTCAATATAATAACTTCAAGATTATTATATCATTACAGCTAGTTCATAGAGAATATGTTCATTTCTTAAATGTTTCCAGTTGTAACAAATAACAATTTTACCCTAAAAATGTTTTTTATTCAAAACCAAACTCACTTTTTGTCAGAAAAAGCTACCTTTTCTCCTACCGTGCTTTGTGCGAAATTGTTGCGGCATACTTTTCTGCACCGCTTGCTATACACACACACACACACACACACACATACAAATTGAAACCACATTGTTGCTGTTGTTGTTATGTGTCATCTGCGTGTGAGTCTGTTGCACAGATTGCACTCCCCCACCAACTTTCCCCCACCCCACTCCTGTTGCCGCACAATGCCTTTAGTCTTCGGTAGTAATTGCAATTTTTGCGGCTTGTCCAATGAACAAATCACATATCGTTTGCAGTCTGCATGCAACATTTTGGCAGCTGCAGCAGTTCTCAATTTGAGTCTATTTGGAGTTATGTTCTATGCGTTGTAATTAACCACAAACAAGACTACAAAGCTGGCACAGACAAGTAAGCAAATTTTGATCAGGGCCAAAGGATGCAGGTATTATAGATTTACAAAAGGGTAGGACAACGATTAAAGCAAGCGACGCTTACTATGCCTATTAAATTTGATTCAGATCATTACAACACTCAGGAAAACAACCACATGAAAATTAACTTGAACAAATGAGAAGGCTCTAGTCGAGATTTCCCGACTAGGAGATACCCTTTTAACTTTTAAGACACTGCCCTCCTCCTTGATTCTCAAAAATTCAAGTAAGCTCGGCTGATTTTGGTGAAATTTAGTGACGTGTTTAAATAAAGTGTTTGTGTAATGTAAGTAAATGTTTTAGCGTTCGTGTGTTATTGTTATTAAAAATTAATTATTTATTGTACACACACACATATTTTTGTGTCTACTTAAATCACTCAACATAAAAATTCGTATGTATGAATAACAAATAAATATTTGTCAAATATATGGACAAGGGGTAAATGGAAATATTATTATTATTTTGAATATGCTTAAGTATGAAACTGTTCATAGTCAACTATGAATATTTCTAGCTTTATTTAATTGCTTGGCTATAATGCAATTTATTTGCATTTAAAATAAATATCGTATAAAAGTTTGTCTCAAACATTTTGCTGCCATTTGATTTGAGTGTAAAAATAAACCAAAACTCAAATGCAAACATTTATTTAATTGCCAGGCAAAAATCGAATTCATATTGTAATAGAATTGAAAGCCGTTTAAAGAGTAAAAACTGTTGTTGGCCAAAAAGATACAAAGGATGCTGCTGACTGCAGTTGATAATTGGTTTTATACACTCTATTATTTTATTTGTTGTTGTTGATGTTTTGTGTGGCCTGGAGAAAGCATTTTGATAGATGCACACACACTTCAAGTCATACGAATTCCTTCCGGGCTTCCAACTTGCAGTAATAATAGTAATAATAATAAAATAATATGTAATATGCTTAAAATAGACAGCGCGTGAACAAACAAAGACAACGAATGATGCTGGCTAGCATATGGTTAGAGTGAGATAGACCGACATAGTCTGTGCTGCTCTATCATTATACAAAATGCTATTTTGCCTGGCTGCACACACAAACACAAACACACACACACACATAGAATACAGAAGCGTTTGACAATCAGACAATGTGAGAGAGAGAGAGAGACAAAAAATGGTTAACAATTAGACAATGGCAAACAAGCAACAAGCAAAAGCGATTGCAGGACAAATTGTGCGCCGGGCCGAGCTGCTTTTGCTTTTGCTGCTGCTGCTCTTGCTCCTCTCTAGCCCCATCCTTTTGTCCTGAGGCGCGTCCTTTGTGCGTCCAGTGCTCTGCTTATATAAGCTCAAGCAGCTGCGCTTCAGCAAGCAGCGCCCCTCCCTACTTTTTAACTAAGTCCCTACACGCCCCTCTTCTTAAAAGCCAACAAATCGGACAACACATTGCCTAGCATCGTACTGTTGTTGTTGTTGTTGTTGTTGTTTTCCTCCCTCCCCCCCACACTTTATTGTCTGACATTTGAGGCTAAAAGCATCGAGTGGCGCAGCCCCAAAACACTTTTCCAATTACGGTTTCTATAATGAAAAACTGTAACGCTTGTACCGTTATTGTGCGCCAAAAAGCCTTTTTCGGGCATGTCCTTCTTGCTCAATGCTGATTTTTGTTTTTATTTTTTTGTTTCTTCCTTTGCTTAAAAACCTTTCCCAAGGACATTAACGAAACGCTGTCAACGCCGCTGTTGTTGTTGTTGTTGTTGCCGCTTCCAACAACAAGTTTTTCTTTCACTTGTTTTTTAATCACTTTTCAGGGTCTAGCACCCTACGATGCCTGTTTCTTAACCCACTTGAAAGCGCTTCCTTAGGGCTGTTTACATGCGCAATTTGCTCAAGTGTTTGCTGTTTATATCATTAAAACTTCACAGCGGCATGCATTGTCTACATAGAGAGAGAGCGAGATAGAAAGAGAGAGAGAGAGAGTTGCCAGACCCAAATATCGAGAACTTAATAGAGCATAAATATGTTAAAGTGGTTTGTTAGCAATAAAATAATCAATTTAACAATGAAGACGTTTAACATAATAATAACTCAGTTGTTCAAATCTTATCCTTTGAATATAATCGCCTTTGTCTTAACTGTTTAACACTTTCTGTCCTATCTTAATATGTAATCTACAATCGGTTCTTTCATATTTTTAATCAAAATATCGCAACAACAAACACAAAATCATTTCTGAGGCACAAAATATTAATACACTATTTAACCCAATTATTCTAGCTGCTGATAAAAAACAACCACCCACACGCAAAAATCACTACACACAATATTCATATACACATGTGTACACGTATGTATGTATATATAGGGGGAAAACTGAACAGAAGCCAGCAGCTCTTCGGCCGTAATCTACTTGGCCTACTTGGACTAAGTGCGCTTTTAGATAAAAGTCGCTGGCGAGGCGGCACGGCACGGCACGCATTAGAGGGGGAAGGAGGGGTGTGCACATCCTTGAAAACCCAACGGAGCTTGTGTGGGTGCGTCCAATGTTGTGCTGCGGCATAATTTGTTGCTTGAACTGAACTGAAAAATTGTCAAGCACATCTCAATGTTAATGTATACAAAAAATAAAAGCAAAAAAAAAACAAAAAAACAAAATTGAACTTTTCGAGGTTACAACATTTTATTGGCTTTTTTGTCAGTGTGGCAAACGCACACATACATACACATACACATACACAGCACATACATACATATATATAAATGTATGTAGATGAGCATAAATATATATCACACATAAAAGAGTCTCTAACATTTCCATGTTTATTTCGCTTGAAAGAGCGTAAAAATGTCGCTCCAAATTTCGATGCTGGCTAAAATATTTCAACGCTGTTCGCACGAAAAAGTAAAAATTGAAATTTCACTTTCTTTCTATTCCGTGTGTACTAACCAAAGAAGGGTATAGTGACTATTTAGATCTTTTTGCTGAAAGCAGAAGCAGAATTAAAATACTGTGTATTTAAGGTAATAATAATTTTCCTTCTCCTTAGAGCTCGTTTATTTTCCACGAACATCAAAGTATCCTGTTAGGGTATTTAATTCTCAGCACAGCAAGGACATATTTTGCTTCTAGTTTTTCTATATATATATATTTTATTTTACCGTTGTCGCACAGCATGTGCGCTTAGCTTTCTCTCCCTCTCTCCCTCTCTCTTTTTCTGTCCTGGGCGTAACTGTAAAACATGCATCCCAAGCACGCTACATGTACAAAATGCAGCCAGGCGGCAATGCAACACAATGATAGAGGAGGGAAAGGGGGCGACATTTTGGTTATATAATCAGTTGATAGCATTTAAACTGCCTTAAATTTATGCAGCTAAAGCTATATATCTCTTCCTTACTGTCGCTGCCCTGGGCAAACTTCAGTCAAACACTTTAAGTCAAGCTTTTAACTAAGCATGAATAACTTATTAAGTTGGCTCAGTTAAATGCTGCCTAAGGGACCAAGTGCAACGAAACTGGTGCTTAATTAACACTAAACGAGTCTAATGCGAAGAATGGTCGCAACTGAAAGGAAAGTTAATTATCAACGATTCATTTAATGATTTGTTAAGCTAATAAGATTACAGTTATTATTTAGGTAACATTGTTCGACATTCATTATTAAGCTTTCTTCAATACATTTTCACACATTTTCAACGCACACGAGTTTCAATTCCTTGAGCACTTTAATCCAGTTGGAAGCTCTTCCGGTTACATCACATTCTCAACCGCAATTTTCCACTCAACACAAGCAACAGGCCAAGTAGCAGAGCCGACCTCACTATTAAAGCCAATCTCTCTGTTTGTGTGTGTGTGTGAGAGTGTGCTAGAATGCCATTAGGTTTGACCTGGCACCACATAAAAAGACGGCAATAAAACGAATAGAAGAAGATAGAGAAGGAAAAGCTAAAAAGCGAAGTAAGTTAAGGCGAACGAGAGGCGGACACATAAAACCAAACAATTGCTTAAAATCAAATGTGACAACTTTTACCAAAATTAAAATCAGCAAAAGCAAAGAAGCCAACACAGCAGCCAACAAACGACACATAAAAAGGAAAGCAAGTGGGAAATGAGCGACGTGAAGATACTCTGCAATGAATAAAAAGAGATAGCTGAATAAATATTTGTCTCTTCCTCTCTGCCTTTTACGCATTTGAAGATGATAGTGCTGATCAGAGAAATATATACTAAGCCAAGTTAAAGATCAACTTTTTTTCTATACACTTCAATGCCCTTTTTATAGAGTGAGAAAACAACAACAAGCATAGAAAATGACCAGAAATAGATGAGGAAGTCAAATGTTGTTGGCTGGGCGTGTCGTGGGTTGTGGACCATGGACATACATACGAGTGCCGTGGGCAGTGGGCGAATCATTGATGCCAAACGGAAATGTGCGCACTTTCAAGAAGTGCACTAAAAATGGCGACGAGCACTTCCGCTGATGGCCCCCCGCCCTCATGCCCTCCTCCTCCGACTAAAACTGACTCTCTGACTCTGGCACTGAGTCGTGGTCTGGCTTGTTTGTCGATAGCTCGACTGGCTGACGGCCACCCACACACAAAACACACACACAACACCCGCACACATACAAACACGAGAAATAAATACAGTGCAAATGTGCGCATAAAAGTTGAATGATAGTTTGAAGCGCCGGCAGCTCAAATCACGTAGCCAAAGAACGTCAGAAACAAGTTTGAGGAAAAGACACTTCTTGCAGCTGTCGAGCAGGACATCAGGACCAGGACATCAGTATGGCCTCGAAGCTTGCCTGTCCGTCTATGTAAACAAGCGTCATTTCAAATTGCATTCAAAGTGCCTGAAATGCTTTGCATTTATGCGGAAAGACAGAGATACTGTGTGCTGTGCTGATCCCCGGTTTGGGTGCAGCTTGTGCGCGCAACATGGCGTATGATTAATATGATTAGCTCTTGGCTATTGCCAGCTAATTGCAACGAGCTGCAGCGAGCGCATCTATCACTAATAACAGCAGCTGTTGCTACAGCTTAGCGGATATGAAAGGAAAAACATATATACATAAAGAGGGTTTAAGCTGTAAACATAAGAATAGGAATTTAACTATTAGATTAACGTATGTAAATTAGTTCAAAGCTCATTTACCAACTCTGCATTATTCCCCGACTAAGCTAGTTTTTCTTTTTGGTACTCACATAAATTCTTCTACCGCTTAGTAGTCAAATTTTTGGGTTCATGGCATGGAAAAACGTAACGGAACGAAATCGTTTGGCCTGGAAAGCGGCAATAAAATTTGGTCAAAAGCAGCAGGATAGATAAGCGTCAAACAGTTCACACATTTTGCTTGGGCCCCGTCAGTTACACAGTTCCGCTCTGCCCCCTCTCTCTCTCTCTCTCTCTCTCTCTCTCCCACCCACCCATCAAGTCCCGCTCCACTCTGCCTGTCATTCGCTAAAAGTGCGCTCAAGCGTGAATATTAAACGTTTGCTCTGCCACAGCAACAAAGAGAGTTGGGTGTTGTGGACTGTGGGGATGGATTTGGGGTGCCTGGGGGACGTCGGGCAGGCAGGCAGCATCCCTTACGCAACCACAACGCAACGCTAGCAACGATATTGAAAACTTTGATGGAAAACTTTAAGCGAAAGTTACAAAAGATATACATGTATATACATATAGTATATAAAAAATGCATATCCATAGTACTTGAATAACGATTAAATTTAGCGCCATGTTTTCAACTTTTCAAGTGTTAAATGAGGAAGTACTTACAATTGCTTCCCGACTAAGATTACAGTAGTAAACAGTTGACCTCAGCTGTCAGCGAAGTTTTTCGAGCTGGATGTAAGGCAAAAAAAAGCTTTTGATACGAAAGGTAAACTTGTGGATTAGGGGCTCAATGGTTATGCTGCTTATGGTTTTGATCTTTGCAGCGTAATAATGATGTGTGAAAAATCTTAAATTAATTTCGAATGGGGCCCAAAAAGTTGTAGTGATTAGGCAACAGGCAAACTTGCGAGGCAGACTCGATTTAAATCATAAATTGAACCCACAGGAATGCATATTAATATGCAAAGCACGCCAACAACGGGTGGGCAACGGGTGTGCTTTTCTGCTCAAGAGTGTGAGGAGTCCATATAATGAATTATGCCACGCCTAACGAGACAACCGAGCAGCCAGCATGGCGCTAGGATTGCTGCTGCTACTACTTGCTTTCTGTTCGTTGCTTTTGCTCGCTGCTATGCAAGAGAAATCCAATAAAAATTCAATAAATTCCGCACAATGCTCGTAATGTTGCTCCGCTTGTAGGTGTGCGTGTGTGCAAGATTTGAGAGAGCACGTGGGGTTAAACGAGCTGGCAGCTCGACACAGACACGATTTTGCCATACATTCTTAGTAGAACATAAAATAAAAAAATTACCCAAATATATTTATTTGTAGAAAACTTTAAACTTTCCATTGACATAACTTTGTCGAAACTAGGTCAATTTTAATCTGCATTTAAATCTAGAAACGCATTTTCGATTTCTTTCATTGCCAATACTAAATCGGTATTTTTATCGGAGTGTAATTACACACACACACAACACATTTCGATACGCACTTACCCGCATTTAATATACGTTCCTTATTTGCTTAAACATTTTCTTGTGGCGCCTAAAAATAGGCAATGCCGAAAGGGCAAGAAAGTGACCGGAAGTCGCCTTCAACCCCAAGAAATATGGCGCAGAAATAAAAAAAAAATTAAATTTCAGCCGAGTGTCGAGTCATTAATTGACGTCAAAAATAGGGTTAATATAGCTGGGACACACACACACACACACACACACACACACACACTCGCACACACATCCGCACATAGTTAAATTTAGAGATGCTGCCTCTCTGTTGCTTTTTCTTTCACTCTCTATTGCTGCTTGCCTTCGACTCTGCTTCCTGCTGCCTTATATCATGTCAACACAGTCATCAACTGACTGTCGTTTGAAATTGCTGTCGACCTTTTTGTGCTGCCTGGCAGGCAAATGATGCCTATTTGATCAGGAGCCGGGCAAAAGGATAAGCAAAATGAAGCGCACAGCAACAACAAAAGACACAACAGCTACAACACAACAACAACAACAACAACAAGAGCATGCAAGAACAAAAAGAAGAAAATAAAAATAAACGAACAAAAAGAAAAGAGTGTATGAGCAGCATACGCGCCATAATGTTAAACGAATGCAAAGACGAAAAAGGACAATTTCTTTTTTTTTCTGGACACAAAAGTTTTCTTGAACAGGGTATAATAAAGCTTAACTCTATTGATCTCAACTACAAGAACAAATTAAGGCGTAAAACTTGTTATGATCTTATAATTAACTTGTATTTGAATATATGAAAATAATTTCTTAAATCATGTTTCAATACTCAAACTTCGTACAGGATAACTATTAGTCAGGCTTTGTAAGCTCACTTGACTAGATTCGTTTTTTTTTTGTTTTGCAATAAGTCGAAATGAGAAAGACATACTAACCTAAAGTCGGAGGCTGGCTGGGTCAGCAGTTAACCAGGACCCTCTTCTTGTACTCCTTGTTGCCATTCAGCAGTTGTTGTTGTTGTTGTTGTTGTTTTTTGTAGTTGCTTGTTTTGGTGTTGGTTTCTATGTAAATTTTTATGAGCACGCGGCAAAATGTATGCGCAAATAAAATTAATACGAAATTGCCGTTTGTATTAGTTGGTGATAGGCGCAGTTGTAGTTGTTGTTGTAACGGTAGTTGTTGCTTTTATTGTTGTAGATTGTTGCAGTTGTTTAGGGAGATTGGATTTGTTTTTTCTTTTCGTTTTATTTTCTTGGGGGTGGCTTCTTTTTTAGTCGTGGCAGCAGTTATTTAGTGTTTAGCTTTTGATTGTTAGTTTGAAATTAAATTAGACGCAACATTTTTGCTGTTGGTTATAGAAGCTTTAAAACTTAATAAAGTGCTTCAAATTACATTTTAATTAATTTTTTACTGAATATAAAAGAAATATTAAATGGCCTGCTGCAAATTTCAATTAGTTTCGTACTTTTTATTTGCGTGCTAATTTTAATTAACATTTTTCCACGTTTTTCCATTTAATTTCATATTCTTTTTATTCGAGCGATTTATTAACTCTGCCTAAAAGAAGGCACCGAATTTATTTCACCACACAAGCTTGACTTCCGTATAAAAAGTATGGCCTGCTTTTTTGCGCCACGATTAAACGCAATAAATAAAAGCACCCAAGTTTGCATTTGCAATCGTTTTCGTCGTATTTTACGAGCTGGGTTTTTTTTTTATTAAAATAACTTATTTCGTTTTGCAAGTGCTAGCACACAAAAATTTTCCAATTATTAAAAAATTCAAGAATACTGTCTGCACTTAAAAAGTTTACTGCATGCGCACACATACACACACACACACAGACACGCAGAAGCCATAAAAGCCAAAAAGACAGCCAAAAACTTTGTTGACGCAAAAATAGATTCCTACACTTCTGATTTCGCTTCTTGCCTTATAAGAAGAACAACGCAGAAAAACAGCAAAACACGCGCGCAGAGTTTTGCTGCTGTTGCTGCTTCTTCTTCTTCTTTTGCCTGCTGCTTGCTTTTCAAAAAATAACTCTAGGATACACAAAAAGACATGCCGTGGCCAAAGTTGCTGCTTGTGTGTGTGCTTGTGTATGTGTGCGTCTGCTTAGCACAAAGGTGAAACTTTGGCTACCAGGACGACTTGATATTGGTGTTGTTGTTGTTGCTGCTGCTGCTGACTGGCTGTTGATATAATCATGAGAGTACGAATTGGGCTTAAAAAGCGAACGACAAATTAACGACGAATGGCTGAGCAAACGGTAAACGACAAACGGAATGAAAGCGAAACGAATAGACGGAAAAAGTGCACAGAGAAATAAATGTGTATAAAAATACATTTAGTAATAAATTAAATGATTTGCACACTAACCCCAAACAAACACACACACACACACACGCACACACACATCCACGCACGCACACACATATAGCACGCGCGCAAAACTAACGAAGCGGCGCGGCAGCGAAGCAGCAGTGACAGCATAAAACACACACATACTCTCATACAAGCACGCACCCAAAAGGACATGAACATAAATACATAAATAGTAGTATATTCCCGTTGCTTGATTTCTGCCTATTTTCGTGCACAGTGGGCGCCACTGTGTGTTGGTATGCGTGCGTATGTGTCTGTGTGGGGGAAGCAAAGGACGTGTATTAATGCCGCCGCTGCCGCTGCCCGTCGTAGCTTAGCGCGCAAAAACCGACAGATACACGAACATTTAACACCCAAAAAAATGCGTGGCGCATGTTAAAAAAAAAAAAAATGAAGCGAGCCAAGCAGCAGCAGCAGCTGAAAGAAGTAGTAGACAGCTGCATATTCTAAAAACGATTTTCGCAATTGCGTTGCGTTGTTGCACATATTGTTTATTGTATACATATATGTATATTTTTGGTTTTATTTTCGGCTCGTGCTTAAAAGCATTATAGCACTAGGTTCACTTTTTTCTCTTGTATGTATTGGTGTCTGTGTATTTTTTTTTTTATGTTTTACCGCACTTTGTTTTCCTGCCGCGTTTCTGTGTACCGCACACGCTTATATCCTGTACTCAACTGAGGGAAATCGTTTTTATGTCAAGTGAGCAGGACAAAGACGACGACGACCAGACAAAAAGCTTGCTCGTCGCGCACCCAACTTTAAGTAGTTCGCATTTTGCGTGCAACCAACTTAGCTCGTTTTGTATTCTCATCAGATACTCAACGGTTGTGAGTTGAAACTTAGCGCGCATATTTAAAATAATTGAACATAGCGTATTATTTTTCCTTTTTCATTCACATTTTCACAATTGATTTCAAATGCGTATTTTTATAGTTTACTTAATGCTTTAAATTACAAATTTACATGCTTATATAATGGTACAAATATGGTATGGTATTTGTTTAAAAAAGATCAGTAATTTGGACGCTGTTACAACTTGCAACACAAACAACATCGTCAACGTCTCGAATTTGTTACACAATTTAAGCAGGCATATTAGGCATACACAAATACATACAAATATGTACGTATGCAAAAAATTACTTTAGTCATAATTAACTATAGCTATACAAATGCGGGCTTTCATCATTCAATTTTGGAAATATTAAAATGTCGCATGATTACGTATAAAGAACACATCATATTCCTTTTCGATAAATTTGATCAGTTTGTCCACATACTTTATGACCGTTGCCTTGTCCACAATGGAATCGAAGACCGCATATAGCTCATAGGTGGCTGTTACCCATGCAAGCACCACTTCACGTTCTTTCACCTCATAAATAAGCTTCAATGGCCGCGAATGATTGTGAATGCGATGCAATAAACTGCAATATATGGCCTCCAATCGCCCAAATTCAGATAAAGGATTGTAAGGATGCCTTAAGAACGGGCAGAGCATTTGTGCCGTTGCTTTTGGCTTGTATAGGAAGTGTCGCATTTCTGGCACACTCAGCATTTGCTGATACAGTTTGACATTGTGAGGCAGTTGCAGCTCCTCATTTATCGCCTGCAAGCATAAATTTCGTCTTAGCTTCTCTGTTATGCGTTCCTTGGCCTCCGACAGAGTGTGGAATGCATCGCGATCAACGGACATAAGCAGCAGGCAGGCTGGGCAATCGTCGGTCAAATAAGAAACATGCGCATGCAAATAGCCATTCATATCGAATTTAGGCAGGCAAATCGGTGTCCAATTTTCCGAGTTCTTAAACGACTCTGAGCACTCAATCAGATTGAATATTAAACGCAAATCAGCCGGATGTATCGAATACTTCTTCATTCGTACAAGTGCTATCAGTTTGTTGTTTGCTATCAGGACGGCAAATACCAGATTTTTTATCTTTGAGCAATTGCTTTGAATGGCGCTTATAATGTTCGATCTCACAGTAGTTGGCAAAGGAAAGACGCGTATCGAGTTGGTCAGGAAGGTGAAAATGTTGTTGGAAACTGCAAGCAAATGAAAATGGTTAGAAAAATATACAAAAATATACCCTTGAGAATTATGAAACTTTACTCCTTGCATTGCTGCTGTCATTGGCCAGCAGATTAAAGATCAGGCGCTCGCTGCCAGAGAGTAAGCGCCTTAAGTCAAAGTTTTTTCGCTTTTCGAATATCTTGGACATATGAGAGTAGGTGAGCGTGGAGAGTATTTGATAGTAGACATCGCTAGTAAATAAAAGAGTTATTTTCAGATAATTCTTTCCTATAATCCAACTCACCTTAGTTGCAGCTGGAGCTGTGGAACGCTCATATTTGTGCGAGAGGCGGCGACCAGAATGAGGGAGTTGCGCTGCATGAAGGCAAACTTAATGCCGCCTGCATGAATCGATGTAATTGCATCTTGTCCTAACTGCACAAAACTAACCAAAGCTTGAATGACGCCAAATAACGTTGCAAGCTTATCTTCATTGCCATGCAGCGAATAAATGGGTTTGCCCGCTTCACTTAGGATAAATATATGCTTCTTTTGGCCACGCCATACGTTGTCGTGCTGATAGTCATGCAAGCCCTCGTCTAAGGCATTTGTGCTGCCACTATCCTCGGTCTTGGCACTCGTGGAAGTGCTCAGCGCCAGCGACTCTACGGAGGCGGCCAGATCTCTTGATTGTCCTGGAGCTACCTCCGAATCTGGGCTGAGTGCGGAACGTGAACGCGTCCCCAGCTCATCGCGTAGCTCCGAGATAATACTGTGGCACTGTTGCTCGGCCCCTGCGTGTTCCGCCTCCTGATAGAGATCGCCAGCGCTGAGATCTGCATCGTGCTCAGCCTCTGGATCGCCTTCGGCATCCATGTACTCACATGTGGAGTTCGTGTCCGATGTGGCCGCATTTGGGGGCGTCTGTTCAATTTCCATTATGTTTGCTTAATTTGTTTGCAAAATAAAACATTATTATTATTGCATTGGCAATCGTTTGGCAGTCATGGATTGTTGTTATCGATAGACCAATTTGCAGACCATCTGTTAATCGTGCGATGATTTTTGCGGTGATTCTTATTGGATCTGACCACTTATTCGGCTTCGATATTTTTATGCTTGCCTGCTGCGGTCACACTAGTTGCGTGTTATGACAACAGCGGCAGGCTGCGTGCTTAAAAATGTTGAGAAAAACGTTCAATAACTGTGAGTGAATGAGTAAAACGATTAATGAAAATACTTTTGCATATTTAACACTTGCAGTGCCCCGCTTTGGTCAGCTGCGCTCCTTGCAAGCACGCCTACAAAACACACAGTCGGCAACGGCGCCCACGCCCGCAGAGGAGCCGGAAGATATCGATGTTATAGAACAGCGGATTCTTAAGCATCCGGATTACTTTCAGGTGAACAATTTGTTCACTGTGCGCGATCTTTTCAATGCACGCGTACACTACGGCCACAAGGAGGGCTCCCTCGATGATCGCATGCGCCCTTATTTATATGGAAATCGCTTAGGTCACCTGATCTTCGATCTGGACAAAACAGCTGCCCATTTACGGGATGCCCTCAACTTTACGGCACACATAGCGTTTCGTGATGGCATCATATTGTTCTTTAATCGCAATGCACTCAATGCTATGCTTGTCGAGCAGAAAGCCATGGAGGCAGGTGAATTTTCGCACACACGTTTTTGGCGTGGCGGCATCTTTACCAATGCGAATGTTCAATTTGATGCTGTCACCCGACTGCCCGATCTGTGCATCTTCCTCAATACACAGAACAATGTGATGGCGCAGCATACGGCTGTGCGAGATGCAGCCAAAATGGCCATACCCACAATTGGCATTGTAGATACCAACTGTAATCCCAACTTGATTACATATCCAGTGCCCGGCAATGATGATTCCCCCGCCTCTGTAGAGCTCTACTGCAACCTGTTTAAGGAGGCAATTTGGCGTGGCAAGCGCAAGCGTCGAGAACTTTTGGGTTTGCCGCCTTTGGACGAAGCTCAGCTTAAATCCGGTCGCAGTCGCTCCAACAAGGCAACCTAATCCATTTTAATTTGAATATATAAAACCACAATACTTTATTAAATTGCTTTTTCAAATATACAATATAATAATTAACATTTCATTGGTAAATTTCTAATTGTTGAGATTGATCAAGATACCTACAATATAAAAACCAATAAAGGTGTTCTTATTTTAATTGCTATTGTAAACAAGCTTTAAAAATTAAAAAAATACAAGAAAATATTTTAGGACTTTGGAAAAACTAAAAGACTGATTCGAATCTTTTTTACTTACGGAATAACGAACTGTATTGACTTTTCTCAAGAGTTAGAAGTAACTTAAGCTTGTTATTGCACTAAAGAACTAAATTTTCTAAACATATTTTCTACGAATTCTACATGATATAGTGACCAATGAGTCAACCGTCTTCAATGGAGTGGTTTGAAGCGAATAAATGGATCTGCACACAGTTCTTTCAATTTATCTTTAAAACTGATAAAGACAGTCAAATCAATAATCTCGTGACTATATCATAAGTAGTTAACCACTGTAAACAAAACACGGTGTAGGTGATGGCTTCAAACACGATGACAGAGTCAAGCTAAGCCTTGGTATAAGTTACTATTTTATAATGCATTCTTTTGTAAGTGTATAAATAGCAGACTCTTAGAACGGTGACATTGTTGATCTTATAGCTAGGTGAAACTCTCGCTCCACGCCATTGTTGCCTTCTAGGGCGGTAGCAGGGTGCCTCCCTTAACAAAGCTTGAATTGTAGCTGCTGTAGAAGCCATTGTTGCTGCTAGACGCAGTGTCCTGTCCGTATAGACCGCTGTTAAAGCCCTGATAAGCAGGAACCAAGTAATTTGAATATTGGCCAAATCCTGCAGCTGGTGCACCGGCAGACGAAATTGGCATGACGCCCATTTCGCCACCCAGACCACCTTTGATTGCGCGTCCAGTACCAAAAACTTGTTTACGCATTGGCGCACGTTGAAATGTATTCGGATCGTTGCTTTTATTCCAGGCAGCATTTACCGGTTTGCGCACATAAACTTGGCCTGTAACCTGAATTTGTCCTGCTGCAGCTTGTCCGGATGCATTGGCTGTTGCTTCGGTCTTTTGGCTTGTTTGCTGCACCCACTGCTCCGCATGTTTAATGGTCAACATGGCCTTGTGGGCACCAATGTATTCCTCGGCCTTTTGTAGTCGTTCCAGTTGCTTCTCGTCCAGGTCTTCGCGGGGCAATTTACTCAGACGCTGCACCGTGCGCTTATAGTTGTGAAATTCGCGATTCTTAAACGGCTTCATAGCTTGCCTGTACTCCTTCCACTGTCGCTGGCGATCCTCCTTGGTCCCGGGCGGCGCTTCCTCTAGTGGTGGTGGAGCCTCGGGTCGCTGAATCCATTTCCCATCGATTTGGATAAACGTGCCACCGGCTTTTTTCTTTTTGACAACACGGTTTGCGGCTGTTTTGCTAGAGGATGAGCTGCTGGTGCTGTTGGCTCCACTTCCGCCAGGCGGTGGTGGTGGAGGCATTAGGGCCGCATCGAGCAAGGCATTATTATCCGAACTGCTGTTGTTGTTGTTGCTGGACTTGTATTTCTTGTTTGGCTGATGGTTTTGTTTGTTGCTGTTGTTTTTTTGCTTCTCCTTGGGCACCAAATTCCACAAGCTCGGGCACTTGGGCATTGGCGGCTGTATTGGCGGCGGTCGCAGCTGAGGCGACATCATATCCTCCCAAAATGGTGGCGGCTGCAGCGGTCGATGTTTGCGTCCAGATGGCCCCGGCCCCATATTGCCCATGTTGCCCATATTACCAGCTTGCATTGCTGGTCCACAGGGACCCGGACCCTGCCCAAAATTGCCAAAACCCATGGACATCAGTGGAAAAGGCATCGGCGGTGGTCTACTCAATGGTGGAAATGAGTTGTTATTGTTATTATTATTGTTATTGTTGTAGTTATTATTGTTCATATTATTATTGTTTCGGTTGTTTCCCTGCTGCTGTTTGTTGTTGTTCTCATTTTTAAACGGTTTGCGTACATTGCGCATGGGTGTGCCTGCAGGCTGCTCCTTGGCTTCTTTCGTCTTCTTCCAATCGGCGAACGACATTTGCAGTGGCTTGGCAACGATATCTATATTATCCGCATTATCATTGTTGGCCGCTTCAGTTGTAACAGCCGTTTCGGCGACCGTAGCTGAATTTTCAGCCATTCTTACGGATTTTTATTCACAGAGAAACTTAAATATTGTCAGCAAATTGGCCCTTCGAGAAAATTTGTGAAACTTGGCTGATATTTTTACTAATGTTAGCCAGGGCTACCTTTCAACCCTATTGAAGAACAATATATTAGCTAAGTGGCAGCGCTGCCTTGTTAAACTATCGATAGTTTAAATTATTGGAATATAAGACACCAACGAAAACCATCTGTTGAATTTTCCTTTGTTTAATATAATTTTTATTATTATTACTATAAAATTCAATTCCCTATAAAATGGCAATTATCTTAATGAAATAAGAAAATAGCAATAATAATAGTTAGCTAGTAGTTACGATATCCTCCGTCTAATCGATTGTTTTTGACACTAGAGCTACTATCGATAGTACCGAAGACTGTTTCACAAATCTAGCAGTCGCAGAGAATTTTGGTAAGCTTTTCTAGGAATATTCCATTAAAATCAAGCAGACGAGAGCAAAAATAACGTTGTTTAAAATTAATTGAATTGTGACTTCGTGCCGCCCACGGTTATAAGCAAAAGTATTGTAGTTGCAGTTCATTTTATAGTGGTCAACAGTTACAACAGCAAGTGGAGCGCCGCTACGCAGCCAACGCGTAGTTTCTTCCATCGCCCAACATTGCTGGTACATACATATTATTACTTAATTTGTAACAAAGCAAGTGACAAAAGGAATTCTTAAAACATATACAAACCAAATTCTGTGTAAGTTATAGTGCATTGATTTTGAAAATATGCGAGCAGAGATTTAACGGCACACGCCTCGCTTACGCCCAAGGCGACGCGAACAGCGCTGTCGGCGCAGACATCGTTGCTGTTGCAGCCATAGTCTTATTTGTTGTTGCTATTCTTGACACATGATTCAATAAGTGGGCATGATCGCTGCTCCTCTGCCGCTAGCGCTGTCGCAGCGCCGCGACACTGACAGTTTTTTGTGTAATATTTCTCTGTGTAAATGCTATTTAAAATCGGAATTTGTATATCTGTACCTTACGCCTCAACATAACAAACAGAAAGCTGGCGGCAATTAGCCGCAGCAGCAAAAAATGCTGCGTTTTTTATTAATGAAACTTAAATGACGTGCGGACAGAGATACAGAAAGAAACACAAAATTGTACACAAATGGCCATTGTGCCCGTTTTATGCAAATGGTGTTTGGAATTGTTTGTGAACGCAATTATCATTCATAATTAGTTTCTTAATGATTCACAGCGGAACCAAAAACCTTTTTTTGGCTAGAAAAAAGTTAGCAGCACTAAACTGTCATAAATCTAATTTAATCAGCTTTGGCCTACCTAACTCTTATCAAAGTTGCAAATGATATACACCGTGCATACATTATGTAGTTTATTAGTGTGGATAAATGTGGTTGTGTGTGCGTTTGTGTTTGGTATCAACAGTTGCGTCGCAATTCGCAGTCAGAAACCGATGGCGGCAGTGGCAGTTACATGTAACAGTCAATATTTACAGAAATTGTGTCAAGTGATAATCGATAAAAAGATCGGTGTGTTATCGGTTAAAGTTGTTTTAGCTTGACACTTGCAAAAAAGAATTTCTTAAATTATATTAAATAGTGAACGAGTTACCCAATTTGGACTAAGCGTAGGGTTTCCATTTGGCCCTTTGGTACTTATTGTATATATATTATTGTATATTGCAGGGGGAGGTGCGGAAACGCTTCTACGACTTCTTTCACACACAATTTTCGCAACATTCAACAAACAGACACACGGAACAAGCAAACGAACGAACTCAAACCCAGAGAGAGAGAGAAGAAAGATAAGAAAACAGAAAATTTTAGCCAAATCGAACGAGGAAACAAAAACCATATTAAAATGGCCCACACGCATCTAGGCAGAGCGGTTAAAAACATTGAGGCACCGCGTCCACTTAACAAACAGTCGCGTTCGTCGTTGAAGAACAGCTATTTGGTTATCGAGGAGCTTATACAGTTGATTGACAATGTCACTGTCGGTCTGCAGTCGTGCAATACGACACCGGAATCGATAACTCAGCTATTACATAATTTGCGCGTCCATGGACCGCAGCTGGAGGCGGTGTCCAAGGATACGCTTGATCGTGCATTTGTTGTGTTTCGCAACTCTTCGCAGGACGAACGTCTGAACATAACAACACGACTTAAGCTCCTCGAACTGATCGAATTGCGTGCCCATAGCTGGGAGGATAATGACACAATTGCCTACTACAAGTCCAAGCAGCATGTGTCCAGCATTGAGGTGAGTCAAGCTGAAAATATTCTTGAATTAATTACATAAATAATTTTAACTCATATTGCAGCTACCCGTTGAATCATATCAACACGATGCTGCCGGCGTCGTAGGCAACCAACAAGCTTTTCTCAGCACCTCCCCCACATTTGGTGTTAACGTCGGCGGCGGGGTCGGCATGGGTGCACTGGTCGGCAGCACTGCCGCCGCAACTGCTGCATTCAGTGCGGCAACTGTTGCTGCTGCCGCTCAGGCTGCAGCGATTGCAGCGGTCGGCTCACCCAATCAGCAGCACATGCTGTTGCCACCCGGTGAGGTCATCCGCAACTCTGGCAAGTTTCCCAAACCCACAAAAATTCCCGGCAAGACCTACTGCAAAGATGAGGTTGTCATACGCAACGCTGACTCTGGCAAGGGTAAGTGTTAGGTCTGGTTTTGTTTCATACACCCTATATTTTTCTGTTATTCTTCTGTTTTCTGCTGCGTGCAAATTAGTTATGGGCATTAAAGGCCGACGCGTACACATGATCGAGGAACTTAGTGAAACAATTATATCCTTTCAAAGAGGTAAAACGACAGATACATGTTTTGAACTGCGCACCAACGGTGTGCATTTTTAATACAGTTTCTAACACTGTGTTGTTTAAACTCGGCTTGCTCACATCACTAAATAAATACTTTGCATATAAAATGCAAATCTGCTATGCACACACATACATACATACATTATAAATAAACACACATAAAGGCACACTCGCACGTTAAACTAAAATGTATATTATTTTGCATTGTTTTTCACTAATTGGATAACGGCTAATTGTTTTGTTTTTTTTTCATATTCATTTTGTAACTCCTTAAAATACATTCCTGATTTTTTTTATCACGATTTGTAATATGGATATTCTCTATTTTGTTTAGTCAACCCTGGCGCCAAAGAACGTCTAGTGCAAATTACCGGACCAGCTGAAGACAAAATTAAGTAAGCTATCGTTGTGAATGTCAAACTCAAAGTTGCCTCTATAAAAACTAGTATTGAGTTTGCCACTTACATTTTTCTTGCTACATGCACATTTTCGATTTTATATATTACTAATAAAAATGTCCTCTGTTTTGGGCAGCTATGCCAAGCAATTGATGGAGGATACCATTCGTCGCAACGCCTCACCGGTACGCCTTGAGCCAGCACCATCGGCGGGCGGCGCCGGTGGCTCGTGTTCGTCGCTTAACTCATCAAACTCTGATGATGCCGTGCAGCCGCGCACTCCTGGCGCTGGCGGAAGCAGCAACAATCTGTCTAATCGCTTGAGCTTCAACTCGACGCAGAATTTCATGACTGCCACAGCTGCGGCTCAGCAAATGTCCCAGCATCATCAACAGCAACAGCATCACCATCAGCATCAGCAACAACAACAACAACATCAACTTCACCACCATCAGCAGCAGGTTGCTAACGCGGCTGCTGCGGCGGCAACAGCTGCTGCCGGTAAAGTTATGCGTCCCAATCAGCAGCTGCTTATGCATTCATATTCCACAAATGATGCTTCCGTAGGTGAATACAAATTCACGGTCAATGTGGGTCAGCATCTCATCAAGATCACGGGTGACTGCTGCGAGCTCGTGCGTGTAAGTAAAACTTGGCTTTGTTTTATCAATGCACCTGTTTAATCGAACTCCCTTGCAGGTGGCCAAACTTGTCTTGGACGATTACTTTAGCAGCTCTGAGTTCTTAGCTTCCATAGAGGCGGGCGCCGCCTTTGATGGTACATCGCTTGTCAGCCCGGTCACAACGCCTTCCACACCGCTGCCTGGCTCGGGGCCACCGCAATTTATGATGGGAAACGCTTTGCCGTTGGCCGATAGCGGCATCAATCTGAACTATGCCGCTGGTCAGGGCAACAACAATGGTGATGGGGATGATGAAGTGTTTGCCGAGTCCAATGGCAGTAGCAATCAAAATGGCTTGGCTCGCTCGCGTCGCAGTCATTTCTCACGCAAGGAGTCCACACCGGAATCGAAAGCACTACGCGAAAAGTTTGAAGAAGAACGTGCTGCTAATCCTCTAAAGACAAATACCTGTAAAAATTTAATCGCATGCCAAACGATAGAAAATGTAATAAATATTTATTTTCTTTTCTTTTGCAGCACGCGTCTCATACGATATTGAACATTTGATGTACTATTCGAAGAGTCCCCATTCCTGGGCGCTCCCAACCGACTGGGTAAAAATGATGGAAACTGTACCGTCGATTCTACGCAACAAGGTAATTCCACCCGTTGAGCTTCACTTAATTGCTTCGTCAAATTCGCCCAGTGCTGATATCACCCTTGCACATAACTCGTCATTAACAACAGCTTCAACAGATGCTACGGAAATGTCAGGAGCCAATCAAGTCCTCTCCCTTAACGAGTGTGACCCCAGCAATAACCGAAACGCTAGCAATGACTATGTAACTAACAAACAAGCACTCGATAGCATTAGCGCACGCAAACTAATCTCATTTGAACGTGATAATGGTTACAATAACCGCAAGCCATCTTCTGAATCTGATCGTAAATTATATAACAAGCAATTACAAATTATAACTGATACAATGGGCGCATCTGCCACAACAACCAAATGTCGCAATCAACAGTTGCAACATCAATCAAAAGCTGTTTTTCAGCGTTATAGCGAGATCGATGAGCTCTCTCTAGCCATGTGTGATGCGTACTCCAACGAGGAGCTCAATAACAATCGTGCTCTTATTTAAATTTAAAACAAATTCGATCTCAATGATTACGTATACGCATACGTATAGAAATTTCTTCTGTTATTTTCATTTTGACTTTATCCAACGCTTTATAATTCGAATAAGCAATATTTGCATTTGACATCAACATTTAAAACAACAATCGCAAATGTTAAGCCCAGTATTATTAGATATAAAAAACTGCAACATTTTGCTAGTCTTAAACACTAAATATAAAGGATAGAACTTAAAACCAAAAAAGCAAGAAAAGCTAAAGAAAATTAACTTGTAGCTTAAGGAAAAGAATCTGTATTTTGGCTGTGAAACAGATTTAGTGTTCGCTAAACTTATTCTAAAGTTGCCGGTCAACCTTATTAGTATCCGGGCAATCTATATTAACAAACACTATCTCACAAATACACGCACATAAATACATTCACACAAACTGTAATTAATGTTTAACAAAGACTTATTAACAATTGCAATTAAAAATCTTAAAAAAAAAAAAACAACATAGGGGTTAGCGTTTATTCACATTTAACACATTTTAATTAATATATACATTATACTATATACACAGGCATATGTAAAATAAAAAATTACTTGCAAAGTCGAAGTGCTTGGCTTTATCTATTTGTACATTTGAAAATCCTACACCCACATATACATACGCACAGTAATACAAACACACACACATACATAGAATGGCTAACATATACAAAATACATACACATACATTTAATTTTAGTTATGTACTATGAACAAGGTAAGAACATTATTATTATTATATTATTTATATTTATTTTAAAATCTATTTTAAATTTTATGTTATTTTATTTGAACAGGATCTACAGGATGAGTGCCAGCGTTTTGATGGTGAGAAATATCTGGCTAGCATTCAGAGTGCCACCAAACGTAATATTGCAGCCGCCGACGACACTGAAAATGTGGATGAATAACAAAAACTTAAGAAACAGAAATCAAAAAACAAAAGCAGAACGTTGAAACATAAATGAACGATTTAATTTATAAATTTAGTTTTGTGAAGAAGAAATAACAAACTGAACTGACAATAGCTAATGTTACAATGTGTGTCTGAGATATAACTCAATAGGGTTTTAAGTCCCTTTTTTATATCAAAATAGCTTCCATACACACGAAAATCTTTCTGTTTTTTGTACTATGCTCTTAGCTTTAGCATGTCTCGTAAATTTCTTAACATTATAAACGACCAAATAAAATCAAATGAAGTGAATTCTAAATACTAACTTAGTTAGAAGGTAAAAATAAGAACGAGGTACGACGATTTATTTAAAAAAAAAAAACACAAGCAAACCCATATTTCAATGTAACGATGCTTTACATTAGGCTTAAAAACGATGAAAATACTAAATAAATTAATATGCTTACTACGATAATAACAAAATGCAGCAAATTGATATACGGTCGTTAAAAACGGCATTGCATACGATACGAAGAATAGCGTTTCGAAAATTAACGTAAATGCATTTTTATTTAAATAGCAAAAAAAAGAAAAAATCAAACGAAATTTTTATTTTCTCACCAAATATTTCATATGTTTTTAATTTCAATCATCTTACTTTTGTATGTACTAGTTCCGATTCTCAAAAACGAAGGAACAACATTGTATTTTATTGATAATAATATATATTTTTGTATTTTTCACATCCATACTTGTGTCAAATGATTGTATTTAAATTTTCTCTAGTCCAATGCGTTATGGAAACTTTTATGTCTTTTTGTTTCAATATTTAACACGCCTTCATTTTTGGAAAATTTGTTTATGTTTTAGCTAATTTATTTAATTTATTATAAAATTTATACTCGTGAAAAATGGAAATCGTTCACATATGCAAACACAAATAAATTAAATAAAGATCAATACACAATTTTTTATTTTCTCCCATAAGATAAAACCGCCGAAGGATATAAAAAGGAAAACTTAATTTTCGCTAGGATATGTATATTTTATTAAACATTTATCTTTGGCAACTGGCACATAATACAGTTATACACAAATAGCAACAAAAATTACACACTTTTAACAATAGTTTCAATTTTTTGATATGTTAGGGTCAGACAGTAACTTATAAATCAAACAATAAATTGTGCGACGAAATACATATTTTGCTACAGATACAGAAAGTAAACAACATCACATTGGTTATCGTACATAGTATATATGTATGCATATTTGTATATATTAATTATTATATTATATATTTTTTTTTTTAGTGACCCAATAGAGGCCGTCGATCCATAGTGCGACGTTGCGTTGAGCTATTTTCGTTAGCATTTTGGGAAGAAGAATGTACAAATTAGTTAAATACTGGATCTAAGCGTCCAAAAAAAATTTAGTTTAGTAATACACACACAATATTAATACACCAAATCACAACATCAATAGCTTGATCACGAACAACTAGACTCAATATTCACGTACATTGATGTATGATATGTGGCACGCTGAGCCGGCGACATATTCAGATTGCCCTGATGCTTGCGATCATAGGCCCATATAGCGCACGTTGCCAACAGGGAAACTGTGTTATGGAATATATATTACTAACAGCACATTTGACTTTTAAACGAAACTTACTCAGTAGAAACATCATAAAGAAAAGCTGCAGCCAGAAGTGACTGCCACCGCTGCTATCCACAATCATGCCAGCAACAATGGTGACAACAGCCAGACCCAAATTTTGCACCGATTGGCAGCTGTGATGAAAATAAAGAAAGAATTATTTCTATAATTGGTACATTTGAGTTATGTTACTGACAAGCCATAGGCAGTGCCCAGCTGATACTCGGGCACAATAAGCGCCACCAAAGGCCACAAGCTAGCAGCCAGCATCGAGTATGACATGCCCATAACAGTCATGCCAATGTACGGATTCCAATGGCTAAATGTAAGCAGCATGTGAGCGACGAGCGTTGTAATTGTAGCCACAAATACCCATGTAACATTACGTCCCACCCGATCGATGATAAAACCAAATAGCGGGGATGCTATGGCTGAGATCAAATACACAATTGAATTGACATTGTTGGCCTGTTCGGGCGTCAGTTGGAAATTTGATACGAAGAAGGCCTGGCCCAGCGCCACAAATGGAAAGATAGCCACATAATAAGCAACACAAACAACCGATACCATCCAGAAGTCTAGCTTAAACGAGATTATATCGCTCAGTTTTGCTATTTCGCCGCCGGGATTGTTGTTACGCTTCAGTATGCGTTCAGCACGCTTGTCCATCCAGCCTGGAATAAAAAGGGTTAGGATAAACAGCCTGATATATTGACAACCAATGGTACGTACCCAGAATGAGTGTGCAGAGTAGTGACATGACACATGTGCTCCCAGCCAGAAACAAAGCGACTCCAAGGCCCGTATAGCCAGCATAGAACTTAGACACATAGCCATAAAGCGGTTGCATAATCCAAAAGTTGACGGTGCTGCCAAAGCGAGCCACAGATAGCTGGAGGCCAAATACCATGTTTAGCTCCTTGCCCTTGAACCAGAGCACCGCATAGCTGTTCTGGGCAACGGCCAAGGACTCGGCGCCAATGCCAAACACAAAGCGGCCGACAATCATTAGCCAAAACTGACCCATCAGGCCACCCGTGGCAAATATCAATTGACCCACCAGTACAATTAGCATATAGATAATGGTACCCAATCGTATGCCAAAGACGCGATCAATGAGAAAACCGCCAACAAAGCAGAGCACAATGTTAGGCCAGGAGTAAATGGAGTAGATAAATGTAAACTCGGTGGCATTCAAGTGCAGCTCCTTTTGAAACACATCCTGCAGTGCGCCAGGATTATCATAGCAAAAATAGGAACCTGTAAATTAAATAAACATTATTTTTCATTTCGGCTTTGGAGTAAATTCAAATTTAAATTATCAAAAATGAAAAATATTTATATTGAATACGAAATTAAAGAAAGAAAACAAGTATTTAATTTAAGTTGCGAACTCACCAAAGCCCATTAGGCACATAAATACCAAGGCCAAAAATCGGTGGGGCGTGCTGCTGGGATCACAGCATCCTGGGTCTTGTGGCACAGCCAATTGTTCGGTGTCCCGTGTGCTACGCCTACGCACAACTGGTTTCGCCTCATCGTCCCCACTGCTGCTTGAAGCGCAGTCGACAATCGGTAGGCGCTCCTCCCTCGACATTTTCGCGTCAGCCAGTTAAAAAAAATGCGGTGTATTAAATTTTGCAAATGCCAAAGGGTGATAGTAACTGGTCTGAACTAAGAAGTGGTCTTGGGGGTTTTTTTTAAGTTAGGTGGAGCCCAGAGAGGGGGCGGGGTGCTGCTGCCCTCTATTGTTGTTGCTTATCACTGGCCCACATCATGTATTTGTTGTTGTTGTTGTTGTTGTTTGTGCTGCTTTTGCTGTATTATTGATTATTTCACTGCAAGTGCAGACGCACTATAGCTGTGACAGATTGAGGGGGTTGGGGGTGTTTTTGTTGGCTCTCAACAGGGTTGAGTTTTGTAATCTGCAATAAAATTCCATGAAAAATTATATAGAAAATTTTCCAATGCCCATATTTGTAAATGTTTGTGTTCAACGACTAGAGCTAGTCAAACAAGGAAGATCTTGTCATCATTGTTGGACTAAAGGCGTAATGCGTTTGCTAATCAATTAAGTGCATGCATTGTGCGCTGGTTTAGTGAAGCATTAAGTGACCTGACACCTGGTTTAAAATTTCAATAAGCTCCCTTAGTTATTTGCGTTTTGGCAAGGCAGGTAACATGCACACAAACATATAGTACATGTGTATGTTTTTCTATATATGGTACATGTTTACATTAGCATGTAGGATACAAAGCCTTTTATCAACGCCAACTACACACGTCACACAAATAATTAATCAGCGCCTGATTCGCGTTTATTTTGAATTTATAATTAGGCGCGCGCGGTATGTGATTTTAAAAGTACCGCTGATAACCAAAATAAAGAAATGTATTATCATTGTGTTATTGTTATTGTTACAATTTAAAAACAAACACAATCGATTCACAGCCACAGAAAACAAGTCTAGAATGCTCAACAAGTAACCACTGTTAACATATGTTAGCTTTTCTTAATGCGACCTCCTACCTGTTTTCCGCAAGCGGGAAAACTGAACTAAGTTAATTTTTTGTTTTGCATTTGGACCAGGCCATGCGAAGCAGTTCGTTTAGTTCCATCACTTGAAACCTATCGATATATCGACAGCTATTATATGCAACTGCTGACATTGTTATCAAACAACTGCAAGTGCACGACTGATTTGTATGGCCAAATAACTTGATCACAAATTATAAACATAAGACATATCGGTCGTAAGGTTTTAGAGTAGTGAATCACACAACAGATTAAACTCGGGCTGCCACGCAACAACTAGGATAAGGAAAATAATACAAATGTTTGTTTCGTAACATTTTTAGTACGCCTTTTCATGACGTCGTATTCATCGTGTAAACTAAAACTTGTGTTACTATGAAATAATGTCATCGCAACAGCGCAAATCTATACGGAAACAAAACGTTTCAAACAGCACTGCAAAACTGTAAATATAAACACGCATCTATTTTTGTAATGCTCACAAAAGTCGTAAAAATTGTAATTAGTGTTGGCTAGAAAACAGATAATAAACAGAAGATGGCTGCGATAAAGGTGCGTATCTATACATAAGTATAAATTTCTAAAATTTAGTGCGTTGTAAATTTACATATGTTTGCATTTGTATGTGTGTGTGTGTCTTTGTTTTGTAGAACATCGCTCTGGGCATTTTGTATGGCCTGTGGGACAGCATACGCGGCATGACGCTAGTACTCCACATAGACAACGAAGTTGCCAGACAAAATGCGGAGCTAGAAACAATGCGCCAGTTGCGCCGAATGGACAGGGAGCACTATAAACAGACGCAGCAGCGCTCAACCTCGCCAGTGCCCAGCTCCGCAGCGGCAATGATACGCGAGGAGTATGCAAAGCGAGCGGACGCCAACTCGGATGAGCGAACGCTCGAGAAAATATTTCAAAAGAAGAAAACAGAAAATCCACAGCCGCAGGCGTGAGTATCCGTTTATAAAAGAAACAAAAAAAAGGGGCACTTAAGAAACTATATTGACATGCATTTAAACAACAACAAGAATCAAAATTTATCCATTTAAATGTATTTTTTTTAAAAACTAAAAATAGGTCTTTTGCTTGGTTTTAAAATGTAAAGCATTTAAATCAAAAATTTCATGAGTGCCCCTAACAATAGCGCATTATTAATTTGATTTTTATTACGCATTTGCAGGGAGAAGAAAATAGCAAAGAAATTATTTAAATGCTGTCTGCTAAACGGCGGCTTCACCTGGCTAAGCATTGTGCTGTTTGAGAATGTACTGCTGCCGACGCTGAAATTCTGTTTGACCATCTTTTATGGCGCACAATCTGATACACTGCCTTTAGTGTGGAGCTGGCTGCATCCGATATTATCATTGATCTTTGGCATGATGTGGGTGCTGCCCATCTTCATGCTCTCAAAGATTGTCAGCTCATTGTGGTTCGCGGACATTGCGAATGCAGCGTATCGTGTTCGCAAAGGACGACCGCAGTTAATACCTGGGATAAGTAAATTGGTCGCCGATTTTCTCTTCAGCATGGTTGTGCAGATGTTGTTCCTGGTGCAGAGCATGTTAGTAAACCTGGTGCCGGTTAAATATGTCGGCTCCTCGCTGTGCTTTATACACTTGTGCCTACTCTATTCTTTGTACTCTTTCGAGTACAAATGGTTTAACATGGGATGGGAGTTGCATCGACGTCTCACCTACATTGAAAAAAATTGGCCATATTTCTTTGGCTTTGGCATTCCGTTAACGGTGCTAACAAATATGTCCAACTCACTGATTGTCAGCAGCTGCATCTTTTCTATATTCTTCCCGCTCTTCATACTCAGCGGCAATGAAGCTAAACCAATCGTGGACACCAGGTACGTAGTAAAGATAACACTTTTAAAAGTGCTTTCTTTTATATAAATTCTTTATGCTATTTAGCCAATTTTCGCTGCGGCTTTTTTCACCGGTGGTATTCTTATCCAACATGGTCTTTGGCGGCAATCCATGGAGCAAAACTAATCGCCTTTTAGCCCAGCAGCGCAAGCAGCTGGAACAGCAGCGACAGCATCAGCGCGAGGAGCTATTGCTAAAGAAACAGCAGCATATGCGACAACAGCAGCGGGAACACGAAATGATGGCGAGACGTGAGACACTCGCATTCGCGTTCCCGAACACCGCAATCCGGACAATCTGGACAGCATTATCGGTATGCTCAGCCGCCTGTGTTTGATGCGGCCCGTGTGCGTGACTCATCGGCGTCATCCACGCACAGCTCCAGTGCGACAACCCCTAATAGCTTTAGGCCCCCGCCATTCTTTGGCGGATCGGGCATGCATAGTAATGTGCCGCTGGTGCCCACGCCTGTGCCCGGGGCACCACGCACACCCATCATTGTGCACGAGGAGTCGGGCCCAGATGACTGGAACTTGTGAGATTTTGTACACATATACAAATACATAATACTAGACAACTACCGCTAAGCATAGGCTTTATATTACCCATGTATATATTATATACTGTAACCATGTACTGCGATCGAGAACTGTGTATGTTAAAGCTTACTTTAGACCTAAACTTACGCATAATGACAATGCACGCTAGTCGGCAGCAACTAGTAGCTATAATCTAATGTTTGTATCTAAGTTTACGCCCAATCGCTGAATAATTAATAGAGTCGGATTTATAAAGGGTATTTTTTAAGCACGCCAACGAAAATTATTATTAGTGTTGGGCATCAAAAAGTTTCATATATCAATAAAATGTAATACAGTTTTTTGTATTTTCGTCTAAAAAAAATCAACTTATATATAAATAGAAAGCATTAAGTTATAGCTGTACACGTTTGCTGAAAACAAATGTATTTTGACATAAGGAATGTAGGAACACAAAGTCAAGGACACGTGTGTAGCAGTCTTGTGGACATACTGTGACATTCGTCAAAACACTGACCCATATCCACAATTTCAGGGGAAGTGTGCTGCCAATTAACGCTTTAGCGTTCGACACGAACAATAAAATAGATTGTGTGGTCAACAGAGCAATTGATTATCACCAAGGATACACATATGTCCACACATTGGCTCGTTGAAAGAACACTGCGTTATGCCTTTGAAATCGGGTATGCAGTTGTCATTTGTGGTTCGAGCGGTTCGGTCAATGCTAAGTCCTGGTGACAATGTTGGGAGTTTGGCTAACAACTTTAAAATATTCATGGTTACTGTGGACATGGCTGCATATTGCAATCCATTTGGATATTGCATATGCACAGACGAGTCAAAATATCAATGTGTGTAAGTGCTAAATCGATATATTCAAAAGAGTTCAAATAGATAGGAAGTAAGAACTTGTGTAAACTAATTAAGTGAAAAGGGGTTAGATGGTTAAAGTAGTTTTGGGTGAACAATGCAAACAATGTGTGTACTTTATGCATATATGATACTAATGTCGTGTCCCTAACAGTTTTTATAAATGAGGTGGATAATGAGCCAGCAACGAAGGCCATTGAGGTGGTCCTCACCTACCTAAAGAAGAACCCTAGCTATGGTTTGTCGGTGCAAATTGAATCAATTGAGGCAAATAAAACAGATGCTAAAATACTGCTGGAAGCAAGTAAGTTGCTTAAATACTTTGACCCTGCAGTTATAAAACTACTTGATTTAATTTGGAAATCTACTAATTAATCTCTTAGTTTGCAACAAGTATGTAGCGAGCATTGATAAGAAACAAACGCCACATCTTATACTGGACACCACCAAATCGGGAGTTGCCTCGGAAACAGTGAAAAGTTTTACCCAGGCCTTGGGTTTGCCCACAATTAGCGCCTCCTATGGCCAGGAGGGTGATTTAAGGCAGTGGCGTGATTTGGATGAGGCCAAGCAAAAGTATTTGCTTCAAATAATGCCACCAGCTGATATAATACCCGAAGCAGTCAGAAGCATTGTTAAACGGCTGAACATCACCAATGGTAAATAATCCGTACCCATATTTATTATTTCCAATTCACAATTACAGCACTTTTATTTAGCTGCCATACTTTATGATGACACCTTTGTCATGGATCACAAGTACAAATCCCTGTTGCAAAATATTCAAACGCGACACGTCATCACAGCTATTGCTAAAGATGGTAAACGTGAGCGCGAGGAGCAAATTGAAAAACTACGCAATCTGGATATTAATAACTTTTTTGTGCTTGGCAATCTGCAATCCATACGCCTGGTCCTTGAGTCAGTGAAGCCAGCGTACTTTGAGCGCAATTTCGCCTGGCACGCAATCACTCAAAGTGAGGGTGAAGTCAGCAGTCAGCGGGATAACGCAACCATAATGTTTCTGAAGCCAATGGCGTTTACCCAATATCGAGATCGTTTGGGGCTGCTCCGCACCACTTTTAATCTGAATGAGGAACCACAGCTGGCATCGGCTTTCTACTTTGACCTGGCACTGCGCAGCTTTTTGGCCATAAAGTAAGTTTATTAGTGCTGTTAGCTTATTTTAGTTATTTAATTGGTTGTTATTTTTGTCAGAGAAATGCTGCAATCAGGCGCCTGGCCAAAGGACATGGAGTATCTAAAATGTGATGATTTTCAGGGTGGCAACACACCCGAACGCAATATTGATCTCAGGCAATTTTTTACACAGGTGTGTACGCTTAAAACAAATAATATAATATGGGGATATCCCTGTGCTGCGCACAATTATGTATAATTATTGTTTACAAAATGTGCTCAAAGGTTAGCGAGCCAACGTCCTATGGCACTTTCGAGCTGGTCACGCAACCGCGCAAACCGTTTAATGGCTTCAGTTATATGAAATTTGAAATGGACATAAATGTGCTCCAGATTCGTGGCGGCAGTTCGGTTAACAGCAAATCGATTGGCACCTGGACAGCTGGCCTCGACTCACCGCTGGTCGTCAAGGATGAGGAGCAAATGAAGAATCTGACAGCAGATACGGTCTATCGCATATTTACTGTGGTGGTAAGTGATGGCAAATATCTTACTGACACAACTGTACCAATAACTATTTTAAAACTTATCAGCAAGCTCCATTTATAATGCGTGATGAGACCGCGCCTAAGGGCTACAAAGGCTACTGCATTGATTTGATTAATGAGATTGCGGCAATTGTTCACTTCGACTATGAGATTCAGGAGGTGGAGGATGGCAAGTTTGGCAACATGGATGAGAAGGGCGAATGGAATGGAATTGTGAAGAAATTGATTGACAAACAGGCTGATATTGGACTGGGTAGCATGTCCGTTATGGCAGAGCGGGAGATAGTAATTGATTTCACGGTGCCATATTATGATTTGGTGGGCATCACCATTATGATGCAGCGTCCAAGTTCACCCAGTTCGCTGTTTAAGTTTCTCACTGTGTTGGAGACGAATGTTTGGTTGTGCATCCTGGCTGCCTATTTCTTTACCAGCTTTCTTATGTGGATCTTTGATCGCTGGAGCCCCTACAGTTACCAGAATAATCGCGAGAAGTACAAGGACGATGAGGAGAAGCGCGAGTTTAACCTGAAAGAGTGTCTGTGGTTCTGTATGACTTCCCTAACTCCGCAGGGTGGTGGTGAGGCGCCCAAGAATCTATCGGGTCGATTAGTTGCTGCCACTTGGTGGCTTTTTGGGTAAGCTTTTTTTACTGGAATATGTTAAACTGAAGACTTATTATTGGTATACTTTCACCAGTTTTATCATCATAGCCTCGTATACGGCCAATTTGGCTGCCTTTTTAACTGTCTCGCGTTTGGACACACCTGTCGAGTCATTGGATGATTTAGCCAAGCAGTACAAGATTCTCTATGCCCCTCTAAATGGATCCGGTGCGATGACTTATTTTGAGCGCATGGCGAATATTGAGCAAATGTTTTATGAGATCTGGAAAGACTTGTCGCTAAACGACTCACTGACACCGCTGGAGCGTTCCAAGTTGGCCGTTTGGGATTATCCAGTGAGCGATAAATATACAAAAATGTGGCAGGCTATGCAGGAGGCGGGTTTGCCAGCCACACTAGACGATGCAGTTAAGCGTGTGCGGAATTCCTCCACAGCGACTGGTTTTGCTTTCTTGGGGGATGCAACAGATATCCGATATCTGCAGTTGACCAATTGTGATCTCCAGGTGGTCGGAGAGGAATTCTCGCGCAAGCCGTATGCGATTGCCGTGCAGCAGGGTTCACATCTTAAGGATCAATTTAATAATGCGTGAGTTTTGCTTCAATTTCAGTATAAAGTGAAATTAATTCAAATGTATTTAAAATAAATACCTCCAGTATCTTGACATTGCTAAACAAGCGACAGCTTGAGAAGCTTAAGGAGAAATGGTGGAAGAACGATGAGGCACAGGCTAACTGTGAGAAGCCGGAGGATCAGTCGGACGGCATATCCATCCAAAATATTGGTGGCGTCTTTATTGTCATCTTTGTTGGTATTGGCATGGCCTGCATTACACTCGTCTTTGAGTACTGGTGGTATAGATATCGTAAGAATCCTCGCATTATCGACGTGGCCGAGGCGAGCACACCGCAACCGCGTCCAAAAGATGGCGGCAAGATGGCTGATGGTGTCATCTTGGGTCAGACTGGCGAGAAGTTTGAAAAATCAAATGCCGCGTTACGCCCGCGCTTTAATCAATATCCGGCTACGTTCAAGCCGCGCTTTTAAGGAAGCTTTTAACAACAAATCGCAAAGAGATCGTCTACGTCTATAAAATAAAGTTTACATGCATAACTTTTTCACATTTGTATGCACTTTTAAGCAACTTTTAATAAATATGTGTGTCACAAGAATTTTTTTTTTTCAATTTTCCAGTAAAAATCGTATTGCTAATTGTGCATTAATGTTGTTTAAATTTATTAATGAAAGATGTTTAAATCTGCCACTCTAGGTGCACAGCATACCATTCTTGATTACACCTGTTTATTATCGAAATAATTTTAGCGTTGCAGCCCTGGCACGATATGTGTCGATATACGATATCGATAGGCATTTACTTCATTCGCATCTCTCACATCTGAAAAGGCGGAGAAAAGTGTGAAAATTTGTAAAATCTTTCAATAAACAGCAAAAATAAGTTACTAAAGGTAATAAAGAAAGTGTTGCCCACGTGTAATTACAAATAGCTTGTATGCGGCGCTTGAAAAAACTGTCCAAAAGTCACAGTGTGACGGGGACGCAAGAAAATGATGCAGCGGCGACGACGGCAGAAACAGCAGCAACAACAACATTGGGAGACATAGCGCTCACGACAAATGCAAATGGTGAAGGAGGTGAAAAATTGTTCAACGTAGATATCTTCAAGCATTTTGATAAATTGGGCCGAAGTGAATTGTATGTACTTATCCTATACCAATACTTAACCAAATCTAATTCGCAAGTATTTAATTTAAAGCATAAAATACCTAAAGCAACAGCTGCAGGAGAGTCCAGAGAGCCCAGTTTTTGACAAGAATGGCGCATTTAAACAAGGCATCTCAAATGCCGTCTACGAACTGCTCTGGCAAGCACTACGTTATAAACTCAAAAAAGACGTTGTACTCCACGTGCTCGCCGACGTTGTGGTAAGTTTTGAGCAAAAAAAAAAAAATATGTATACATACATAATCGAAGCTAACGTATATTTTGTTTTGACTATTTAAAGGCGCTGCACAAGGAGTTTCCTAGTCTTATCTTGGATGTTGTTAATATATTAGACAGCGAGACCTCGTTAATGACTGAAGGTTTGCAGGAGGAGCGGCATGGATTTGTGCAAATTGTTAAGGATCTGGACAAGGTGCTGCCAGAGGCACTGCTAAAGGAGAGACTAGAAATTGATACGCTCCAAGAAGTGGGCATTGTAAAGAACAAAAGCTTTTACACAAAATTCATCAAAGTCAAAACAAAACTATAGTAAGTACGATGTTAATCGAATCTATTACTTATTTGATCTGTTGTGAAAATAATTTCTTAAAAATATAATGCAAAATTATGTCTGATTTTTCGTCAAACTGCCATGATTAAATTTACAGAAGAAAATCGCTGTCGATAGTTTTTACACATTTTTCTTAACACTTATTAATCTATTTTTCCTCCTTTGCAGCTATAAGCAACGGCGGTTTAACCTCTTTCGTGAGGAGAGCGAAGGTTTTGCCAAGCTTATAACAGAAATGAATCAAGATTTTGAGGAGCACACAACTCCGGAAACTATCATGGATATAATCAAGTCTCTAATTGGTGAGTATTTGCACCTTAATTGCTTTGGCTTACTTATTCTCATTGCCAAATTCCAGGCTGCTTTAATTTGGATCCCAACCGAGTGCTGGATATTATTATTGAATCCTTTGAGACGCGCCCTGATCGCTGGAAGCTCTTTATACCCTTGCTGCGCAGCTATATGCCCACCGGCGCAATTATATGCGAAGTACTCGGCTACAAGTTTTGCCACTTCAAGGCCGCACGCACGCCTCGATCCTTGTACCATGTATGCGCACTGCTTCTTAAGCATGGCGTCATCGAGCTAAACGACGTTTACGTCTGGCTTTCGCCCAATGATGGCAGCATACGTGCCAATTGGGATGAGGAGCTGGCTGATGCCAGAGAAATGGTTCGCAAACTTCATGTGATCTACACTAACAAAAAGGAGGATGACAAAGAGCCTCCCGCACCACCTTCCACTAAGAAATTCGACGAGGTACGAATAAATTATTATAAAAAAAACCAAATTTTAGTTAACTTTTTCTTTTGTCTACAGGAAAAATTCAATGTTAATCAAAAGTTTGGTCTATGCGAGGCGCTCCTTAAGGTTGGCGACTGGGAGAATGCCTTTAAAATTATACAAAAGCTGCCGGATCAGTCGGTTGTAGTGCAGGATCCCATTGCCCGTGCCATTGTGGAGCTAGTGCATCTGTCCGTAGAGAATATCTACTACAAGAAATGTTTCAAAGCACCCGCTGGTCGGAAGCCCAGTCGCAATCGCCTGTACGAGGATGCAACTCTAGTGGCCAAGCTGCAGGCTCGCGAATTTGCCGACTTACGCAAATATACGTGGCCCATGGCGAACGCATTGGGCCCGGCGATGCACTGCGACACGGTCTTAATGTACAAGCTAGTGCGCATCATGAGCAGCGTATTGCTGGATATGGGCGTCGATAGCTTAAATGGGCCGCCGCCCAATACCGACCAAGAGCAGCAGTACTATGACATCATTACATGCTTAGACTCGTGTATATTGCCCTCGCTGCTGTATCTGGACAGCAATTGTCCCATGTCTGAGGAGATTTGGACGGTACTCAAATTCTTTCCATATCACTTGCGCTACAGTATGTATGGACGCTGGAAGAATGACAGCTATCAAATGCATCCGAATTTGATACGTCGTTGTGGATTGGCGCAGAGGGATATCAAAGGCCTGATGAAGCGCGTCAGCAAGGAGAATGTCAAACAGCTTGGTCGTCTTGTGGGCAAGTACAGCCACTGTGCTCCAGGTCTGCTCTTTGATTATGTAAGTTAATTGACACAAAATTATTATTTGATTTCTTATAACGTGTTTTCTTCTGCCTTTTAGATCCTTGTGCAGATTCAAATGTATGATAATTTAATTGGACCAGTTTGCGACATGCTCAAATACTGTACAAACTTATCCTTTGACTGCCTCGGCTATTGCATCATTGAATCGCTCACAATGACCGGTCGTGGTCGCTTTAAGGACGACGGAACCTCGCTTTCGCTGTGGCTGCAGAGTCTTGCCTCCTTCTGTGGCACCATCTACAAGAAATATAGCATCGAGATGAGCGGCCTGCTGCAGTACGTCGCCAATCAGCTTAAATCTCAGAAGAGTCTTGATCTGCTCGTGCTGCGCGAGCTGGTGCATAAGATGGCCGGCGTCGAGTCCTGTGAGGAAATGACCAACGATCAGCTGCAGGCGCTCTGCGGCGGTGAGCAACTGCGCGGCGAGGTGGGTTACAAAAAGTTGTAGTTATGCTTATGTGTTAATATTTTTGATTATTTATTTCAAGGCTGGATACTTCAGCCAGGTGCGCAACACGAAAAAGTCATCGAATCGCTTGAAAGAGGCGTTGGCCAACAACGATCTCGCCGTCACACTTTGCCTACTGATGGCCCAGCAGAAGCACTGTGTTATCTATCGCGAAACGGCCGCGCATAGTCATCTAAAGCTGGTGGGCAGTCTGTATGATCAGTGTCAGGATGCGCTTGTGCAGTTTGGCACTTTTCTAGGGTCCACCTATTCGGTGGATGAGTATGTGGAACGCTTGCCATCGATTATCACCATGCTGCGAGAATATCACATCAACACTGATGTCGCTTTCTTCCTCGCACGACCCATGTTTACACATCAGATAAACGTAAGTTTACAAACACAATTTAGAATGCAAGTTCAAAATTGATTCTGCTTACAGCAAAAATATGATCAATTACGCAAGGCTGATCCCAACGCAAAGAAGCTGACGACGGCACAAAAGCTGCAAAAGTATTTAGACGCCACGCAGTTGATTATGAATCCCATTGTGGAGTCTGTGCGTCCGTTGCACAGTGCCAAAGTGTGGGAGGACATAAGTCCACAGTTTCTGGTTACCTTCTGGAGCCTTAGCATGTACGATCTGCATGTGCCGACCGAGATCTATCAGCGTGAGATCGGCAAGCTCAAGCAGCTTGCTCAGCAGGCAGCAGATGGCAAAGATTCGGTAAGACCTAAAACCATGGTGTTTTTTTTTATGATCTTACAAATAATCGATGGGAATTTTGCAGAACCAGTCCAAGAACAAGAAGGAGCAGGAACGTTATATAGCGCTCATGGAGAAATTAAATGATGAGCGCAAAAAGCAGCATGAGCATGTGGATAAGATATTGCAACGTCTTCAGGAGCAGAAGGATGGCTGGTTTCTGTTGCGCTCGGCCAAGTCGGCAAAGAATGACACCATTACACAGTTCCTGCAGTTGTGTCTCTTCCCGCGCTGCACCTTTACTGCCCTGGACGCACTCTACTGTGCAAAGTTTGTTCAGACCATACACAATCTAAAGACGGCCAATTTCTCCACCCTGCTGTGCTATGATCGGGTATGTTTCTTACTTCCTTGTTGTATTAATTTAAGGTCTAAATTTTAAAATCCCGCCTTAGCTCTTCTGTGACATTACGTATTCTGTAACATCCTGCACGGAGGGTGAGGCGACGCGTTATGGGCGCTTTTTGTGTGCCATGCTGGAGACTGTGATGCGCTGGCATTCGGATCAGGCGGTGTTTAACAGAGAATGCGCCAATTACCCTGGCTTTGTGACTAAGTTTCGCGTTAGTAATCAGTTCTCGGACACCAACGATCATGTGGGCTATGAGAATTATCGTCATGTCTGCCACAAATGGCACTACAAAATCACCAAAGCGATTGTGTTCTGTTTGGACTCAAAGGACTTTATGCAGATACGCAATGCGCTTATCATTTTGATGCGCATCCTGCCCCACTATCCGGTGCTCTCAAAGCTGGAACAAATCATTGAGCGCAAGGTGGACAAAGTGCGCGAGGAGGAAAAGACCCAGAGACCGGATTTATTTGCTATCGCATCTAGCTACATTGGCCAGTTGAAGCTTAAGACGCCTCACATGTATAAAGAAAGCGATTTCCATCAGGTGGCCGAGCGTCCTGTAAAGGAAACTGTTCCCACATCGCCTGCCAGCAACGCAAAGGTTATCTCGACTGAGAAAACAACTACTGCGGCCGCAGCACCGTCCACGTCTCCAACGAAACCAGCCAACGTTTCGTCCTTCTACAGCGCTGATCAAAAGACTGGTAGCAAGGAGCAGGACGTTAAGGCTGGTAAGTGAATTAAACTACTCTACAATCAAATAAGATACATATTTAATTACTTTCCGTATCTTCATTTAAGGTGCAACAGTGCGGGGCGAGGTGAAGCTTAGTAAATCGGAAGGAACCACCTCCTCGACGGTGGTTTCCATCTCAAAGTCGGCGCCTTCAACAAGCGAACGCGATCGCGAAAGTAAACGCGATGTCGCGGGAGGAGGAACGTTGAGGGAATCGCATCGTGGCAACGATGCCAAGGACGAGTCCAGCAGCAATGCCAACAACACGAGCAGCAATGGCGGCGGCAGTCAAAGCGAGCAGCGACACAGCCGAGATACGGAACGTGAGCGTGAACGCGAACGGGATAGGGAGCGTGATGATCGCCATAGCTTGAGCAGCACACGCAGCACGCAGCGTCAGGCCAACAGCAGTAACAGGGAGCGCATTGAGATCCGCACCGAGGCGGAGCTACAGCAGCGGGCGCGTGAACGGGCACAGCGTCTCGAGGAACTGGAAGCAACTGCAATGCGTGCCCAAAAACGTGAGAAGCTTTCGCGTCGCGATGAGCGCAGTCAGCATCGACATGACGGCGTGGAGACGGTGGATCTTGTTACGGGCAGCAACACCAACCAGGAGCATCGAAGCCATTACGAAGAGTACGAAGGACGTCAGCGTGATCGTGATTTAAGTTCGGTGTCCAATGAGAGTAACGGTTCCCTGCAGCATCGACGCAGTCACGAGACAATTGAATATGAAAAAGGTATTAAGCGCGTCTTACGCACATTAATTGTTTTTGTAATATCTAATTTGTTATTTGCAGATTCTAAACGTCGTAAAATGGAAGCGTCGTCCTCAAGTTCAAAGGTTAGTAGCATATGGTTGCATACATAGTACGCTAAGACATCGACCCAACCGTCCCGCAACCGCAGAGGAGGGCCTAAAATTGTAAACAATAGCCGAAAGTGTCACTGAGCATGCAAGAGAGGCGATAAAAAAAAATACACACATATGATTTCACCACCCAGCGGGTAGGGACGCGACGTCAAACCAACTCAACAACCAACCCACCAAAACCAATTCGCACTGGACACAAATTGGATCTCGACCCAGTTAAACAAGTTCATTCTACTACGTCTACAACCGGGGATGTAGCGTATTTATACCGTTATAGTTCGTAAGCGCACAGTTGAACTGTATTTAAAAGTTAAAAGTGTTTTAGCTTAAGCCTGTTCAAAATTGAGTTCGAGGCAGGTTTTGTTGATCAGTTTATAGAAACAATCTTAAAGTATTTTAAAGGTAGTTTATAGTTAAGTTATGCTAGTTATATAAGTTACAAGTGGACTACACAACACCAACAAAAATGTGCTAGTCAAGAGGAAAGAACACTGCCAAGAAGTCCTGGATCCTGAAAAGAAGCACAGCTCTACCAAGAATCTACAAATCTACAAAATTATCAAACAACTTAAAATTAATCATCATTGGACCAATTTATCACACTTCAAATGGACCATACGACAAGGAAAACAAAACTTGGATTTCTACCCATATACAAAATTCGAGGATCCCGACAATCGTATACACGATTGATTACACAATATTGTGTAGCAGTTTACTTCAACAACATTTCACAAGCTTGATTGTGCTGATTTCAACGCCATAAAAAATGATCTGTGTCTGACAAAGGCAAATCATCTTTCATTCATTCATCAATATACAAATGCTGAATTAGAACCGGATGACGTGAGACGATTTTTTACTGGAAAACTACAAAATTCTTCGAAGGAACCGTGAAGTGCCTACAACTAGATGACCAATAAAACCAACAACTATAAAAAATATTAATCTTATGCAAAAACAAAAAGGAGGATCATACACTCAGAGCATTCCGTCAAAGCAACCTGCGACAATAATATATAAAGGACCCTATTGATGCTTATTGATAAAATTAAGAAATCTTCATACTGTAATCAACGAGAAAAGTTGTATATCTTCAAAGACCAGTTCGAGTACAAAACAGAAGATCCTATCGACCTTTAAACTACAATCAACAAAAAATCCTATCAATCCTACGCCGATGCTTAATCTAAAAATTTACACAAAAAAAAAAAAAAAATGAAGAAATCATCGTTCTCAAAATCAACAAAACAACCACATGGGACCACCAAAATTCAATAGCAATCAAACAAAAAATGTCTCCAAAAAGAATACGACTTTAAACATGGAAAGCTTTATGGTGCTGGAAGACTCTTCAGCGTCGACTTGACATGCGTGGCTAGCAGTACAGTGCAGACTACAGTTTAGTTGTAAATTCCCGTTGATCTTGATCTCGTGTGCGGACGGGTAAGTGATCAGCGCGTTGTGGGGGCGGACAATCTACTAACGGGGCGGGTTTGTGGAAGAAACTTATCGGTTAGTGTCCTGTTAGGCGCGGTCCTTTGCATACTCTAATTTTAAATTATTAATTTCTAGTGTTTTTTTTATTTACTTACACAAACAATCCGTTAATTCAAAAAAACTGTGAGCTGTTCCCTATTTGCCCAACCATAATTAACCTTGTGCCATTACAGAAGGTAGAGGAGCTCGTAGATAGTGTGAAGAAGGCACGAGGCCTCAAAACCAAAGAGCGTAACAAAGACAAGATGTCCGATGAGGAGCGCGACGCACGCAAGGATCGAAAGATGGGGCGCAAACGGGACCGAAATGAAGAGTCTGGCAGCGGCGAACACAAGCGTCGGCGTGAAGGTACACTAAAAAGAGTCCAGGTTTTATCCAAAACATTAAAACATTAACAATTTTTAGCACAAAACGGCGACGACGATTTGCGTGAAAGGGATCGCCATAGAGTAAGTTATAAATACCAGTTCTGTTACCTATTGTCGTCTAATACATGTTTTGTTCGCAGGAAAAATCCCGAGAGCGTTCACATGAAAAATTTGATCGGGAACGCGGCGGCAGTTCACGTGGAGATGATCGACAGTACATCTCGAAGTCGTCACGATTCTCGAGGATTAACTATTGAACTAAAGTGGGACTTCTATTCACCCTGTGTGATGCGCATTTGATTTAAGAATAATGAAACATTATAAATACCATTTTCTTTACTATTTTAACGTGAAGCGAAATTTCTTTGTGACAGTTTTACAATTTTCTAGTACATATTTTAAAAAGTTGTAAAGTTTCAAAATAAACTAATTGCAAAGTTAAACTTCGCGGTTTTTATCGATAACGATGTTCAAACTATTTTTGCCATTCATAGGAGCTCGCGAGTATCGATTATTTTTACAGCCGTTTCAAATGCGAACAACCCTAATATATTTGCTGCCGTTGTGACAAATTTAGTACATTTTGTGAAAAGGATATATCGTTAGCAAATGTCCTGTGGCCACACGTGAAGGTGAAGCACAGACGCTCAGGAACATTTTAGTCTTCGGTGCGTGTCTTAATATATTGGCGATGGCAATGGCCCGGCGGCAGTTCGACATCAGTAAATACATAATTTTCCACAAAAATCAAATCAAATTATTTGCTGTTTATATGAAAACGGCAAATCTAATGCAAAACTTTAACGTGCTCAAGCGTTCGCTGTAAGCAAACTGTTGTGGAGGAGGAGGAGGAGGTGGGGCGCTTTGTCGCTGCCGCCGCCTAGACCCACCCATACATTAACAACAGTTTACAATACGAGGCTAATTGTGAGTGTGTGTGTGCTAAAAGTTGTAATTGTTATTACATTCATTATTACGCGATATGCGGCGTCAGCATTAAGCCAAACAAGTGTAAAAGCTCAAAGAATATGAACGACAAAAACAAATTTTTTTTTTTTAAATATGGAAAATAATAAAAACAAAGACATGTCAATAATAACTGGCAAATAAACTTTAACTGGAGTAATGTCTGGCAATTGGCACAATTAAAACAATTTGAAACGGTGAGTCTTTCTTTTGTGAACCTCTTACGTCTACAGTCACCTGGTGTGTACTTATTATTCTAACATACTGATGAGCACACATACTAACTAATGTTTTGCTTACATAATTACAGTGGTCGCTCTCAAACTATAGTTTTTGAAAATGGTCCATGCAATTCATTAAACGTGAAATTTGTGACAAATCAGTATTCCTTCAAAAAGTATTTATTTATAAAATTAGTTGAAATATGTTACTCAAGCACTTTCAAATTTTATCTTGTGTCTCCTGTATATACTTTGTTTAAGGCACAAGCTGTGCAGACGCTCTAAAAGGCAAACAATTGCATAATAAAGAGCCAAGCTTAATTTGCCATATCTATTTTCTGATGCGTGTTGTCAATATGTGAATACACCAGGCTATAAATTTATTGAGCCCATTTTAAAACAACTGAAAAACATTCTTGAGTTGATAGTGCTGTAAAAAAAATAATGCAACTACTTTTGCTCACTTTCTCTCCGTCTCTCTATTTGGTTTGGCTTGCTCTCCCACGCCATAAACTGCAAACATCTGTTTTTCCAAGGCAGACAGGCGGCATCGACCATTGCGCATGTCACATGTGATGCCCACGCTAACGGTACCTACGTTAAACAAAAACAAGTTGTCACAACGACGCCGACGTTGTCTTTATTTTTACGTCACATTGCGCTGCCGACGCGCTTCCAGTAGGACCTTTAGCCATAATAACAACAATGCATACAAAACATACAGACGTAACTAAGTTTTAAGTGTGTGTGTGGTTTATTTCTAAACATACATATGTACGTACATACATATATGTATGCTGCAGCATTGCTGGCGTCGTGTTTGTTGATGATTTTGTTTTGTCATGTGAACAATGCCATGCGGCAAACGTCCACAAAGACATACACTCGCAGCATTCATCATGAATATTGCATATTCAAGTACTTTTGTATATTTGCTTTGTTGCATTCCTCTTTGATCACTCAGGCTTGGCAAGTGTCTATCGATATTGCTTTTAATTATCAAATTGCTTTCTTAATCAATCATGCATTACTGTCATGAAAGTTTTACCAGTTCTTCTTAACTTCTTTCCCATAGATTTTTGCTTTGTCTTCTTCCTCATTTCGCAATGCCCAAAGCAATAACTATTGTCTATTTGTCACGCCCAATCCAGTCGCAGTTTTATTTGCCTCTCAACACAACTGATTTACTAGATGAGTATTGCGTGTTTTTCGTCCTTCGTACATGGCCATTGAAATAGTGTAATAAATTTCCCTCCTTTTTCCGTTTCTTCTTCTGCGTTATTATCTTTTTTTCCACTTTGAACTGCTGCTACTTTCTGGCTATTTTCGGTCTCGGTCTTGTTGGCAATCGTCCTTGAGAAGCGTCAGCCGCTTACATAACGCATCAGCGCGTCGCTTTTTTGCTATTTAGTTGAAATGTGTGTGTGTGGGAGGATTATTAAATTTTATTTTTGGTACTTATAATGATCTGCAACAACAAAACAAGTTTCAGTCACAAAATAACAGAATTAAGTCTACTGAACTCTAAGCTCCTATTTTTTGCCCCACGTTTTTTGCGTCTAGTTATTATAACACAGCTTTTTGTAGGAAAGTTTTCTATGCTTTCTGTTTTTAAAGCAATGAGAGCTGTGCGACTGCGGCTGCCTTTATTGTTATTGGTTTCATTTGCAAAAAACTTTTAGCTAGTAGTGGTTAGTCGGCTTTTTATACCCTGAACCCATAAAATGGGTAAAAAGGATATAATGGCTTTGTGCAAAAATATGTAACAGGCAGAAGGAAGCATCTCCGACCATATAAAGTATAAATATACTTGATCAGCATCAACAGCCGAGTCGATATAGCCATGTCTGTCTGTCTGTCCGTCAGTCTATATACACGATAGCTTAATAATGAAAATTTGTTAAAATTTCATCGAAATCGGTTGAGAAACATCAGAGATTTTGAAGATTAAGGTTTAGTCACAGACTGCGCTTTTAGTATAGGATTCAGGGTATCTCCTAGTCGGGAAATCTCTTACTTGTTTTTTAATAATTTTTTTTTTTTAAAGCGAATTTACTCAAACTTATTTTTTATGAAGAGGAAAAAATCTCGCAGAATATGATGCAAAGAGTTTTTTTTAAAAACTTTTTGTATTCCACTCATATTTTTTATCTGAAGAAACTTTAAAATTATTCTCACTTTATACACTCACTATATGCATAGTTTCCGCAAATGTCTTTCTTATTGTTCTATAGAGCGTTAAATGCTCGTAAAAAAAGTCGTTAGGACATTGATGCAGTCCAAGCAGGATTGCGTCTTGAAAGTTCAGGCGCGTGTCCTTTTGTATCAATTATGTGCACTTAGTGCATGCTGTTCAAGTACAAGGATAATGTGTACACGCAAGTCATTTTGTGCGCATTTCACAGATATTTCTCATATCTGTAGCTTAAAGGCGCCAGTCAGTGTGCCACCTCCTTCATTTATTTATCCTTCATCCTGACGGCTAAGTAAGCTGTAGGGTTTTGTGGCCCAGATATGGATCGATATGAAAATGCCACGAACCTGATATTGAAATAACCAAGCGGCAAACTCGTAAACACATACATACATATTTTGTGCATACATTTTCAATGGCAGGCAAAATGGAATCGCATACACTGGCAGGCACTGTTTGCTCTGTAATTACCAACGAATTACGTAGGGTGCTTGTCATCCTTGCACACACACACACACACCAAACAAGCAAAAACTATGCAAAAATCAATTTAAACTGCATGTCCCAAGAATTTCTTGTGGTTGGATGCCTTTCCATTTCTGTGTACTCAATTATTAATTCCAATTAACAACGAAAACGAAAAAAACGGCACTAAATACTGTAGAAATAGAGATGTCCCACCAAAATCCGATTTTAATATTCAAAAGCAAAACTGATAACATTGTTGTGGGTGGATGCTGTTGGGGCACTGTTATCTATTGAAACTGCGCTTTCTTTTGCAATAAAAATATTGTGCTAAAGTTCGTCAAAACTTAAATTCTAGTTGTATGTTTAAAAAAAATAAGTAAGTTGAAAGATTCACGCTTTTTTGCAATAAATAAATATTATTACATTGCATTTCGTGTACATTTAATTTTACTGTTGTCTTGGCTTAACAGCCCCACTGTTCAGCAGCCGGCGTTTTTTCTCGCTCTCTTTTGCTCTCTCTCTCTCTCGCTTTCTCTTGCTCTCCCTCCCTCACTCGAGGTCGCTTCTCTATTTCGACGCGCTCTCTGTGTTATGAGTTTTCCTGCTGCTGTTTGTTGTTCTGTTTCAGTTCTCGGCTTCTGAGCGCGGACTGCGGTTTGTTTTTCGTTTTTACGCAAAGAAATTTAAAAATATTTCTACAATATTTAAACCAAAAAAAGTACAAAAATAAAATCTTTACATAAATAATAAACTGTGTGTGTGTGTGCGAGTGTATGTTTTACAGTTATCTGTGATTTGGCAACACGTGTTTTTATTGTGTCAAAATTGCGCCATTTTTGCGCAAAGAAACTCAAAAACGCAATTGAATTTGTTGATAGTTTTTAATATTTAGACATGCTGTGCCAATAATTGGTGTTATTTATAAACACCACGAAACATCCCAATGTTTTAAAATCCAAAAATCGGAAAACACCACGCAAAGAGGAAAAATCACAGCTGCTGTTTGCCGTTTAGTCGCGGAAAAATCAAAGTCAAAAGTCACTTGAAAATATATAAATACAAAATGTGTGTAAAACATAAAATGTTAAATGTTATAAGGAATATTGCTATGTATTTCATTTTTTTGCTATTTTTTCTAGTGATATTCTATGTACATATACACAATTTTCCATCTTTATATGTCTGCGAGTATTTTTAGATATTGTTTTTTCATAATTTCTTTTCCAAATGCAATGAGTTTTTCACCCAACAAGGTGTACTGCTGATGTTTATTTTGGCAGCGTCTACTATGTAGCTCATCTCCCGCCCGATCTTTCTCTTTTTCTGTTATCGTTTCGCTTCTCTCTTTACCACATTGCTTCGCGTTACGCATTTCAACTTCATTTCAGTCCAGCAGCATCGAGCATCGAACTCTCTGCAACATTGTTGTTGTCTCTCAGAATCTCCCTTGAACTCACCTACAATAGTAGGTACATCTTTTGCTGAAAGGTTTGATATATGGAATAATTAATTTACCTTTTTATCAAACCTTGCCTTGTTATCTACGGGTTTTTTTTTGTGCCTAATGTCTTAATACCTTGAGGCATTTTCGTTGTAATTTGCTGACCACATTACTATCTATAAATATGACAAATAATATATCACATATAATAACATAAGCGACAAAAACAAAATACCGATAATAGTTTCGATAATAACATTGTGTAAGTTTTGACTGGAATTTTCAGCAAAACAAAATAATTTGATTTATGATGAAAAGGTGTGACAAAAGCCGCTATCTTTCTATAATTCCATCAATTGCTACAATGTGAATTTTTAAATTACAGCTCAATTTTGTTGAAATTCTTTTTAAAGCTTCTAATTTTGTTCAAAGACATGAAGGTTAAAATGAATTTTATCAAGAGCATTGAAAAGACGTCTAAGCCTAACGAAACCTTCAAGCTGTAAAATTCCTCCGGTATAGAATACAGATGAGATCATAATTAGCGGAAATTTTGGGACACGTTGTTTTAGTGCAAACTGGTTTAGGTTTATGTGGGTGTAAATTGATTGAACTTTTTAATCTCTTTTAGTCACAAAGTTGGGTCGGCTGACAACTAACACAGAATAATCTAACAAAATTACTTTTATAAACGTAACCTATGACGTGATTTTTCGTGATAAGAAATGTACGAAATCGGAATGCACGATTTTGCTTAATGTTTTAATCAATATGTCTCACAGTAATATAACCTGCCCTTGCCCCAGTTCCGGAAACCCTCGCCACCCATCAACATATTCAAACCCAGTGCCCCCGGCTTATCAAAGACTCTAACCTAACAGCAAACCAAATTGCAAAGTCACCCCCGCTTGCGAATATGCGAGACGGCTTCTCTTTTATTTATTTGGTTTAACCCCACTTGTCAATGGACACGATAAACTTCGCTCCTTTCCCCTTAAGCGTTATTTTGCGGTCTTTTTTGGTCCTCTCATTTATATGCAATTTCTCTGGGCCATTTTTTGATTGTCAAGGTCGTTATATTGGGGATGACTGCGAAGTTGGATTGAAATTTGCATACCTAAATCGTTAGAATTCGTCAATGGCCAGCTGGGACAGCATTAAGGAAAGGAAATTAATGTAATTGGTAAAATGTCAACAAATTGGATTTAAGTTGAAATTTATACGAGTAGTTTAAATGTAGCAATATCAGTACAAGTTACACTTTAAATATTTAAGAGCAGAATACTAATTGAAGCATTTTATTAAATCAAAACTTTCATAACAAACTTATTCCAAGCCACAAGAAGTAAGCTCATATAAGTTTATTGTTTCACTTTGCCATTAAACGGATAATAAAGTTAATAAACTTGTACCTTTACTTGGCCACATAACTATTCCCATTCAACAGCCCCTCGCTACCCCCTGGCCCTGCACTTGACACACATTTAGGGCTCAGAATCCGATAGCTGCGCACAATGTAGCCGGAGATGCGGGAATCGTGAGTGGTTTATTATTCAAGTTTGCATTGCCATTGAAATTCAAATGAATCCATTCGAGAGTACCCACATCCACACATGTCTGAACATGTGGCAATTGTTTTAGAATTGGTTTTCAGTCATAAATTGCTTTAGTTGGCAGCTGCAGTGCTTCGTTTTGACCAAGTTCCGCAGTGCAAAAGTTTAGCCCCTTTTGAGTTGGATAACCGAATTGAACCGGTTAATATAGCCCATTACCGGTTGGAATCGGTTGTATTTACTGTTTCTTGCGGCCTGTTGCATCTCTCTGCCTGCAATTGATTTTGATTTGTTTTGAATATACATTTATGCAGTTAATGAAGGTATTTTTTCCATTACACATCCAAAATGAAAACACAATCCTTAATTGACGCTGCGCGTGCAGCTATCGATTAAGTCTACAGCAACCATGGTGTAAGGTCAAAGTTTAAGGACTAGACACAAAAGTTTTTGGCCTACAATGTTGCTTTACTTGCATAATCGAATACATACTATAAATTCATTTATCGATCTGTAGTTGTACTAACAAAGAAACATCTGCCATATAGTTTGTATATATAGTATGCTCCAATGACCGCACAATCCGCATATGCATGTGCGAAAAATGCATTTTGCTACAAGAAAGACAAATATTTTGTTGGTACGCGTCCAAAAAATATCCGTTGATTGGCCATAAACAAATGGCGTTTTCAATATTTACATTTGCATATGTTTATTCTGTAACAAAAAGTTTAATAGGGTTGTTTTTTTTACCTTTAGCGTAGAATAGCCCAAAGCATATAGCATCATGTAATTAAATCTTAATTAATCATTTTTCCTCTTTAAACTTGAACTTGAATTTGACTACGACTGACGCAGTCTGTTCTAGTTTTGCCAAAGGCCATAGACGACATAATCCTGTCCATAAATATTTGCATTTTATATGAAAAAACAGCCTTTCAGCTCAGTGGCCAAAGTAAATAGTTAACGGCTGAACAGATACGTCAATCCAATTTGCGTCTAAGTCTTGGGCCCAGGTGTCGAGAAAATATATTGAAAATTCACAACCAATAATTCATAATTTACTGCTGACAGCCGACCATATTAGAAAAGAGTCAATAAAATCACTGGCAAAGATTAATTTTGATTGTTTATGCAAATTTTCAGATTAAAGCTTTTTAATCTTTAAGCCTTAAAGAAAGAGAGAAGTTGGAAAAGCAGAGATACATTTTAATTTCGATTTATTTCGTTCTTGTGATAAGCCTTCAATTAAGTTGTTTGCCCTCCAATCTGGTCAATATACTCAGTCAACTTTCTTGATTTAATAGAACTCTTATCAAATTCGGGAACTTTTTAATTTCTTGTCGTCTTTTTATAGATTATTTCTTCGTTTATAAAATCACACTCAAATTGGTGTCATTCCCAAATTAATTCAGCATTCTAGCTGCCATATAAAATAAGCCTTAGGCCGCTTAACGCTTTTGATTACCAGTTCAAGCCGGTTAAATGGTTGGTTAACTGTTTTATGCTAAAGTCACTGAACTTGAAAATGTTTGCAGATAGTGTTTGCCCATTCATCTTATCAGCAATTAAACCTACAGATGGAATAAAAAAGAATTGAGTTATGGGGTAAATTAATTTGTAAGGCTATCCAATTGGGAATTGTATATCAGAGGGGGGCTGTAACGCACGTGACTGAAAACACTTTCTGGTATATATTTCAAATATGATGAAATACAACTTAGCATTTAGTTGTGTCGACAATGACAATTATTCCATGTTTCAATTGATCAGCGTAAGGCAATATAATTTATAAAAACAGTTTGAGAAACTGCAAAGAAATGAATGTTGTTTACTTTTTTGTTTGCAGCTTTATTGATCGAGTCTTGGCATTGCACTTGACTGCAAAAAAGTCCACAGCCATCAATTACTCAAATTACTCGTGTCTGTATGTTCTATTTTAATTTTACAATGTCTGCTGTGCCGAGCTCCATATAGATAAGCAGAGTCGCCTGTAATGAGATCGCATTGCAATAATGACTGTAATTGGGTGCTATCAGTTGGCTACTTTGCAGCATTCGCACCCAATTAAAATCACTTGTTATCTTCAGCGATGATAGTCCAACAACAAACAGCTGAAAAGACGTTTGTGTGTACTTAACTTGTATTATATAGCCATAATTAGCAAGCGGTATCTAATTCAGTGTGGCGCTAAGTGCACTGGATCTATCCAGTTAAAAGTACAAACACAACGCACCGTGTTAATACAATATTTACTTGTGTGTGCAAATAAATCGGATAGCATCTATAAGTACTGCCGAAAAGCCAAAAAAATAAAACTAAGTGTCTGATTAAATTGATTGCCACTTAACAATGGAAATTAACCAGAAAAAGGCAGAAACCTCAGGTGTGTGAGATTTGCGAATCGGGCTATCCCAAGTACAAATATCATTTATACGTATTAAAAGTTAAAAATCATTTTCTTCCAATCAGAAATTGAATTTTCTAGATTTAACTAACATACATATTATAAAAATAATCTTAACTTTACTACTGTTCAACTTCCTATCAAAGTAGCTTCAAAAACCAATTGTGAATGATCTCGATTCGATTGATTTTAGCACATTTCCTTATTGTACACAATGTTTTTGGTTTTTTTTTTAACAATTGGTTACTTGAATGGTATTTTGACATACAGCTACTTGGCAATTGAAGTGGGAGTCGAGTGGAAGTCTTCAAGCCAAGTGAACTAACTGTGGTTTAACCAGTTTCAATTGGTTATTGTGGCAGGTCGGTCGTTAAATGTGTTGCCTGATAGACACATATCGATTAGGATTAGTTAGGCTGTAAATGCTTGACTTCATTACTGTGAACGTTCAACAAAAAAGCAAAGTTATCAAAAGTGCTCACAGATTTTAAAACGATGTTTGCAATGTTTTAATAAACTTTCAAATCCTTCTGTTAAATTCCTTCTGCAAGTCAACTTTGTGTGTTCTTTGTTTACTAACTGGGGCAGTTACGTAGTTAAAATGTTGCTGATTGTTCGAATTATAGTTATTGTCTTAAATTTTGTAATGTACAAGTTTTTCTTGAACTTTTTCTTAGACATTTTTTTATCTGCCCCAGGTAAGTTGCATATACTTCCTGTTTCTAAACAGCAAACAACCTAACTTTTCTTATCTTATCCCTATTCTTTTTTCTAAAAGTTAAGACTTGTACTTAAAGGAAGTTCAGACAAATTAAGCTCTTTAAATTTAAATCGATAAGATTCATAATTTTATTTTATTATGCTTAATGTTTTGTTTAATTTTCTACTTACAGACACTCGAGAAACTGCACTTGAAATAAAAAAATATAAAACTAAGGATAGCAAAGGAAAACACACAAAATAAACGGGCAATACACAAACAAACATATAAAAGTGTATTATGCCCGCAGAAATCGATAACTCAGTTGAGTTGAGTTGCGAGCCAATACAAACAACATAAATCAACAAAACAAACGAAGGCAGGCAGCAGCAGTATGAAAAGCCGCACGGAAAAGGATTGCGACAGTGCTACGACGCCGGCGTTGCAGCAACAAATGAACCTTGCCCGCCGCGCCTGCTGGAACAGCTGTGGCAACAGCACCGCTACCACTAACACTACCACCTCCACCACAAATCCCAATCCCAAACCAAATCCGAGTGATTGCAAAGATGCTTTCGCAATTCAGCTGGCTGAGCCTTCAACCTGCCAGTTGCCTAATCCAATGAGTTTTAATCAAAGTGAGCCATGTCAGAGCCGGGCTACAACAACACCACCATCACCACCGAGTGAACAACAAACACTAACACCACCACCACCACCACCAACAACAACAACAACAACAATACACCACAGAAAGAGTCCTGGCTTCAATTGGCAGCGGCAACTGTTGCTGCTCCTTTGTGGCATTTGCATGCTGCTGGCCAGCATTGAGGCACGTCCCAACGTCAGTGCCAGTTCCGGCTCCAGTTCTAGTTCCAGTTCCACCTCCAAGACAACGGAAGCAGTCACGCAGCTCAAAGTAAGTGTGGAAATTAAATTAATTACCATCCGGTCACAAAAATACACTTTAAAATATAAGACTTCTTTAGAATCGATTTTAAGTTGAAGAAACATATTTTTTAATTAATTTACAGCCTTTGCCAAAAACATATTTAAATTTTTTTTAGAAAATTCAACGAATAGTTTAATTTGAGTTTTTTTCCTTAGTGTAACCTCGAGCTGCTCCTACCTTAAGCTCTTTAGCTGATTGCACTTTAACTTGGTTAGGAGTGCCAGGAAATCTCAAGGCTTGCCCCTGTCAGATTTACAGCTATGTCATGGTCTCGAAATGTCGGCAAGTGCAGCGCTTAAGCCATTTGGACTCGTTACAGTTGTAATTAAAATAATTGGCCCTGTCCGGAGCGTCGCCAAAGTTGTCGAATTATCATTAGAAATGTCACGTGTCATGAGTTATTACCAAAAAGTTCCAGCTGACGTCAGCTGCTAGCTGAATCACACATTCATCAGTTCTACTGATAGCCTTAGTTTTAGACAGTTAGGGCTTAGCAGAAGTGATTAACAGATAAATGTAGTTTTTTTTATTGTTATTTTTTTTTTCCTTTATCACTTGTACAAATATATGGCCAGGAGTGTGATGAAAAGATAAATGTTTGTAAATTGACTTGCTCCACTTTATTTTCACAGCATGGAAAGTTTTCAGATGATAAATGTGTTTTTTATTGTGACTATTTACAACATTACACAGTTTCAATGTTGGGTTGTTTAAGATAATGAAATCATGGGTAGATAATTAAGCACAATCTCTTATATATCTCTCTCGCTGATAACTTGAGATTAGGACTTGTTTAGCAAAACAAAGTTTAGGACTTGCAAACTTGTAAGTGCATGTTTATCTTTATAGGTATTTTTATTTTAAGAAAAAGTGTGCTTTTTAGATAGTAAAAAATGAGGTTAACAGATGACAATAACTATGTTATTATTTGCATAACAGCAGGAAGAGTTTAGACTGGGAAAATTAAGATTTTCATAAGCTCAAGTAAAACATAAGTATTTAACAGTTACTTATTTGTTTTCATATCAATTTACATTATTTGCTAAACAAATATTCAAAAATTAATTGGAAACCAACATGTTGTTCTGTTAAATCAATTAATTTTATTTGGTTGCCAAGCGCCACATACGCAATTCACTGGACTACGAAATCTTGTTGTAATTTAATATTCACTGCAATAACATAAACCAATTAAATGCACTGACCTATAACAACGTATCGGTGACTCTAACATTCCCAGTTGACTGCCAAAGGGGGCTAATTATATATTCATGTGAATTTCCATTCATGAAAATTTAAAAGTAGGGCGATTACTTATACTTGACTGCTTAACTTAGTTAATGTGTGAGCATAAATTTTGCAATGTATTGCTTTACTTTTATTTTAAACCAACGTTGAGAAACTTTGTTTCAACGCATACATTTTATTAACAATACCAAACTCGAAAGTATTTTCTGGTCAAACTTGACAACGATTGTAAATGAAGCCTCATTATTCTAATTAACCATATTTCCCACTCCTTTTCGCTTTGTACCTTTATTTATTATTAGCTGCTACAAGCGACGTCAACAGCAACGCTGCCTCCGCCTCTGCCCCATGCCGAATCGTTAAAAGCAGCCTCTGGGGAAGCAAAGGACATATTTGATGTGACGCTCGATGACGAGGACGTTGCCGGTGGACACCATGAGACGGAACGCTATCCACTGTCCCAGGTGGACTTTGCCAGGGTCAAGACTCCGTTCATTATTGGTGTTTGGATATTATCGGCGAGCATAGCTAAAATCGGTGAGTAACATATTTAAATTTAAGGGAAAGGTAAGTTAACAAGTAACTATATATGTACATATATGCTGCCGGTGGTTGCCAGGCAGCCAAAATCAATATATTTTATATAACGACAACTTCGACGCTGCTGTCACTGACATGCAGATTTACGTCAAGTCAGAAAAGGGCGAGTGTGTAGGTGGATGTATAATGAATATGTTTGTATAACTGTGCAGCCAGTTTCAACTGAAGGACATTGCATAAGCAACAGCAGCAACAGCAGCCAAGTGCGCAACAAGCGAACCCCAAAGCCTTGACACTGGCCCCCCAAAAAAAAAAAAATAAACCTACCCTCCGGGAGCAACAATTGCCAGATTGCATAAACGATTTGGCAAGCTGCAATGAGACTTTGACTGCCACCTCTCTCAGGGTTGCCGTATTTTCTGCTGTTACTGACTTTGTTATCTTCTTTGCCTGCTCCATCGGCTTCGTTCGTTACCTTGGCTTTTGCGCAACCAAACCCATTTGTTCAGGGCCACCGAACAGTGGCTCAAAAACAGCGCACGCAACAACAACAAATACACCCACTGACTTTTCTATTACGATGCCCTCAGGCATTTGGCAGCCTTTCATATAGATTTTTGTCTTCTGAACTACTCCTTTTCGAATTTGCAATTGAATAGGGCAAGTGTCTCAAGTGACTGCCGGCACTTATATAATTATCAGGTCAATTTTTACGCCTGAATAAGCTTTCTTTTTTGACACTTAACGTATGAGAACGTTACTTCGTTTATTAAATTGAATTATACATTTATTAAGTAGCTCATTGAATTGAATACGAAATCGATTCGTTAACAATGTACTTTAAAATTCCCCTTATGCATTTTATTACTAGTAATTCTTTTTATGTCATGCTTCATGTAGCGTACTATATACATAAGTATGTCTATGTACTTGTCGTGGCCCATTTCCATTGTGGGCTGTCTGTTGGGGAAGGGAACGTGTTACATTTTCATGTAAATGGGCCATAGTCGAAATGGAATTTTTGTTTTGTCTCGGCAAAAACAACCACAATTGTCGAGTGTAATGTTAGTAATAGTATCATTTTTTAGCACATTTACCAGATATGTAAATTTATAAATTATAGAGATTTGTAAGCTCTTTTGTGTATTGTTATGCTAAATAGGTGATTTTCATTACAGGTTTCCATATGACACCCAAGTTGCATCTGATATTTCCGGAATCGTGTCTGCTGATTGTGGTGGGCGTGGTCATAGGCGTAGTGCTGTACTTCTGCACGGATGTTGCAGTCTCCCCGCTGACCCCGAACACCTTCTTCTTCTATATGCTGCCGCCGATAATATTGGACGCCGGATACTTTATGCCCAATCGAATGTTCTTCGATAATCTGGGCACTATCCTGCTAATGGCTGTGGTTGGCACTATCTTTAATGTGGCCACTATTGGTAAGCATAACCAATTGATTGCTTTAATGGATACGTCGTCAACGAGCGGAACGTGGCCTTAAAACGAAGTGAAAGCTTTTATGGCTACTCATCCGAGACTGCACCACAATCACTTGATGCTTGTGTGGCTCTCACTTACTCATCCATCATGTGGCCGATGACATTGCCATCATTTCTTAGAATCACAAATATTTGCATGAAAGGGTAATAAACCTTAGTCTTTATATACACAGTGTATTTTGAGTATTAGTGGTATTATTTCTATACTTAGAAGAGAAGAACATAATACTGTTCAATATTGTAAATTTGTTTTGTATGTTAACTTGTTTCAAATTTAAAGCTGTTGTGGTCCGTTGGGCACATAAATTTATTATTATTATTAGTGACAGATACCAAATCTCTGAAATTTCAGAATAACCTAATTATCCACAATTATCAACACGAATGTTGCTTATTAGCAAATATCTAAAAAAAAAAAAAAAAAAAGAATTGGTTTATTGTATAAACGTTATGCTTTCACCATACAGGAATTGTAAACGAATTTTTGTTACTATGTATTAACAACTATCCAACGTCATAGATTACTTACATTCCACATTTCAATTGCGATTTTCGCTCGCTTACAAAGTAGCCAACATTACTGAAAGTATGAAGTGCATTACTTTAGAACTGATTACAATGTCGACACGCTTGTTACACACCAAAATTTGTTGCACGCCAGCCATATACAACAATGTTGTCCAAGGGCAGCATACCAAGTGGGTGAAGACAGAGCAGGGGAGGGATAAGCCTTTGTGGGTGACCGCTTAGAAGTGATTTATCCAAATGTAACAAACACAACATGCAATTTATGTGAATGTGAGTAAATAAATTTGTGTGTGTACAGAAAGGAAAGCGCCTCAATCGTTCAATGGAACAGTAGTTAACCACACCCCTAGCAAAATCGGATGTGAACAGAAAACAATTCTGTTAAGGATTAAACATACTGAAAGATTGTATAACGTATTTACTCACTTGAAAAAAAATCGTTCCATTTGAAATGCAACTCTGTTTAATACTACCCCGCTAAAGCTCAATTATTGTAATCAATCGTGCCCCAATGACAAGTCAATTTAATTAACTTTCAATGAATCGCTTGTGCAATTGACAGTGCAATAAATTGAAAGTGTGTGCGGGAAGAGGTGGGAAGTGAAAAGTTTTTCATAGAGTTATTTTTGCATTGCAGGTGGCTCACTTTATGCTTGTGGCGTGTGCGGCATCTTTGGCGAGGAGTATCCCAAGTTGCTGGATATATTTCTGTTTGCCTCGCTTATTTCCGCCGTGGATCCGGTTGCTGTGCTGGCCGTATTTGAGGAGATACACGTCAATGAGATCCTCTACATTGTCGTCTTTGGCGAGTCCTTACTCAACGATGCTGTTACGGTAAGTGTCATTACTGTTTTTATTGAGTGATTAAAACTAGAGGGTGGAATGTCTTATTAAGTGTGCTTGAGAATTGATTGTCTATAAATGTATTGATGTGTGAACTATGCTTTTAAGGTTGTCATGTACCATATGATGGAGGTCTATAATGAAATTGGTTTGTCGCACATTGTGGCACAGGACATTGTGAGCGGAGTTGGTTCCTTTTTCGTTGTGGCTCTCGGTGGCACGGCCATAGGTAAGAAAATGCTAATATACTTAACTTTGATTGATTTTTCCGTATGCTTACATATTTTAACGTTTCACAGGCATCATTTGGGGTTTTCTTACTGGGCTGGTAACACGTTATACGGATCATGTACGCGTCATTGAGCCCATATTCATATTTGTTATGGCTTATCTGGCGTATTTGAATGCGGAAATCTTTCACATGAGCGGCATTTTGGCGTGAGTATGATTTATACATAACCTATAAAAACAGTACTGTTACCAAGCACCTCCGTCTTTTTAGCATCACTTTTTGTGGCATTACAATGAAGAACTATGTGGAATCGAATATATCTCAAAAATCGCATACAACCGTTAAATATGCCTTGAAAATGTTATCCAGCTCGGCGGAAACAATTATATTTATGTTCCTAGGCGTTGCCACCGTCAACAACATGCACGTGTGGAATACGTGGTTTGTGGTGCTAACCATTACCTTCTGTTCCGTATTTCGTGTTTTCGGTGAGTCTAATAGATCCTCACTTCTTTACGCTACTTAATTTGTGTTTAACTGTACAGGTGTCATTCTGTTGTCTGCACTTGCGAATCGATTTCGACTGCACAAATTATCGCGAGTGGATCAGTTTGTCATGTCGTATGGCGGTTTGCGTGGTGCAGTCGCCTTTGCGCTCGTTCTGCTCGTCGATGAGAATGTGGTTAAGCATAAGAATATGTTTGTGACCACAACAATAGCTGTGATCTATTTTACGGTGTTTCTGCAAGGCATCACCATAAAGCCCCTAGTTGAAATACTTAATGTGAAGCGAGCCAATAAACGTAAACCCACCATGAACGAGCGAATTCACGAGCGTGTAAGCTAAACATTTAAATACTCTTCTAATATTAGTATGTTTAATATTATTTTGCTTTCTATATTTTACACCTATCAGTTCATGGATCACTTAATGGCTGGCATTGAGGATATTGTTGGCAAGACCGGCAACTATAATGTGCGTGATAAGTTCAAGCGTTTCGACAATCGCTTCATACGCCCACTGTTGATCAGAGATTTGAAGGTAAGAGTGTACCATAAGTCAATAAAACCCTTGTTTTTAAATCCATGAACTTTAACTCACTCATTCCTAGGGCGCTGAACCTAAAATTATTGAGACGTACTCCAAGTTAACCATGCGCGATGCCATGGAGGTGATGCGTCGTAATCCCTCGACGATTGGACAGATGACGGGAACTGAATCGATGAGTGCACTGTTTAGGAACTATACCAATAATTATATTGGTGGCAGGTGGGCACCGCCAACCATATACACCACCTGGTAAACGAATTTTGGATAATCGATATCTGATAACAATAATCATAAAATGCATGTAGGAAATAAATTGAAGAAATTTTGTAGTATCTTCTAAGCATGCAACAGCACAAATGTATTCGTAACTACCTAATTTGGACCTCTTTGATTTGTACACCGAATAATACTTCTCTATCTTTTTCTCTTATACAATTTATATACTATTTATACGTATATAACATTTTTGCATATCTAAAATTCGTTTATCTGTATTTTTGGTTAATATTTTGTAGTGAATATTTAAAGAAATGAAAGAGCTATTAAAACTTTTCATCTATATATTACTTTTAAACTTGAATAGTCCCAGTTTGACAAATCTGGACAATACGTGCTCGCACAACTTGGATATGGCTGAGCTGGACTATAATCCATCCAAGCGGGATCTGACTGATGCCAAGATACATCACTTGCTAGCCGAAGAACTGAAGCCTTATAGAAGGGTATGTATATTCAGAAAAATCAAATTTCTTAATTAATAATCGATTTTGGTTTGGTTTCTATAATATAGCAGTACCAGTTTAATAATCTTCTATATACAAATATGTATAAACATATATATATATATCTTAAAGCTATTCACTCACACACTGCCCAAGTTTTGTTGAGTACTTCTTTAAAAAGATATATTTACTACTACGTCACCTTTCTACTTGAACTCACCAAAAATACTTGACGCCTTGTAGTCTTATTTACATTTTTATGCTTTCGTCTTAGTTTTCTTTTTTGGGCATTTGGTTTTGAGACACGCCTCTCTCTCTATCTTTCTCTCTCACTCTCAGTCTTTAACTCTCTCTATCTGTATACATATATATATGCTGACTGTATCTTTGACTAGATATATTTGTAATTAATCGTTTGTTTGATTTCTTCCCGTTGTAACAAAACTCAACTCAACTTCAACTTATCGTCAACGTCACGTATCCAACTCAAATAAAATTTTAACGCGTTTAAAAAAAAAAAAAAAAAAAAACACTTCAAATTTTTGTGTGCTTTAAACAAAATTTTACGAAACTATACAAAAATATTGCAAATATTTCGTAATGAAAGGCTTCCATACAAATGGTACGAATAAATTGGTTCATTTGTTTTAAAAGCATATTAGTTTGTTGATTTACTTATCAATTTTATTAATAATCTAAAAAGATAATACTTTCCTTTTTTTTGTAAATGTTACACGTCTTTGTATGTCTGTACTCATGGCTGCAAAACGTTTTTGTAATGCATATAATAAATATAATTAATTATATTAATTAACTAACAGTTTCTAGTAAATATCTTAATGTATTTCAATTGGTGTCTATAAAAGTCTTTTAAATATTTATAACGATAATCAACCAATTCTAAATGGCTAATAATATTTTTCACATATATATACATATATATTTTAAAAACTCAAATTTAAAGACATGTTTTCAAACATTTTAAAATTCATTGTACATCAAAACACATGATTACCTCTTTCAGTTCTTTAATTTTTTTCTTTATTATAAAACAAAAGTTGTGGACTAAGATAAAAAGTCTTAATTTAGCAAGAGTTTTTAGCATAGAACTTAAAACAAAATTTTGTAAATGTTTGTTCAAGTGTAAAATTCTAACTATTTCTTGTGAATAGTATATATATTGATATAATCTTTCAACTTGTCCGCTTTTGTATCCATTGAGCAGTTATTCAAATAAATTAAAGACTTTGTGTAGGATTTGTTTTATTTTTTAACACACCAAAGTCAACATCACACTTTAATATTCAATTTAACATGTTAACAACATAACAAAAAATTTAAATAATAAGCACTTAACGAAAAGTTGATTTTATATTCTTTTGACTGCTTTGTTTAACACTTAACACGTTTATACTATTTGTCTCTTTGTTCTCCTTACTTTGCAAGATCCTCTACACACAATATAAAATATTTATCCGTAAATGTTGTTGTGTTAATGTTTATACTCCTTTATATACTCTTTCCAAAGAAAAGTATGGAATAAATATGATTTTGAATAGAGTATTCGAGCTTCGGGCATTCTGAAGTTAACCCTCTGTTGCTGTATCCAAAAGCACCTACTTTTTCCACTAAATAATTGTATATGTTTCCTGTACAAATGTTTTGAGACGTCTTTTACACCTAATCTGTTGATGTTTATGCTAAATGCAGCAATTTACAATATACCAAAAATATATATATATATATCACTGAATAACACCATGTATGAGTTGGCATTTAATGTGCTTTTGTACTACTATTCCTTACAGCACCGTCGTCTTAGTTATAGCCGACACGCAGTAGATGACAGAGATTTGTCCACCCAGGTAAGTTCAGTGCATAGACAAATCTCTGAAAGCACTCATACATACATGTGTATGCCCCACTGAAGAATACTTAATAACTAAATGATCTTTTGTGTATATTTTTAGGTCAATTACAAAATGCAAATGAACTTCCGTCGCATGTTCAACGATCGCAAACATCACAAGCGCAGCAAACGTGGCGCCAGCAATAAGGTGAGTACAAAGAACATCCCCAATTTAATATAATAATAAATATTCACTTTTTAACTAGGATGCCAAGGAGAATGTGAAACAGAATCATGTTTCGTTCCCAGATTTTCAACAGAATGGCACTACGAAACAGCTCACCAATGGTACGAATACGAATTCGAGTTCATACCATTCACGCAAAAAATCTTACAGAAAAAGACATACTCACAATTCACTTAACAAATATCGTAGATTAGAAATAGGTAAATGCCGCTAAACAAAAAAAAAAAAAAGCTATGAACTTAAAAAAAAACACTAAATAACTTTAATGAAGTAGAATCAGTAGAAAGTTATCCAAGATCGTTTGGTATCATATTTATTTCAGTTTTTTATGGACAACATTTAAAAGATGAAGACTTATCTTCTCCATGATCTTTTCTTATTGATTTTAATTGACTTCTTATGGATCTCTCTTATAATTTTATTATTATGCACTTACACTATTAAATTTAAGAATTATTGCATTTTATATATCGCATGTCAGGGCTCGTAAAATGTGTTTCGGATAATTTTACGTGCCCTTTTTACACACTGTTACTAATATTCATTTTCAAAAATTGTAAACATCAATTGGTAACTAATTAAAAAAAATCCACATCTTTCTTTCATCTCTCCTCAAATGCCCACACAATTGGCTGATCAAAAATACGAATTTACATTATTTTATTCCATTTTTCACACTTAAAACTGCATTGGCCTTGTTTAACAAACGCTTTAATCATCCGGTTATTTATATATATGATAATACATGTATGATATCATATAAAGATTATATTAACGATGTGCTTAATGAAACAGCCGAGGAGGCGCCACAAAATCCGAATGAGATCAATGTCATTGGACCAAGTGAAGATTGGGATGATGGTCTCACATTTACAGCAAAATCATCACGTAAGTTCCATCAGCCACTAAATGTTCTTACTAACTTATAAATATCTAACATACATACATACATATATTTATAGTATAGTATGTATGGAGTTATTGGTGGTTGGTCCATGCATTACCTTATAAGTGTTTTAATTTATATGTTGTTTTTTTTTAATCATTATTTATCACCTGAACCTCTAGCGATACATGATCGGAGGTTATATAGCTATAGCCGACTTGTGTTTACTGTTTCTCAACAATTGACTACACAAAAATGCCATCAAGTAATTAATTTGATTCTGAACTGAAATGAGCCTTAAAACCTTAAGTGAATGATGTAGTATGTTATGATATTACACTGTCTGACACAACTACTTAAAGTAAAGTAAAAACAAGTTTTCAATAAAGTTATAGTGATTCATTTTTTGAAACACTTAGTTACTTATCATATCAAGTAGCCAAAGTTGATTCAAAAACAGTTTCTAGACTGCTAAACTAGAAAATATATACATATCTTGAGTGTGTTTTAACCTACATCTATAATTTCTTGAAATAGTAACTGACAATTTGTTACTTAATAACCCTCTTCTGCCAAAGCTTTGCTAGTCTTTTTAATTATTATTTTTATTTTATTTTTTATTTTTCCACTCAGTTCCCTAAAAGCGCCTTAAAATGCAAAATGCCAAAAATTTAAGGAGTAATTAAACTTAAAGAAAAAGCTATAACGACAACATTTCTATGTATTGTTTTTTTATCCCTATTTTTATGCCTATCGAATTTATTTGATTACACCATATATCCATATATGTTGCTCGAAATACCCGATATTACTATTACGCAATTAGCTGACTCGGATCGCGCCAATAATAACTCCCTGATAGCGCATATACAAAACCTGCCCGGTTTTGATGCGTCAAAGGCGCGCATCGTACAGCATTATGCGCCCAAGCTTGATGACGGTTCTCAGCAAGATCTAGACTCGCCCGATCCACCAGTTGGACCCACAGCCGCTGAACTGATCCTGCCGTGGCGACGGGATCGTTCATACCAGAGCATTGGTAAACCTAATCAACAAAAAACAAATAAAACACAAACAAAACAAAAAACAACAATTTAAAGCATTGTCTTTAAGAAATATGTACATGCACTTCATCATCATATATCAACGATATACATACGCATCTATAGATCGATCATCCGTGTATCTTTTTAGGCAAATTAGTTAATTCCTTAGTTCCTTAGTTACATTAGTAACTTCAAAGTTCCTATTATACATACATGAGAATATTCCAAACTAGTGTTCATTAATTAATTTTACTACGTTTCAATTCAACAATCCTTGGAAACGCTAAAATAGCTATATCTAAACAAAGTTTCTATCAAAGCCTCTTGCTTTGATTTCATTCCATTCACGTTCCATTATTTACACACACAAAATGAAAGAAACCAAACAGAATTCTGTGTTTTCAGAATGTAATACTATTAGAAAAGTACAATTGTAATTTGTGCTATGCATTTGATGCCGCCAATTAAGCTATATCGCGTTGATTTATGTTGCTTTTTATTTATATTTTATTTCCCAACTGGTTTTTACTATACACATATATAAACAAAAATTTACAAGGAATCGTTTTTTCATGTTGCTGGTTAAATTTTTGTTTTAGAACTAAAAATATGCCTGTTAACTTTAAACTGGCAATTAAACCTAACAGATCATGTAAAAACGATCCTAAAATTTGTAAAAACTTTCAATGTTAAATTTGCTATCACAAATAGTTGTCATTAATGTCTATAAAGCGACTGGTTGTTTATTATATCTACTTACTTAACACTCGCTGAAATGCTTGCTAGAGGCAAACAAAAAAATTACATCTGCAGAAAAGCTCGTAGTTTTCGTAGTACGTCATATAACAGGCGATCATTTGAATGTGCTCCGTCGAAATTCAGTATTTACATGTAGAAATCCATTAAGTTGCGCAAAATAATTAAAATTCACATGTGATATAAAAAATTGAAAGCATTTCGAGCATTTTGAAGCGAACCAAACAGCAAAAGCAGCATGGCATTTTTGTGCATGACAAAGTTATTTGTTGTTGCCCTCCCATAAAAGTATACTATATCTTAAGTTGAAAGTCGCGTTTACACTAAATCAGCAATGCAATTGGCGATTTAGTTTAAGCGGTTTCTAACATAATTATATTGGGTTTATCAGGGTATTAATGTTAAAGTTGGGACGAATCGAATCGAAAATCGCATGTCACCATGAAAATCTTGGAACCAAACAACAAAATTCAGTTAAAAAGTGTTTCTTTAAAAATATAAGAAATAAGTTGATTTAAGCCACCATTGTATTATATATTTTTAGCTACCTAAAACTTAAATAAAATGTTATGTTTTAAATCTAACAACACCCTCTCAAGTTGATATTTAATTCACTAAATAGATTTTTGGCTACTAAATTTGTGATTAGAGGCATTATAAAAATTGAACTCCAAACTAAAAAATATATGGTTCTTAGCTCTTTCACTTGGCATTTCGATTCGATCTCGTTTATGTTTTCTACGCCGTTATTATCAGCATTTTATTTGCATTTTAGTTGAGCGCATTTTGTTCTGGTCCAATCCCTTGTTGTCCTCGTTTCCTTATTTTTTCTTTCGATTTTTTGTAGCTATCGATAACTGAGCAGCATGCTAACTGAATCTGCAACCATATTTGATAACTCTTAAAAGAACTTTGCAATTTTTCTCTCACAGTGGCTGAGAATCCAATACCCGAAGAGGATCGCAATTTGTCACGCGACTCGGATGGTGAGAGGCGTGTTGCCACGCCCACAGCGACAGAATCGCAGCTGCCGTGGAAGCGACAGGGTGACGAATGCACAGATGCGGTGCAGCAGAACGAGTTTCCTGCCTGGGCTTCAAACAAGGAGTATTTGGCATACAACTCACCCAGTGCCACATTTTTAGGTGAGGTAAACTTAGAGAAAGAAAATATGACCTTGAATTTAGAAACCGTCACAAATGATTTTCTAAATTTTATGGCATATTTAATTTCGAACTAAATATGCCCTAATGATGATCAAGTTTCTGACTACGTACAGTTTACACTCCGATTTAAGTTCGATTGCAAGTTATTAAAAAAAAAGAAGTGTAAAATATCTTAAATGACATGTGTAAATTAATATGTATATGATATATGATTTTCTCTTGTGTTTCTTAAGTGCACCAAAACATTTAAACAAGATTTAAAAATCTGTTAAACTTAAGAAAATTGCAAGGCACTTGTATTTTTTCTGTGTTCTTTTGTTAATTTTTCTGTGTTTTCTTCTCTTTATGCCGCATTTGTTTATCGTTTTTGGTAACTGTTGCCCACAAACACCACAAAACAAATCCCACAACAACACACGCAACCCTGTACAATTTTGATGTCTCCTGTGCTTGCAAACCCACAACAAACACGCCCCAAACAAAAGGTGGTATTAACAAGCCTAAACAGCCCAAGTCCGTCATAGGTCTGTTCCGTCGCGAAAGTTCCAGCTCAAAGGCTGGCAGCCTTGGCATCGGCAGCAGCAGCAGCGGCACTGTGGATGCCATCGCCAATCTAGATCCCATGGTAATAATGCCACCAATAACTGGCGGCACTATTGTGAATCCGATGCCATCGACGTCTATGCACAATCCGCGACTGGATAATCGCTCGCAGTCCATCTCGTCCAGCACGTTGGGAGCTCATCTTGTTGGTCCAGATGGGCATACCGGACCCTTTGCGGTCACTGCGAGCCATCGACGGAATGTGCGACGTGGTTCCATGTTGGAACTGAGCGGGTAAGTTTTTGTTTCACCTGCGGCACTTGCCATAATCTCTGATGAATGTTGTCTACACCCACAAATATTTAACTGTGTGTGTGCGTGTCTTTGCATGTTTATGTATTCTGTGTATGTATTTTTTCTTAGGTGTAGAGCTGTTTGTTTTTTAGTTTTAAATAGTTTTTAACGTTTGACATATTCATTAAAATAATCCGTCTATAGTGAGTTAGAGCTTTTTCAAAACGGTTGTATTTTTTTATAGCTTTATACAACCCAAAAATAAATAAATACATGTTATACAAATGTATCTTTTTTAGAATCATATCTTAACGCTTCATACAGCATTAACAACACCAAAAACTAGCGAAAATTCAACTATAAAATTCTTAAAACTATATACTTCCATTGGTTTGAAATTTTTTCATCGCGTTTCAAACGCATGTTATCCCATTTCTATCATAAAATAATGCTTTTCATTCAAGAATTCTAAGTTGTAAATTAAATATTTTTAAAAACTTCCAAAATAAATATATAAAGAAAAAAATATTTAAAGTATTTTATATGACATTGTTTTTGTGCTTTTTAACTATTGAATATGTGAAATAGAGTTTATTTTTAATGGATTAATGGTTAAACTTCCTCGCCTTAATCGTCTTTAGTTTGGATTGGTATATGGGCACTAAAGTATAATACTGAAAGCTTCTACATGATTGTTTCCTTTTTTTTTGCATTTTAATGTACATATATTCTTTGTGACGCGACCCTGTTTTCCATTAACTATGTTTTGTAACACTATAATATCTGTGTATTCTCAATCCAATGCAAAAAAAACAAAAAAAACAAAAAACAACAACGACAATATGTTGTTGACTTACTCTGATGGTTCCGATTTGCAGACTTATTGCAACTGGACGCAGGCCCAGTAGAGTTTTGCTCTGTAGTCCAGGAGCTAGTACCTTACTAGAGAACATAACAACAACAGCCATAACAACAGCCACAACAACAATAATACCAACAACTACTTCTAATATCAAACCAATAACAACAACAACAAGCACTACCAACTCTGCAAATACAGCAACAACAACCGAAACGGCCACAACCAATAATTCGCCGAGCAACTCATCAACAACAAACTACAGCTCGCCAACATCGGAGAGTAGTGACGCTACATACTATTCCAAGTAATCCGAGTGCCCAATATAAGTAATCCTACAATGGGGCAAATAAAAAATCCAAAATGCAACTAAAGCCGGCCAATGTCGAATTTTCAACTTAACCAGACAAGATAAAACTAACACTTAACCTTATACTACTACTATGATCTAAAACCGTATAATTTGTATATAGTACATTATACATATATTCGAGATCAGTCAATGCATATCACTCGTAGCATTCAGTCAGAGTTCAGTATCAGTGTAGATTACTCACTTTATAAATTGAAACCTCTTGCAATCCAAAGTATCTATTTTGAAATTTCAACTTCTCTCGTAATTGGCATTTCTTCATTTTGCACCATAGCCCCAATTGTTTTAGGTAGGAAGTACTATGAACATTGGTGAAAGTTTTAATTCCTAACTTGGTTTATTTATTATTTTTATTTTACCTTATAAATAGGTTTTGTTCTTATGTGCTTGCCTTCCAGTTTGTTTTATTTTTAACTTAATTTAAAATCGTATTTAACTTTTTGCAATGCATTTTATTAACATTTAACAATAAACTAATGTAAAGCCCAACAATTTTAACTGAAAACCTGCACATACCTTGTTATTATAAATTGTATATTGCAACATTTTTTTTGTTTGTTTATAATTTTGATTATATTTTTAGCGCCGTTTCAATTGAGTCCGTATAGCCGTATAAAGTCCACAGACAAAGCGCTTCAAATCACTTAGTAAATACACCCGCACACACACACGATTATAAAATGCAAACAAAACTGTATAAACTATATATTTATAATACGGAAGTAGAGCTGTTGTAAAAGTCTAGTATATGTTGGCTTTTAACATTTATATATATATGTGTATATTCAAACATATTAATATGTAAGTATTTTCGTTCGACTTATAAAGCTAAGTTCTCTGCTGTGCTAACCTTCAAGTGTAACTAATAAATACTTGTTAAACATTTGGTGTACTCTTGCAATTAACTTACGGATTTTGCTTAAAAATACTTATAATAATGAAATAGTAGCAAAAAATAAAAATATTAATAGGTTTACCAGATAAAACCACGCGTTATTTAGCTTACTAATCTACTAGTGTGACAATAACTAGATTATTTTAAAGTTACAAAAGATTATTTGGACAGCCAAAACAGATAATTTCAAGTCAAAGGTCGCTAGCCAAACCAACTGAAAGTTATATATGGTAATATACACAAGACCATATTTTCTATCTCCAAGACGAGACCGTTACACAGCGCGCGATTTTCATATTTTTTTACAGTTATAAATATTAATACCAAAAATCCTGCAATCAGTTAGCTAGTCAATTTTATTATAGTATATACTGTATTTGTATTTGTAGAACTGCTTTTATTAGTACTATGTATTGTCTTCAGTGTCTTACAATGCTTAAGGCTTTTTTTAATTTTTATTTATGCTTACGCTTATTATCTTTGATGTACTTCTTTACTATAAAAATTCCTTCTTTTTATTTTCGCTTTAAGCTTTAGTGTTTTGTACAATAAAAATACCAAATTATAACTTGTATTTTATTCAAATGTTTCTCAAATTCTTTGTTCTCTATCAGTAACTAATACTTATTGAATATTTAAAGTTTCTAAAGGTCCCCAAGTTAATTGATTACAAGTAGTATCTCATTTGTGATCCATGCTCATTAGTTCGCTGCATTTATACAAAATTGATCACACAATTGACATTTTACTTTCTTCGCCTTCTCTTCACATCCATTGCCCAACCAAACAACAAACAACAAACCACACACAACAACAACATCAACATCAACAACAACACACTCACAGTGACACAATACCCGAGGAGTCAACCTACCAGCATGGACACTCCAAGTCGCTCTGCGAGCCCAACGATAGCGATGATTGGGACGCAGTCCCACTTGCATCCGCTTCCTCTTCCGGCGCCAAGAGCGAGAAAGTGATGAACAGTGGCAGGGAACCACTGCTGCCTCAACGCTTAACATCGACGCCTCGTGCTCAAATCCGTCACAAGAACGCTGGTGCGGTGGGTGGGGCAGCTGTAGGCGTATCTGGCAGCAAGAATCAGGTGACAACAGCCCTGTTGGGCTATCAGGATACCGATAGCGATGAGGACGATGATGAGGGCGAGGATTTCGATTTGTACGATGATGAGAACATTGTGGTGACTACATTCACAACGCCAGCAACACCACGTCTTCAAGAGCTAGGCAGGAGAGGTGGGTCTGGTGGAGCTGCTGGGGGGTCCGGCGGGGGCACCACCACCACCACAACGATTCGCCTGACGCGAAAAAATGATGAAAGCATCATTTGAGTCAATGCCGCAGTTACTCCTCCAGCCATTTGCAGATCACGTTCCAAGGCAAGACGTCGTTTCCAATACGAAATGTTCTACTAAGATCAGCAACGATTACGTCACAGCTAATATATATACATATAATTTAATATGCATACACTCAGAAAAAAAGAAGTTAATTGTTCCAAATTCAGAATGAATCTTGTCCAATAATTCAAGTACTCCAGTTAAGAACCTTGATTGTAAAAAGTCTTCTGTTCTTGATTCCGATTTTACTTACATTCAAAATAGCCTTTTTTCTGAGTGTACGTTTGTTTGTATATAAAAGAACATTTTGAACAAATAAACAATTAAGCTATTTCTGGCCCCACGAAAACTTAATAGAATTGAAAAGCCTACCTTTTCTTGGCAGCTTAATGATATATTTGTCCGATCTGGCTGATTTCTTGCCTTAATTCAAATTTGAGAAAAACCTCCAGAAATTAGAACTACCCCAGAAACCAAATACACCTGTGCTCTGACTGCAAGTACCAGAAGAACAAAAAATACTTTTATAAAAAAAAAAAAGTAAGCTATTTTGGCCCCACGAAAACTAAATACAATTGAAAAGCCTGCTTTTTCATGCCTAGATCATATCAAATGTATTGTATTTGTTTATCAATCAAAACGAAAATAAAATAAATACTGCAGTTGTGAATGCAGTGCCAGCAGTATTTTTACAAGCACCAACATCCAAATTAGTGGCGAAATCTAACTGCAAAGTACCAGGCGAACAGAAATAGCAGCTAAACGCTGCAGCTTTTTTTTTTTTTTTTTATTTAAGGCCAGCGCAAAAGCATGCAATTTGAAAATCATGCGTAGCAGCCGAATATTGCAGCATTTATTTTCACTATAAAAGTATGCAGCACTATTAATTAGGCCTTGGTTTAAGGCCAGTACTTGCAGTCAGAAAACAGGTGTATTTGGGCAAAACTCAATCAAAACGAAAATAAAATACTGCAGCAACATCAAAATTTGGGCCGAAATATAACTGCAAGTACCAGGCGACATATATCGACTCGGCTGTTGATGCTGATCAAGAATATATATAATTAATAGGGTCGGCGATGCTTCCTGCTGCATGTTACATACTTATGCACATAACCATTTACCCTTTTTATGGGTTCAAGGGTATAAAGAAGGTTTAAAAAAAAAAAAAGCTTTACTTTTATAATATGTACCAATAACATATTGTATATAATAAAAATAAAATAATTATTGTAGGTACGAGTTTCAGTTAACAAACAACAATTATCGCTTGCTTCTTCGATTGTTAACTAACTATATTGTATTTCAACTAGCTTATTGCTAATGTGTTCCAGAAACAATTGTGTTAATTACTAAACAAATTTAGCCAAACTTTTGATTAAGTCGTAACTATTTAGTTAATTAAATTGAAGTTTTGCTTTTAGTTTAGTCAAATTTTTAACAGAATATTCGATAAACGTACATTTATACAATTAATTATAACTGTGTTGCATACGGTACAGATAAAGTGTTTAGTTCAATTTTAGTCGTACTTACCGTAGAAAGATTGAAAATTAGCTACATTGGAAGCATGTAAAAAAAGTATCCCGGAATATAAAGCCGCCAGGAGTCGAAAAGCTAGATAATAAACACTAACTTTAAGCAAACTAATAGCTAAACACATTTATATATGTATATGTATACTAACTATAGTATAGATTTTTGGTAAGAGTTATGTAATTTATAAATTATTTTTGTAAACATTTACGAGCCACAATTAATGTGAAAGATAGAACGAGGGTCTAAATCGCATATGAATGCGTCAAATTAGACTGTATGACTAGAACGAACCACATTTAAAAGATTCACAAATTTAAATCGATGTTAAGGAAATCCAAACAAACAATGGAACAGGCCTCTCGCTTACACTGAGCGCTAATTACTAACCTTTAAAAATAAATTGAAAACACGTGCAAGGCGCTTAGTAGTAGAGGTTTATTTATAATTTGTTTAGAGCTTAAGTGACTCTTTGTGTTAGTTGATCCAAGAAATTGCCTTTTATATGTGCACATGGAAGCTGAATTCAAATACGATATTTCAGTTAACAATGCATATAATACCATTTTATTGTGAGCTGCTAACTAACTATAAAAAATCTGTGTTTAGTTTAAAAAAAACTATGATTTAATCGAAAGACAATAAACAGCTGCAAGAAACTACTTGTAAATTGTCATTTCACATAAAACAAATGAAAAAAAAAAAACTTTGAAAAACAAAAACGAAACAAGAAATTAAAAAATCAGAGCTGTGTTACTTATGAGCGCGTTTTCTATATAAATTTTAGTAAAATGCACAAAATGGAAAGATACAAGTTTGTGAAATCGGAACGCTGGTGACATAAACACCAAACACTTTATATAAAAAACGACAGCTCATAAACTGAATTGCTTAAAAGCATCAACTTAAAATTAAAGAAAGAAAATACCAAGCTGAAATTCGAAAATAGTTTGCAATTTTAATACTGTAGGCCTTAAGTTGTGCATATTTAAAGAAAATAATTAAATAACGTAACATAAATAGCGAACAAACTTAAAATACAGCTATTAAAACCAAAACTCACCATATTTAGCAAAACACAAATTAAACCGAAAAAAAATTAAAAAAAAAAACAAAATAAGAAAACTTGTAAACTGTTAAACTGATTTTAAATATTGTATAAGTGAATTTTACTAAAATAAATGCAAACAAAATTACAAATATATATGTCTTTTAGTTAATATTTAGCACCAGCTGAGCCACCTAAAAATGCTGCGCTTCTTGGGCAGCTGCCACTCCATGACGACGTCACGACCCAACAGTCGATTACCGTTATCCTGCAAAAAAGTCCTATTGCACTTGAATTTAACGTAGGCTAAGCCGATTAACTGTTCATCTCTCAGCTTGTATGTGTGTATCGATTGAATCGTCCCACGCAGTCGCTTTTCCGATATGTCATCGCCGCGCCAGTATTGCCAAAAGCGCTGCAAAGGACCTTTGATCGCGATTTTAATTTGAAATGGTTCGCTTTCAGTCAGGGGCTCTGCGTAAGTACAGAATACGAATATCTAAAGAATCGAAAATTAAAAATTAACAAAAACAAAACACAAAGCGTAAGTAAATAAGCCCCAGTAATTATCAAAATATTATGCACACCATTTTTTTTTTGTTGTTTTGAAATTCCGTTTATACATTTATTTCACCAAATATGTGTGTAATTATTATTTGATTTTTTTTTTTTAATTTAATAATCTTAATTCTTTTGAAACTGATATAGTTTAATATGTTTAATGCCTTTTGTAATTGTTTGCTTTTCTTGTAGAACTTTCTATTTATACTTTCTGTATAGTATGTATTTATGCATGTATTTATTTTTCTATGCTGAAGACGAGAACCGAGCTTTCGACACATGAAAATTAAGTTCCAAGTGCATATGTTACATATGTATTTTTGTATTTTGTATTTCGTATATTGTATATAAATTTATATTGTATGTATGTAGCTACGTAGGTAAATATGTATATCGATGGTCATCATTTCGCATTTAAAGTGTGTCTGTATGTGTGCCTGTGCTAGCTAATGCGTACATAAATTTTTGCTATTTATTTTTTAATTTTATAAATATTAAATGTTTTAATATTTCTTTTAAAGTTTAGTTAAATTCATGAACTCTTTAACAATACGAAAAACAAATACGCTTATGTGAGCATTATATGTATGCAAGTGTGTGTGTGTGTGTGAGTTTGTTTGTTGTGAGAGTTTATGTGTTTTTGGCTCTAAAATATGTGTGCATCTCATACTTTTTATAAACATAAATTGCTTTGGTTGTTTATATATTTTGTTTGCCACTATCCAACATTTTGCTAAAGAAATTTGTAGTATTTACTAGATGTAGTATATGTTTTTTTTTTATAATGTATGCATATAGCTTTCATATTATAATTGTTATTTTATTTTATTTAATTTATAATTAAACCAACATTAGCCACAGACATATGTAAATATGTATTGTAAGTGCATACCAAACTCAGCTAAAAACTTGCCAAACTTAAATTCTAGTTCAGGCAAGTATAAAGCAGAGAAATTTTTCATTTGGTTTATTTGATTCCATTGATATAGTTATAGGGCCTATAGACGCATATTATGTATAGTATATATGCAATAACAATTTATCATTTTGAAAGGCAATCGAGAGTGTGTTTTCATTATGTTTTTCATATAGCATAGATACAATATATATTTAAGATAGACTATAACTGTAACTAGCATTGAACTGACAGACAGCATAACAGAAAATAACATAATATAGCTATATGTGTGTACATATATGTGTTTGTATATATTTCATATAGTATTTATGTTTATATGTAGCTAAATTCAATCATGTAGCTCTAGTGAGTTCCTTCCTCTCTTTCTATCTCTAGTCCCAAGTTTTATACAATATCCTTTTTTTTACAACTATATTCCCGCTAATAGCTCAAAAAGAGTTGTAAACAATTCCGAATAAAGATATAACTAAATTATGGCAGTTAATATAGTAAGCGCTTAGAATAGTAGACAATAACTTAAAAAAAATAATAATATGAACAAAAAATACATACTTACATAAAGTAAAGCAATCCTAAGATGTTTTTGAGTATTGCCAAATACTGTTGTTGTGTGTGTGTATGTTTGTGTGTGCTTAAAAGCCTTAATCCCTCATTCAGAATATTACGTGTATTTTTGTAAATGTTTGTATAATGTTGAATGGTCATCATGCTTAGTATTTAGTTAACAATTAATATTAAAAATTTGTTGCTAATTATATATACAAATACAAATATATACGCATATTATTGGAAACACAGAAAACCATCTTTATATATGTGTGTGTTTATCATTAGGTAATTAGTATATATGTATATTTCCATATTTTTTACGATTATACGATTTTTTTGGGGAAAAACATTTTTAATATATATATAGTATGTATGTAGGTTTGAAACACATCTAATACAACAAAATGTTAAATCTTCTTTGATATAATTTAATGTTTGTTTCATTTTTTATGAATATTAGTGTATACATATATATTTATATACTTTTCAATATGTTTGTATGTAACTTGATTTCAATTGCGATTTGTTTTTCAATGGTAGTTTGATTACAATAATGAGAGCTTTGAAATTGCACATTTGATTTTATGAGAATGTTTATGTATTTAAATAGATACCTCAATTTCGGAACATTTTGAACATTACAAATACTTACAGGTTATAGTTCCTAGAATTTTTTTCAATGTAAATACTTTAAAGCTGCCATAATGCAGTAAAACATTAAATTCAAAGATAAAAATCTGTTTTGATACATGTATGTGAAAAACTTTAATATACTTCCAAATAGCTATTAAAACTCAACAGATATTTTGAATTTGTGAGGCTATGCGTTAATGGCAAGCTAAAAATCTGCAAGCTTTAAAAAAAACAACTAATATTTAAATGTCTCTCTAAATGTTGACTACGATTTAGGTTATTATTTTTGTGTAATTCTGAAAAACTTAATAAACTAATGGACGACATTAAAGTCGCATATATTTGTTGTGGTAGTTGTTGTGTGAAGCGTTATCCTGTCACCGCTTAGAGACCAAAGACGATGGCTTGTTATACATTTCCTGTACGCAGCAGTGGAAAAGTTAAGGAATTTAAATACAAGTTTAATTAGAACTTAGTTTTCGAATTATTTATGTACAGAAGGGAACATTTATAATGTATAAATAATAGCATAATAAAGTACAAAATAAATACAAAACCAATAAGCTACTAAAATGGATGTATACAAATATGTATATGCACGTAGGTGCAAATCAATATTGGTTAAAGCTAAAGATTGGCTAACAAGAATACAATTTGCAATAGATTTATGGAGTGAGGACCATTTAACTTAAAATTAAATAATTTCTACACAACTAAATAATAACAATTAACAATAATATAGATACATCATCATGAGGGTAGACAAAGCAACCAATTATAACTAAACATCATACGATAATAACTAGCTTTCAAAACGGGAAGCGTGGCGAGAACAAATTGGCGTTACTTATTCGATTCATTGAGCCAAAATTATAAAAAAAAGAGAGTACAAAATATAAAGTAAGGCTGGAATGTGTGAGAGCGCGTGTTTTGGGAGAGCTACTTGTAAAGCATCGTCATGGTTGTTTTTGTTGTTGTTGTGTAAAGCGTTGTTTGGCATGAGATTCACTTTGCCTTAGTGCCATTTACTTTCGCTGTCTTACCGGATGTGACAAATGGACCCACATAGTTGCTGGGAAATAGTCCAGATAGGCCACTTAGTTCGCCTCGCCACCATTCCGGCTCGTCGCGACCCAGAACGCTAATGATGTCATCCTTTTCGAACGAGAGCTCATCATCGTTTTGTGCTTTGTATGGATAAAGAGCAATCACTTTGTCTGCAAGAAAATTACTTTGTAGTGTAATGAACATTGTTACAATTATATTCGAGAAACGTACCCAATATCTGTTCCGTCATTTCAATGCGGCTGCCGGAGACAGGCGTATTGCGACCGCTGTTGCGCCCACCTTGAAGCACCTTTACATATGTGGCGGGGAACCAACCTATTTGACGACGCCGGCCCTTGGCCTGCAGCTCACCCTCCCACCAGCCCGAGTCGGTCTTCTTGCGTATCATGATCAGTTGGCCGCGTGTCAGCGACAGTTGCTCGGTGCTAGTCGCCTCATACGGAGCAATAACTTGTGCAATCTCCGAACGCTTGGCACGCATGCCCTGCAAAACAATTGAAATCCAATTTGGTATTAGTTTTGACTTGTGAAAAATGGAATGCACGCGTATAAATAAAATGTAGGTCAACTATTTACGGGTGTCATGGAAGAAGTTCGTGACATGGGCCGGCTGTAGCTCTCGGCCGGTTCGCTCTGTGACTTGGATTGTGTATTTATTTGCGATACTTCAGTGTCGAGATCTTCGTGCGACTCCTCCAGCTCAACGGGCTGTGCCTGTGACTCAGACGGCACCTGCTGCACCTGCTCCGGCTGGAATTGTGCCTCTGGTGGAGCAGCATACGCAGCGCTGCCATTGAGTGTAACCTCCTGTACGAGCTTGATGAGTTATGGTATTTGGGGTTGGCGTTGTTGGTATATTATATTTAGCAAATGAAAAGCATTGGATTAGTAGATGAGCACATGATGGTTAACTACGAGTTATATTTGAATGACCTTGCAGAAGGTAATTGACTATAAACACTACAGTCCTACATAATCAAGAGTATATTTGAATAATTTATAATATATGTTAATTAAATATGAAAACTGTATTCATTTCGGATATAGTTTCTATAGGAAAAACAGTGCACATAACTTTGGTCTGCAAGGATGTTCAAACTTTTACTTATAAAGAATGTACTTCACTCACCTGTTCTAAAGCTTCAGGCTCACTGGTATCCAAAACAGGATTGGCGACGACAGATGTTCCAACATCCGCTTTTTGCACATAGTTCGATGGGAACATGCCAGTGCGATTGCCAATGGTGCCTGTCCACCATTCACCCTCCTTTTTGATGACCATAACCATTTCGCCGGCGCCAAAGCTAAGATCACCCTCCTCGGCGGACTCATAAGGATATGCGGCTATATAGTATTCCACATCGCTGGAAGCAGCAGCAGCAGCAGCTGGAGAAGTAGCATCATCAGCAGTTGCCAACTCCAATTCTGCAGACATGGCATTATTGTCCAAGTAGGTATCGCGGACGACCTCAGGTTCGGCAACAGCTGCAACCGCCGTTGGCAAAGCGGCTGAATCGTCCTCCAGTTTCTCCACGTAGGACTCGGGGAACCAGCCAGTGTGTCCATTGATCTCGCCAGCCAACCAACCCGGTTCAGCGTTCTGCTCCAAGGGTACCAGTATGATATCGCCTGGCACAAATGTTATCTCCTCCGCGTTGCGCGCATTAAACTCATATACGGCGCGATATTTGACGAAACCTTCGGGCGCCGGTCCGCTGAGATCGACAGGAACTGCTGCCACAGCGGCAGCGGCTGTGTCATTGGTCAATCCATATTCGCCATAGGCATCGGCGGCTGTTGCTCCAGCTGCTGGTAAACTGGCTGCGTTGTTGCTCCAGGCGCTGCTCGTTTCCCAAGTCGATGTGGCCGTAATAGCGGCTGCCTCGTTTTTGCGATTGTATTTTAACTCTAGTACCGCAGTGCGCTGCATGTCGTATTCCTTGTACAGATCCTCGCATTTGTTGATTAGCGCTGACAGCTCGGCCTTTAGCTCCTGCATGCTCACATCGTTTGTGTTGAGATCCTCTTTTTTGGACTCGATTTCCTTCTTAATATTCTCCACCTTGTCTTTGATTTGATTAATAAGAAGCTATAACAAATCAAATCCGTATCGTTTTATTGCAATCATATACATTAATATTTGAGTCACCCACCTGCTTGTGTGCAAACGCTGCAGTTAACTGCTCCTGCTGTGCTGCGTCACCAGCGACACCAGCGGTCACCTTGTTTTTCGAGTCCCATTTGCCGCGCTCTTGCGTCAGCTGCATAAGCTTGGCGTTCTGCTCTTTGATGCGAGTCTTCAGTTGCGCCATTTCGCTCATCGAAGTGTCGCGCTGTGTGCGCATGCCATCAATAACGGATTTAACATTGGTCACACCGGCGCGCGTGTCGCATATCTTCTGCGATAAATCCTTGATCTAAAAATGTTAAAATAATAGATGAGTTGCATATTTGCTTAGTGTTTTGAATTATTTCTAATTTGCAACCTTCTCGTTAAGCGTGCTGAGCTCCACATTTAGTTGAGTATTGTGTGCCTTCTGCTTGAGCACGCGCTCCTGTTCCCGCTGCTTCTGTGCATTCATTTCGGCAATGCGTGCCTGTTCCCATTCCTGCTGGCGCTGCTTCTCCAGTTCCCTGCAGAAACACAAGTGATAAGTAATAATTAAACAATGTGGCTGCATCTTTACTCACTTTCTGGCCACTTCTTTGGCCTCTAGTTCCCGCTTGCGCTGCTCCTCTTTTTCCTGTTCAATCTCGCGCTGGCGCTGCAATTGTCTCTCCAATTCCTCCTTCTGCTTTCTTTCGGCTTCGAGGCGCGCCTTTTCACGCTTGTCCGCCTCCTCGCGTTCTTTACGCTCGCGCTCCTCTCGCTCTTTGCGCTGCTGATCCTCTATTAGCTTACGCCTGCGATCCAGCTCTACCTTGCCCTTCTCATAGTTCTCCTTGCGTTTGTCTTCAAACGAAGCTGTGAAGATTTTAGCAATTACTTTAGGTAAATGATATGGTATCTCATTACTTACTTTGCGACAAGCCTGCTAGCATATCTGCATCTGACATGGCACCGCCCTGTGATGACACCGAGGTGTGTCGCGAAGCCGGCTGCGAGCCAGGTCGTGAGCTTGCGCCCGAAACGGAACCCGGCCGTGATTTTACCTTACGCAAACTTGGAGGCACCCAATCGAGCGGCAGGCTGACGGGTATCTTTTCCCCAGCCATAGCCTTCTCACAAAGAAACATGGCCAATATGAACTCATCGCAGCTTAGCTTTCCATCGCCATCCACATCGGCCAGCGTCCAGATCTGTGCAAGGGTCACCTGCGGCAGCTTACTCTGGACAAGGACACTACGCGCCTGTGGGCCCGTCAAGTACCCAGAACGTGTACGATCATTAGCATTAAAGACCTGCGTATATTTGCGTTTCTGTGCCGCCTGCACCGCCCACTCTCCTTGACTGTTAATGGGAAAAGAAAATGATTAAAATGAGCTCAATAAAAAGACAATATTTTCGCAACTTACGGCGACTCAATAGAAGGAGCCCGCTCCGAAATGGACATATGGCGACTGGGTGGATTGCTTTGCGGTGGCGATACAATCGCTGCAGGTACAGCAGCAACGGGCACCGGCGCTGCAATTGGAGCTGGAATCGGTGGCACCACAACTGGCGGAGCGATAACAGGAGCGGGCACGGGGGCCGGCACAGCAGCAGCAATGGTTTTAAGCGGATCTATTGGACTCATCGAACTGGTTGAACCACGTGGCGTCATCATAGGCGTTGCTCCGTCCGCTAATGAGCTGAGCAATGTGGGCGGTAGCGTTTTTGGCACTTCCAAGCCGCGCAGCTTCAGATTGATTAGCTTGCATGCTATGCTGAACTCATTAATATTCATTTTTCCATCGGAATCCGTGTCAGCCAGTGCCCTGCAAATACATACATATATTAAGTACACAAGTAATACATTAGAGATGAGTGCGTTATTCGTGACTGAATCTTGAGGGACAGTTTTTTTTTTTTGTCTTTATTATTGCGATTATCATACATATTTGAAATGTTCCGATTTTTTATTTTTCCTTTCACAAAAAAAATTTAGAACATTCTTCCATATTTGCACATCTCTAGTGCATTATCAAATACATAAACCCGAACAAAACAAAGAGTCAGCAAAATATCTTTTGTTATTTTGTTCTTATCTTTTGGCCGATAAATACAAAACACAATACAAACAAAATATGAGTCAGTTTTGATACTCACCATATTTGGCCCAAGATCAGTGGCGGAAGCTGCGACTGCAAAAAGAATCCTTTTGCCTGGGCTCCAGTTACAAAGCCGCCCTGAGGTTGCAGCGCCCTAAACTGCTCCTGGTACTTGAACTTCTCCCGCGCGGTGACCGCCCACGCATCAACTGCTGGATTCATTTTATTGGCCTTTTTCTGTGTCTACTTTCCTTTGAGTGTGAGTGCGAGTGCGAGTGCGAGCTACTGTTATGCCTTTTTTTTCGCAAAATATCTGCTTGCGCTGTATGACTGTATGTATGCTTATGTGTGTTGCTGGCGCTGGCGTAAAGCGTGTGTATTTTTCGTAACCGACTCTGACTCCCCCACAACAGCAACAACAACAACAAAACTAGCTCGTAGTCCCAGTTGTGTGTGTGTGTGTTTTGTTCTTGTTTAATGCGCTCTCTTCGGCCGCTGCTGAGTACACATCAAATACATGTCATGCTCCTCCACTGCACACACACACTCTCACACATTCATTCGCTCACTTGCGCTGGCTTACGCTCTTTTACTATTGAGTTTTCGTTTTGCTCCCACCACCCCACAATTTTTCACAATGGATTTTTATGGTTTACCTAAAATGCAATTGCATATTTTTAGAAAGTCACTCTACTACAACCAACAACAACATCAAACAATAACAACAAACAAGCACATTGGCTTCAAATAAATGTTGTAGAAATGAAAGTAGTATCGGAATGGTGCCTCTTAATTTTTGTGGGCGTTTTTGTAACTCAAAAAAATTCACCTTTACACAGAGTTAGTATTGATTTATTTTGTACATCTTTGCTTTAGTTTTGTACTGTGCATTGTTATCGCACAAGTGCTTACTTTTCATTTGAAAACTAAATTTCTTAGGCTTTAATTCTTAAATTTTTTTTTTGTCGTGCTAACTTCACGAACAACCAAAACTGTCTTCTTCTTTTCCTTTCAGTCGTTCACCGAACGAACTTTGAACTAGTTTGCCGATTTAAGCGCAACTGGTTCCAAGTGCTTATTTTTTGATTGTGTGTCAAGTTAGCAGCGTTTTTCTTGTTCACTTTTTCAAGCTATTTTCCAGCACTGCTATCGATATCCATAGTGAATCTAAACAACATTGCAACACTGGCACATTGGCTCTTCTCTAGCACATCGATAATTACCCGATTTGCAACTTTCACATCTCTCATCCTTTTCTTGCAAGCACGTGTGACGACTGGTAATATCAGCTAAAGTAAACTGGTAAAAAATATGTAACAAAATGTCGGAAACTTCAGAAGACGAACAAGCGCAATTGCAAACAAGTGAAGAAGAGCTAAGCGGTGAGGAAGAACAAGAAGAAGACGTCGAAGCCGAGGAAGAAGATAACGAAGATGAACAGGCTGCAAGCGGTTCGGATGAAGCTGACGACAAAGAGGTGCCAAAAGAGGAAAAACCACTGACATGGAAAGATCTAGTAAATATACTCAACATAACCAAATACTGTGCACGCTATAACACGATAAAAAATTATTTATTTAAGGGCCTTAACGAAACGTTGTGCAAAGCGTGCGAAGAGCTCAAGTGGAAGGCGCCCTCAAAAATTCAAAAAGAGGCCATACCTGTCGCACTGCAGGGCAAAGATGTTATTGGCCTGGCCGAAACGGGTTCTGGTAAAACAGGCGCCTTCGCCCTGCCAATTTTACATGCACTGCTCGAGAATCCGCAGAGATATTTTGCACTCGTGCTAACACCCACTCGTGAATTGGCCTTCCAAATAGGAGAACAGTTTGAGGCATTGGGTGAGTTATTGACACTAAATTTGCATCATCACCAAATAAACTATGATGTGAAAACCCTTTTTGATTTTATGTTCCTAAACGTAAAAATGAAATTATAATTTCTTTTTTCGTCACTACCTCTGAGTAAAATTAAAATCCTACAGAAGATATGTGCCATCCTTTGCATCTGATTAAAGAGGACATTTTTTTTTATTTTCCCATAGGCAGTGGGATTGGCATCAAGTGCTGCGTCATTGTTGGCGGCATGGATATGGTTGCCCAGGGTCTGCAGTTGGCCAAAAAGCCTCATATTATTATTGCCACACCCGGTCGCCTGGTGGATCATCTAGAAAACTTGAAAGGCTTCAATTTGAAAGCGATCAAATATCTGGTCATGGACGAGGCAGATCGCATACTGAACATGGATTTTGAGGTGGAGCTCGACAAAATCTTGAAGGTGTTGCCGCGTGAGCGACGCACTTTTCTATTCAGCGCCACAATGACGAAGAAAGTCAAGAAGCTGCAGCGTGCCTCCCTGAAAGATCCTGTCAAAGTGGAGGTCTCGAATAAGTATCAAACAGTGGATCAACTGCAACAGTACTATCTCTTTGTACCAGTCAAATACAAAGATGTCTACCTGGTGCATATCCTAAATGAACTTGCAGGAAACAGCTTCATGATATTCTGCAGTACCTGCAATAATACAGTAAAGACTGCTCTTATGTTGCGCGCATTGGGTTTGGCTGCCATTCCATTGCATGGCCAAATGTCTCAGAATAAGCGTCTGGCGGCTCTTAACAAATTTAAAGCGAAAAATCGCTCCATATTGATATCAACAGATGTGGCATCGCGTGGCTTAGATATTCCCCATGTGGATGTGGTAGTCAACTTTGATATACCCACCCACAGCAAAGACTATATCCATCGGGTTGGTCGCACAGCGCGTGCCGGTCGTTCCGGCCAGGCCATAACCATTGTCAGTCAATATGATATTGAGCTGTACCAGCGCATTGAGCAACTGCTGGGCAAGCAGTTACCGCTATACAAGTGCGAAGAGGACGAGGTGATGGCGCTACAAGAGCGCGTTGCCGAAGCGCAGCGCACTGCCAAACTGGAGCTCAAGGATCTGGAGGATAGCAAGGGCTACAAGGGTGGCAGAGGCAATAAGCGATCTGCCGGCGGCGGCGGCGATAATCACGATGATTCCGAGCAATTTACTGGCGCCCGCAAGCGCATGAAACCCATGGGTAGAGGTGGCAGAAGTGCCGGAAGTGGTCTTGGTAGAGGCGGTGCCGCCAAAAAGAATTGGAGCCGGGGTAAAAAAAGAAACTGACCATAAAAGAGTAGTTAAGTTTGTTTATATATATTATAATTAAAAAAATAAAAATAAATACACATTTCAATTGTGTAAAACTAAAAAAAATATAAAGTAATATAATATGTGGTAAGTATGAGCTGTTCAACAGCCTATAAATATCGGCAGTCAGTTGCTGCCAAAAAAGAGAAAAATGTTAAAATACCACCAATTAATTAAAGTTCAACATGTTATAATATAGATTTGCATACAACTTACACTTTGTCCAAGTAATGCGAAGTGAATACCAATATTCTTCTCGAAGGGCTTTTACAACCGATTATTCTGATCTGGTAGAAGTTTGTTGTCTGCATTATTTTTGAAAGTTGACTGTGCTGCTTGTTCCGCTGTTGTTGTGATATTGCTCATTAATGGCCACACAGACTCTAAGGCTCGTTTGTTTAAACCGAGCGGAGCATACATCAAAAGATTAACGATTTTCTGCAGAAGTGCCTTTTGATTCCTGTTGATGGCGTCGTGCGTGATGTACACCGCAAAATTCTCTGGGATCGGGAAATTCTTGTTGAACAAAATTCCCAGCTGTGCGATATAATTATACCAATCAGCAGTTTTCAGGATTTCAAACAGTTGGGCAAACAATTCGGGTAAGATATGTGCTTTATCAGGCTGCCACAAATGATTCATGAACTCTGCCGCTGCCATTTCAGTAGACAGCCCGGAGCGCACGAGTAGCTGATAAAGGTCGACAACAAAGGGCGCACAAAATTGAATATATAGACTGCAATCTTTAACCATGCCAATCAACTGATTGAACATACCGCGCCTGAAAAATACATCGGCGAAAATTGGGAAATATGTTTTAAACAGGATGCCATGCCACTTCATTAGGTCATAGTTTTCCCTGAGCAGATCATTAGGTTGTTGATTGAGGAGACGTTGCACTTCACCAGGGTTATTAAGATTGTGATTGCAAATCAATTTCTGACATACTCCATTCAAAAAGGGCCAGCACCTTATGCCAAATGTTGGATGGGCTGAATTTTGGTTTCCATTAGTAGTAAGTCCGCGTGAAGGATCTGGACGCTCAGGGGACAGCCGAATGGGTGGCGCAAAAAGAGGCATTGTCTTTGCGTGTTGTTCAGCTTGAATCGGCTGTCTGTTGGTGCCTCTGTTCATGGTTTGTGGCTGCTGCAAGAGTGGCTGCTGCAAGAATGGCTGCTGCAAGAGTGGCTGCTGCAAGTATGGCTGCTGCAAGAGTGGCTGCTGCATTTGTCTGTTTGAAAACTGCTCCCGATGGGTTTGCGGATTAGAGAGCTGTGACGGTCCCTGTTGCGACTGAAACGGACTCACAGACGCCTCAACTATTTTCTTCGGTACGGTGTTGCATTCGTTTGTAGTTTGTAGTTGTCTGACATTTTGATTGCGCATTGCCTGGCGCTGCTCTATGGTTAGAATTCGCGGTTTTTTCTTTATCATATGCTCCCGGTCGGTTTGAGCGATTTCAATTTGCGGCACAAACGGGCTAACAGAGGCCTCAACAACTTGCTTGGGTTTGATGTTGCATGCGTTTGTTGTTAATTGATTAACATTTTGAATGCGTCTTGGCTGCCATTGATCTGTAGAAAGATTTCCCGTTTTTCTCTGTGGCAGCTTTTTCTGCTCGGTTTGAGCTTGAGGCTGTTCTTGTGACGGCTCCAGTTGCTGCACGAACGGGCTAACAGAAGCCTCAATAACTTTCTTGGGTATGTGATGATTTTTCGAATTTTTTTGTCTCTGTGGCAAGTCCTGGTTTATTTGAGCCTTGGGCTGCTGCTCCACATTGATTGGAGTCTTAGTCAGCGTCTCCTGAGCCGGTTCCAGTTGCGGCACAAACGGGCTTACGGAAACCTCAACAGTTTTCTTGGGAATGCGATAGTTTATCAATTCGGACAATGATTCTTTTGATTTCTTTTGCATAGGTGACTGTTTCTGCGTTTGTTTTGCATCGTTCGTTGTAAGCATTCTATCCGTCATAAAGTCATCATCGCCATTCCAGGATGTCGCTACTGATATTGCATCAATGTCATCATCAGTATCATCATTATCTTTGTCACTATTTATATTGAAATCATCAATTGTTTTATCATTGTCATTATCATTGTCACTATTATTATTTATATCATCATTATCGTCTTCTTCATAATCGAGCAAATTATGGATTTGTGCATCCTCTTCCAGAGGGGTCTTATTAGTGAGAAACGTCAAATCCTCTTTCAGAGGGATCTTATTAGTGACAATCGGCAAATCATCTTCCAGAGGGGTTTTATTATTGAGAATCGGCAAATCCTCTTCCAGAGGGGTTTCATGAGTGAGAATCGGCATATCCTTTTCCAGAGTGGTGTTAGTGAGAATCGGCAAACTGGCCAAATTATCAAAAAAATCGGATGTATCACCAATTTCTTGATGAAGCTCAGTAAGCGTTTTGTCATTAAAGCTTGACAAGCATCGTTCAATTTCCTCAGCACCAGGAATATCATCAGTCAGCACATCGTCTATGTCATCAACCAATAATTTACTGATATCTTGACAGCTAGCTAATGGATCGACCAGTAGCATTGCCTCTTCAATTAACATATCTTGCATCTCATAATCCGATTTCTCTTCAGGCGACATTGTTAATGTAGCATTTCGAGACTCATCCAAGTCCTCGCTTTTAGTGCTGGCATGACATTTAAGTTCATTAAATATATCATCCATTTCTCGATCAGCAGATAGTTTCAGCTTAGGCAAGCTCAGATTTTCAACAATATCAAGAGTTGGTTTTATCTTCGATTCGGATAGACTAACGTATTCACCATCAGCAGCAGGATCATCTGTTGCTTTGTTTGTCAAATCAATAGCTGTCGGAGTGTTGTGCGCCGGTGTTTTATTAGCAGCGATCATCTGTGATAGCAAAAAAATTTCATTAGATGGCAGAAACTCAAGAAAGCTACAAACTAATAATTTAACTGCTTTTGAACGCAAATTGGAGCGCTTTGCTTTCGTTATAACTTGCGGTTGTTGTTTCGCCTGCTTCGGCGATGCATTCTTCTGCCTCATTTGCGAACGCGTTACTCTTTTTTCGATATTTAGATTATCCTCCTTTAAATCAAGTGCAATTTCTTCCTTCAACACATCTTTAGTTTCTTCTGGTTGTTTGATCTCTTTGTTTGGCATCTTTGCTGCTTTTGTTGTAGATTTCTCACTTGGCTGCAATATCAATGATTCCTCGTTTACTTTGCTCTTGTTTGGTTTTTTGGTGCTTTTCTATGGGCAATATATATAGGCGTAATGTATTATTAACTAATGGAACTAAACACACAGACCAGTAAAATCACCGTTATTTTTATTAAAAACAAGCATAATAGTTGGACGAAAAGATGGATGTACAGACGGAAAAATTGAAAAAGTGCATAAGTTTGTGGCTTATGATAATCTACGTAAATGCATTAGGCATTTTATAATAAAATATACGGTCCCTATGAATTGGATAATAATATATTTTAAAATCAGTTGATTCCTTACCTTGTTTTCTGACTGCTTTTTCTGTTCTTCTGATGGAGCCATTTTGACAATACGTGGTCGGCCACGTTTAGAAGTGCATGTTATAGGTATAGGTATTGCATTGTTTAATGCAGTCGATGTAGAAGGTGTATCTTGTGTTATTGTTTCAAAAACATTCTCCAGGGCAATAGGTGCGCCCCTTTTTGCCACTTTTTTTGTTGGTTTTTTTCTTCCCTTTTTGGGTTTTGTTGTAATAGGAGGATAGTCTGTCATACTGGCAGCAGATGTGTCAATTTTTATGCGCTTTTTCACGAAACACAGCGGTACAGATTCTTCATCTTCTTCCAAGTTAAATTTTGAAACTATATTTTCCTCCTGCAATAAAAAATAAAACAACAAAAATAAATATTTACATTTTTACGCTCCTTAACGATACTTACAGTATCCATGATTATAGATGGACCCGAGCCCGCTGTCATGTTGTTCCAGTAATCTTCGTAGTACATTTTCCACTGTTCTTCAGGATATTTATCCCTACCCAATCGTTTGACTATTTGCACCCACATCCGAAGTAAATCATGCTCACGCATCGTAGAAGGCAAATATTTCTACGCACGTTCAACTTTTATTTCGACGAAGAAAAACGTGACAAAGTGCGCCAGAGTCATAAGCGTTTTCACAAGTGCCGTTATGACGGGGCTGCAGTAAACCAAGCGATACCATCGCCTACATAAATGAGTACTTGGCAAAAGAGCTATCGATACTAAAGATACTCTCTGCTCTTTGCAATTTTAATATAAAATTAAAAGTTGACTCTGTATCGACATATTAATATTTATAATAGTAATCATAACACCAACAAGTGTTGCTTACTTCAACAGGTTTGTGATATTATAGCTTACAGGGATATCGATACCTTGCACCGCCGATTAGACAATGTAAAAAGTGTGTGTATCTGTCCCACCAAGAATCACATCGCGCCTAGAAAATTTACGCGCAATGTATTTGTGGGGTACTATTTTAAAACAAGTAAAACTTGTACGCATTAGGTACATACTAATTATATGATTACGCATTGACGTAGTTTTATTGGCCCAAAAGTACACATTACAATTATTCTAATTTAAAATGTCTACAATATAAAACAATATTAAAGGTCAAAATTTTACTAATTTTAAATATTTGCACAACGCACTCGGCCAATTACAATCGCGAGCCGCGAATACAGCCAGCTCATGGTTTGCCTAACACTGTACGTCAAAAAGTTCGCAGATGCCTTCATCGTTTTTCAGCACGAAATTAAAGTCTATTTGTGGTGGATTGAGTTGCACCAAAGGCGGATTTTCTAGAAGCACAAAAGAAAAACAACAACATTGTTACAACCGTAAAGTAAATAGTAAAGTTTAAAAAATATGCTACCTAAATCTGGATCATCGGGATAAAATCGCCTCATTGAGTGGCCAGCCATGTAGTTTTGAAAGATTATTTTCGCAGTCAGCTCATTCTCCAGTGCCTTCATTTCTTCCTTCTGTTCGGGATTACAGGAGTACGTATGCTCGTCTTTTATTATGTTTCCAGTTCCTGCACCTGCATCGCTGCTGTGCGACGGCGACGACGGTGGCGACGGCTCGTCCGAATATCTATCATCAAATGGCCCATCAGCATCGTTCGGATTTGTTGTACCCTTGCCCTGATTGGTTACCAAACGGATGTCGATTGTGCTGCCGTTGTCCAATGAGACGCGCAGCTCATTCTGTCAAAGCGTTTTAATTTAAAATGCAGAATTTGTTTCGATTGATAAATCCAGATAACTTACGTCACTACGCTGAATTTCCACTTCTTCGTCATGGTTTGGTATGGTAAAAACGGAATCATCGTCAAACTGCTTCAGTAGATCATCGCGTGTGACATACGCGTATGATTGATTGATTGGATCTTGCATGATATACTGCAAGTTCCGTTGCGCGTACTCCAATTGCCTATCCAAATCCTCTTCCGTCGATTTCAGTTGATTCGTTTGCTCACATGCAATGTCATAGTCCTTGCATTCCTTGGCATTGTTGAAACCGCCACCACTTTAAGGATTAGGAATGTTTGTTGACACACAGTTCAAAATTAGTTGCGGACTTAACAAGTAGAAATCTTTTAGAGGAATTTGCAAGATATATAAAGCATTGATATAACTTTTGTAAAAAAGCATACACACACACACCAAGATTTAAGGTAATTAGAAATGCTGTATATAAATGATTACATTTACCAATAACCTTAAGTTAAAACTGTAAAGTACAGCATTATAAAATGCAAATCTAGTTCTTACCGCCAACGCACTAGCGAACAATGTCTGCCTTTGTCGATAAGCCCTATACCCTCCAGGACATTGGTGATATCATAAATACGTCGCTTCTGCACGTCCAAGATTTTAGTTGCCTGTAAAGGTGAATATATAAAGTATGCTTAAGCAATCGCATGTTGAAAGCAAGTGTCGAGCAGGACTCACCTCTTTCAAATCTATGGTTCCTCCATTCCGCTTCATCAGGTCAACAAATTTTTGGGTCAGCAATACCAGAGAGCCCACAGAGCGCTGTTGCTGCTGTTGTGGACTGGGTTGTGTTGGTAGTGGTTGTTGTTGTTGTTGCTGCTGCTGCTGCTTCTGCATTTTGGGCTTTTGTTGCTGTTCCTGTGGCAGGTCATGGTGGAAAGTGCCATAGGGTTGTTTGGCAGGCTTAAAGTCTTCGTGTGCGCTGGCGGTGTCATCAATATCCGGACTGCTGCGGCTGGCAGTGATCCGCTGCTTGGCGACTATAGTCGCAGATTTACGCTTGTACATGGCGCGCACTCAAATAAAAGTAATAGTACAATGTTTGATGGCTAATTTGTAGGCGCTATCGGTTGGCTGCGTGTTTTAACAATGAAAATATTCGCTTATTTTTATTATAAATCTCAATTAAATACAAATGTTGGCGCTTGAGCACAATTCCGCCATTTATGTCACTTTTTTTCATTCTCCCAGCACTGCGCACCAGAGTTGCTCCCTATTAATTTATCGACCACCCGCCATCGCTTATCGTACAAATATGGTTGGCGCAATTATTTACATGTGGGTTTATAAGCTAAAATAACTGTACTTTTTTATAGTTCAACCAACGAGTAGGAAATAAAAGTTTTGGTGATTTTACGCCAATCGCAATATAAATAGTAATTTTGTCAGGCTGCACTGCAAACAATAGGTCTTGTACCACACCTATATCAATATATCGACGAACACGATTTATCGAACAAAAAAAAAACAAGGTTTGGTAATTAAATTTTTTTTTTTTTTAAATGTATAAAATTAAGTTAGTCATGCTATACTGCGATTTCACTGTCAAATTTCTGACTGACGTTTTAAAAGGCCTTACCACGTGTTACTCCGCGCCATGTGAGGCGCGAGGGGCGCCCTATTGCAGCTGGTTTAATTGCATGTGACAATGTACATATAAATGCTTACTTATTAACCTTAAATTGCAAAATTGTTTTTATTGACTTTTGTATTCTTGCTTTGTCATACATTTGCTTGGTATTAAACACATGTTGGGTATGTTCCAAGCCGATATTTTGTAATACCTCTTAATGGTTTGAACTAGCCATGCGCGCCCCCATGTTATACCAGGCTAAGTATTTTTCAACACTATTGATGTTTGCCCACCACTATTACTTGATTTGTTGTGTTCCTTCATACTGATTTGAAACAACGTGCACATAAGTAATTGGAAAAAAATTATTATAAATAAAATGCCTTCAAAAATGAAGCCAAGGCTCTCGCGAGGCGTATTGGATATGAAGTTTATGCAACGCACCAAAGCCAAAGTGGAAAAGGAGGATGATGACGAGCAGAGCCGTGCATTGTACTCAAATGAACTTAATCAAAAGATGCTAAATAGTAACTCGAATTTTATTGTCGAGCCAAGTTATTCCATTTGCGCCGGACTCATCGATGGCCGCCTTAGTTTTCGTGGCATGAACCCGGAGCTGGAACGACTTCTGGAGCTAGAGCGTGCAGAAAAGGAGGGCAAGTCGAAACCCCAGCAGCCCACAGAGATCAACGACGAAGAGATGGCAGAGACCTATTATGCCAATCAAAACCCGTCGCTAAGGAAAACAAACCACAAAAAATTTACGTCGCGGAATAATTTCAACAAACGCAATTCCGACGGAAACCAAAAGTTTCAAAAGAAGGAGCAATTCAAAAAGCCGCGGCAGGACGACGACGATATATAACGCTTTAATTAATTATGTTTGGACTTAGTTATTATTATAATATATTGTTAAATAAATTAGCTCAGCTGCATTCGTCCGGCTTCTGCTTAACCGCCTGCAGCGCATAGCACATTTGTGTGGAGTTAATCCAGCGCCAAGTGTTGCGCCAAAAGTCGTAGGTGCTGCCATTCACTAGCACCGTCTGACAGTTCACTGTAACAAAATGAAACAGTGCTGTAACGCATAGAAATTTGTATTGAAGGTTCTTACTTGTATCCAATATACGCTGCACATCCAGAGGTGCTATCATTTTACCCCAATGATGTGTGCCTCTTGGCGCTAGGTTTAGCACATATTCGCCAAGCACAACCCCGCCGAGCCACATTGGTAACGTTTGGTTCATGGTAGTTATAAAAATGGAGCCACCTTGCTTCAGTGTCTGCACACTGCTGTTAAGCAGCGCCACTTTATCATCCACATGCTCCAGGACCTCTGAGACAATAATCGCATCGTAGGAATCACAATTCGTTTTGGCATGCTGATCAATTGGCTCTACCATATAATGGACGCGGGCGCTTAGTTCTTGGCTGCAATTGGCCAAATGAGTGCGTGCCGTCTTGATGAGCTCTTCGCCAAGATCAATGCCAGTAACTTGAGCGCCCAAACGTGCCAGTTGCTCCGTTAGCAACCCAGCGCCACAGCCAACTTCCAATATATGTTGCCCATCCAGCACTTTTGTTGTGTTTATGTAATGCGGTTTGACTTCTCCACGCGCCACAATTCCATCGCGTATGAGTGGCACTCTATTTCGTTATTATTAAACAATTTAACAAAGTACATTAAATTGTTTAAACTACAAACCTGATTTCATTTAGGGCATGTAGCGCTGCCATCGGACCATTTTTGTTCCACCAATCAGACGCCAAATTTTCATGATGCTTTACCTCGCGCAATGTTTCTGTGCTTTGTTGATGTTGTGGAAACCCACCGGGCGCAGTGGAATCTAAGCTGATGTTTCTTGATAGCACGGTAACAAGTGTCTGACTAGTTCTGTTGCAGAGATTAATTATTAACATACATTAGATTGTAAAATGTTTTGCATACTTGCTGCGGTTTAGCACGATGAAATTTCGCAACATTTTGCTGTTTATTTATATGTTAAACAGCTGGTACTGTTTGTTAATTTTATGGAAAGCAATGTCGATTAATCGAACACAACTTTTGCATAATGCACAAGAACAAAAATCGAATAATTTTAGTGAGAATTGTAAAACATGATCTTTAATTTGTTTGTCGCCGCAAAATAGCACAAATTTAGCAAAATTTCGTACTTTAAAAAAATGAAGTCGATATGTAATCGGCCCCGATGTTATAACAAAAAATAACACATATGCATATGTTTTTTAATTAATCAGTCATTATTATTATTTTATTTGTAACGATTTCACTAACAATAACTAGAATGGTTCCTGCATTCTATAACAATCCGAGAAAATCTTCCACTTATCATTTTCAGCGGTTATAAGGAAAGATTGCTGAAAGTTCCGCATGGGCTGATCAGCGTACTTGACTGTCCCCGTGGCCAATATGGTATACGTCGTCTGATTACCCACTGCTGCATCCAGTATGGGCTGTGCGTCTAGCGTAGTCATTTGATGACGCGAGGAAGGTAGCTCCATGAAGTATTTTTCAATTGTGTCGCGTCCCTGTGCGCCATTGCCATTCCAACTAAAGTTAGCGCCCTCCAAATACAGTCGGCCCATCTGATTCCGGCGATTGTCCAGAGAGGCGTAGTACAACCGAGTAAAGTCTTCGGCCGTGCGGCAGCAGGCCTCCACTTTGCTTCTTAATTCGCTGTTCATTGTTTTTTTATTCGAAATATGATGGCCACTTTATGCGAGCGCTGAAATTTGTTGGAATTTATCGCCCTGTCGATAGGAATAGAAATGGTGAAATTTACAGACATTAATCGGAATTGTACACGGCATTGAAATGTACGTCAAGAATGTACGTCAAGATAGCAACGGTCACGTAGCACCGAAAATCGGTTATCGATAGTTTTAAAATTAAAAATTGTATTTTGACATGAAATCAATAAAGTAATGATGCAGAATTATAGAAAAATTTTTTTTTTTTTTTTTGATTTATTTATTGTTTTTTAATATTATGGCGATTTCAGGTTTTTGAATGGGTGGATTAAGTGATTTATGTTAGAAATGGTTCCCATTTCTCAAATATCTCAGTTTGCAGAGATATTATGCCTGAATTTTTAAAAATGAGTGAAGCTACCTCGGTGCCAGTCCCATACAAAATTGGCCGCCTAAATATGTGTCTTGTACTTAACCCTTAATATCTTTTTTTTACAGCTAATCGCCTTAAACGCGGTATATACAATATTAAAGCTACATTTTTGGAGAAGCTATTGCAGTTAAATTTACAGAAATTACCCCGCCATATTTTGAGAAAAAAAATTAAATGTAAATTAAAATAAGATAGTTCATAATGGAACTATTAGCTCTAACGTGAACTGAACTACTGCGCAACAGAAAGCTAACTGATTTGGAGCGGGCCATGGAGCTACGGCAGCTCAAAACATATGTTCAAAAGTAAACAAATGCTACCAGACACAAATGGTCGTGGTCTTTTTTTACATTTTATGAATTAAAATCACCAAAAATGTACTTAACAAGTTAATTAATGTTATTTATTAATCATTATATTGAATTAAATAGTATTTTTAAGAAAAAAAAAAATTTTTTGCAATTAAATAGTCATTTTATAAGAAAATAAAATATTCCATTTTGTCGCTTATCCCGCCTGTTGCTGTATGAATATATTGAACAGGTGGCACCTTTTTGTGTCGATAAGCAAAATCGTTGCTAGCTTTTATATATTTTTAGTTTTAGTGAACTATATTCTTGCAGCAGTTTACAACAAACAGCAATTCAGGCACCTCATCAAAAACTTTTCCCACAACATTGTGGACTAAGTGGCTTACACAATCTAAGGTGCTTAGTCCGCTAAAAGCAGCTCCATATTAGCTTCTCGGTCAGTAACAATTATTGGGGCATCTATTAACAAATCACAACCAAAGTCACGTAGAATGCTTTTCATTTTGTCTCTTATCACCTGAAAAATTTTTTTGCACATATATATTAAAATCAACTAAATAACAAACGTTTTATAATAGTTACCGATACAAGAGAATCCATCCATTGACTTTACTGCCAGCAGACGGTTTTTAAGAATTCCTTCTTTTATATAATGCTTCGTCAAGGATATATACATATATATAGAGAAGTCGTCCGTCCAAATATCCGAAGTTACGCCGTATCCATGTGTTTTAAACTCTTCTATTTCTCTTTTTATTTCATTAAAATGAAATTCATAAAGTGCTTTGATTTTCCCTGAGATACTTGTTGAGTTTGGCAAAAGCGAAGAAACAAAAAATTTGACCAAGGCTTTCAATCCGGTGTCTGCGGTTATAGCAAAGGATCGCCCATTTTTAACGGTCCATTCGGTAACCAACTTAGTGATTTTTTCTAACGGCATTTAACATAAGAGAGAGCGACAAACCTTTTTTTTAAATTCTTTTCTTCTTTTAACGCCCCCCACTCATGTACCCGCACACTCACTCATTCAATTCGTTTTGTGAGCGCACTCACTTATTCAAACCTGTTTGACTTTTTGCATTCAAATACACTCATGTCAATTTGTTCAGAACTAATGCCAGATTTTTCTAAAAAGGTAATTAGCTCGTTGCAGGAACGCAAAAGTTTACTTAATTCGGTGATTTCTTTAAATGCTTTTTCCACCATAATATTTAATAAATTATTAATGCAGTGATTATGATGGTTGTTTTGGAATGCGCTGATCAATTTGGATGTACGGTCGGTAACGACGATAACTTTGTCCTTATCCATTTTGCAATTAAACTTGCCTAATATATCCCTTATTTCTGACTTTATGCTAGTGCCTGAAAAAATAGTTTCATTAAATGTAAGAAAATAATAACATATAAACTTTAAAATTTAACTTACTTGTAAATGGGTAATTTTCCATGGATTTCACAGCAAGCAAGCGGCTGACCATTGCGCCATCTTTAATGCAGTGCAATGCACATGAAACATAAAATTGCTCTAAACAGTTGTCAGTCCACACATCTGAAGAAATACAATAGCCGGAGCTTTTAGCAATTTTAATATCCTTTTTAATAGTTTGGCTCTCCGATTTGTAAAGATCTGAAATCTTCTTTGCTAGATTCGAAGGGTGTGGTAAAAGAGTTTCAGTATTCACTCCATTTCCATATTGTGCGCCTATGCTGACGAATAGAGCAAGCAGTTTTTTAAGCCCACTGTCCTGCATAGTGTTTAAGGAACGACAGTTTTCAACAGTCCATTCGGTGGCAATTTCGATTATTTGTTTTTTAGTTTCAGAATCAACAATCGGTTCCGGGTCTTTTACGAGTATTTGCTTCATTTTCTTTACATAGCATTTGTGCTTTGCCAAGTTCGATGTGCAATTACTGTATTTAAGCACGGCGAAACATATCTTGCATCCCATAACTTTCGGAATTTGTGCACCATTTCCATTAATGACCAGCCCAAACATCTTCCAAACCTTACTACGGCCTCTTTTATATCGCAATTTGAATTCTTTGGACACCAGCTTAGCCCTAATTCCTTCAATTGAATTTTCTGTTGGATTCAACTAAATATAAAAATAATTGCATTAGTTAAAAAAAATTACTGATTACATTACATACAAATAAAATCAATCGTTTGTAGTAACAAGTGCCAGGAAACAAAAACAAAAATGTATCAAAACAAACGAAAATTTAAAGATAATATATTAAGAAAGTTGATTTTACGCTTTTCGTCAATACAACTTAAGGGTTAATACTTATATCAAATAACAAAGAAAGAAAGAAAGTCGTTCTTCCAAGCTCAGCTTAACGCTATTCGGCTACTTAAGCGTACATATTTTATAGAACAAACGTAAAGACTACAACCTTTTACAAGAAAACACAATACATTTATTATAAGCATGTGTATATTTTCGTTAACTTCGAATCTGTATACATACATTTTCTAAATTCATTTTTTGTATTATTATTTTTATGTTTCATTGAGCCGTCGCCATTCTTTCCGCCTTTCGCTTTAAAGAAATTTTTTTGAAGAAGTTCTTTTTTTGTGCCACAAGGGCGAGGCGCAGCTCGTCCTCCACATCCCCACTAGCGGAGTTCGGAATGGAGTCTGGAATAATATAGACAAATAAGAAAAATTTTAACAAACTGTTTTAACATTATTTCTTAAATATAATACCAAGAAGCGCTCTGTAAAATTTGGGTAATGATATGAATGCTTTTTTCTGTTTGACTCCATGAATATTGTATTGCTTCACGATGGTATCCGATAAAATACGTGGCAATCCCTTTCTTATGCCGACAGGGGCTAGAATTGCCTTCATTGCTGTCACCTGCAAAAAATAAGAAGGTACATATCATATAAGAACATACATCAATTTCATTTTAGCTAACTAACTTACATATATTTGTCGTGTACCCGGGTTAATCGCTTCCTCCAGCCTCAACATATCCTCTTCAATTTGCAGCGGAAAAATTTTAAATACTCCCTCGGACTGCTTTTTGTCATATACCAGCTGCCTAATGTAGACATTTTGATCCGCAATTTGATCAGTCAGCAGCTTCATTTGGGCCTCATGCTGAGTTTGTAGAACTTTTATTAATTCTAAAAAAACAAACAACACAATATGTTTATAATATAAAGAATGTGTAAATAATGTTTTAAATTACCTGTCTGGAAATCAATTTTTTTTTCTAAATTACGCAAACTTGTTGTGCAGCTGCAGTTGTTGCAAGATATATTTTCTTCTTTAAAAATCTAAAATATTTTACAGGGAAATAATTTATTTTCTTTAGGAATTTTCTTCACCAAACTTCTTCACGGGCATGCTGTGAAGTAATTTCTATCCTATTATTTGCACCTGCTCTTTTACGGAAAAATCTCTCTCTGTCTCTCTCCCTATGTCACTTTGCATGACGTTGGTTCGGCTCGGTTCGGTTCGGTTCACGAAACTAAAGCAACAAACCCGTACTAGAAATGAGATTCACTTGCGCTTACAATGAATACCCTGTATCACTATTGATCCGGTTAAACCGAGCCAATGCAAACCTTGTATCCTTAATTTTTTTTAGTGTACACATTTAAAAGTGTTTTTGTTTAATAATTGTTTTGGCGTTTGTTTTGCCAAAAGCGTGCTAAATTAAATTAGAGAAATATAATGCCACAACTGTAATTGCATATTTCGTTTCTTAACTCTATTCCTATTCTATCCGTCGAGCTCAACAACATCACATTTATATGCTTTGTTGCTATTGTATTGGTGTTTGCGCTGCCGTAAGCAACTGTTGGGGACGCCTGTTTTAAACGAACAGGCACGCACTGAATTAGATGTCTACATGGAGTTGTTCTTGAATACACTCGAATGCTTTCATTTTTCCTGCTGTTTTGTGACAGCTCGGTACCAGTTGATGCAACGTATAAGTGCGAAAGGAAAAACAAAACTTTCTGATACATAGATCAAAAAATTTTCCCTAAGCTTATGCTAGCAATAAGAAACGGCAGAATAAATGTGCACTGAAGCTAGGGGACCAAAACGAACTAGCTTCGGCTTCCGACGGGACCACCTTATACTTATTCCATCATGACATAGATATCTGTTTTGCTTCTCTGCTATTTTGCTCTGTTCGACTCTCAACACTACAAACGGCTGGGCGAACTAGCTGGTACCGAAAATCAAGCGAGCTGTCAAAAATGAGCTCACCTTGTTAAATACATTTCGTTTTGGCTTAGATTGGAACAGACGCAAACGAATGTATTTGGTATTTGCTCTAGACTTTAAGGTCTATGACTTTATGGCCCCTGTCCTTGTTTAAAAATACCTTTTCGTCCTCGCAAGATGTGTCAGAATGCTCCTTTGCTTGTAGTTGGCCACCGGCCAGTGCCTGACTGCTCATCCAGGTAACTCGCGGCTCCTGCCGCAATGAATTATTGGAAGAAATGTCTGAAGTAGTATCTCCATCGCATTCCACAAATTCCATCTTAATATTGTTTCCGAGCTCCATACTTAGCTTTTTCTTAGCCAAATTTTAAATAACATAAACAAGCACTCAGTAAATAACATATCTCATCTTTGTGCTCGACATTAAATTGAGACAACACCGATGGTACTATCGATCAATCGATGTTTATGAACACATCGATGTTTTCTCACCACAATCGATTGCTTTGGCAGGTAATACTACAAATAATTAATGAGGAATCAATAATATACAATGGATAAATACCTTAAAAGTAAATTTTATTTTAAATCGCAATTGTGCTCATAGCACATAGCACATTTTATATCGATAAAAAGTATGTGTTGCGGAGCGAATGGCAGTAAGCTAAAGAAGAAGCACCTGCTCTTGCGCGCTAAGCTGGTAATTCAAATGGTATTTATAATTAACGTATTTATAAATGACGCTGCATAATGCTGCATTTACACTAGTTGAAGCAGCGTCAATTCTAGCTATGTCAACAATTGACAACTAAGATCGATAGCTATCGTTTGTCAACAATCCATTTAAATAAAAACAAATTTCATTTATTATTATTTGTTTTATTTTGCAATTTAGCGTTCATTTAACTACATACTTTGTATCTTTTTTTTTTTTTTTTTTTATAAATTATAACATTAGAAATGTATCAAACAAAACAACGGAAACCATATAAAACTAGGGTAGATTGCAACAATTTGGTTTCCCATTTTGAAATATCAAAACAAACATTTTCAAACAAACTGAAATATCATTAACTATTTACATACAATTATGGTAAATTTATCGGTTTTTACAATATAATATATATGTATTGTATGTACGTAAAAAATATTCTATATAAATTTGGATTGATATTTGCACAAAAAGTTTGTTATATTCTGCTTTGGTTTATGTGTGAGTGTGTGTATTTTGTTTTTTATTTCACCCATTTTGGTTTTATATTAGTTTGAATTAGAAATTTCGAATATTTCGGTACCTTCTTACGCGTGCATAAATATTTGCCATTCTTGTCCATTCTTTTATAAATAAGTTTTGCATATAGTATTTATTGTTGATTAAAAAAATAATGCTCGCACTGTTTTTTTTTTGTTTGTTACAAAATTTCTTAAAATCAAAAGAAAAATTCTTTAGTAAATTCAAATTTAGTTTTTGAATGAAATATGTATGCATTTTGTATTTGAAATGTATTTTTCGCTAGAAAATTGCTTGTGTGTGAGTGTGTGTATAAGGGTTAGTAATTCAACAAAGGTTAAATTTTTTGTATTGTTGTTATTAATTTATGTAATTTTATTTGTTTTTAAATTTTGTTTGGTTTGGATTAGATTGAAATAATTGTAATATCGGAAATAAATCATTAGAACATTAGAATTTATTGTTATTTATTTTGTTTTGGTATTTTTATTAGTATAATTTCTTGCAAATAACCTTTGTTTATAAGAGTACTATTGGTAAAGTTGTTTGTTTGTTTTGTTGGTTGTATTTAAATTTTGTTATTTATAGCAGGATACATTTACATAATTTATATATTCTTTTTCTTGTTACCAGTTCTGTAAATTATGCACTCATAAAGAGTTTTAATTTGTATAATTTTCATATTTATGTACTATCCATATTTAGTATATGTTTATTGTTTTGTTTATATTTATTTATATTTTAGTTTTTTGTTTTGGGTTCTTCAATTACTTAATCAATTTCTCCATCTTTCGTGGTTGCCTTTAACTTCAAGCTAATATTAAAAAGTAATTCTCAATATATTTAATTATAGCTAAGAAATAAATTTTGTTGCCACTTTATACAAGAACTGTTTTTTGTGTATAGTTATTTAATTATTATTTTAATTATTTCATATGGTAGTATATGGTTCCAGCTTTCTTCCCATCGGGGTGGAAATCGTACTCGCCTTTTTCTTCAGCTTTTTCATTTCCTCTTCATTCAAAAGTGTTGCAAAATGCTTTAATGTGCAGTTCTATAAAGTATGTATGTGTACGATTATGTATGTGTGATTGTATGTATGTGAAATGAGCATAACCCAGAAGCTCTACGATTTGCCAGATTACTTATGTCTTATGATTTGTTCGGATCAGTATTACAAAACCAATATTAAAATCTAATATTTTGCTATATATATTATCCAATTGGTTTTTTCACATTTATGGTAAATACCTACTTTTTATACATATGCACATTTGTCTACAAGTTGGTTTTGGGTTTGAACACTTGACAATTTTTCCAAAAACAGAGTTGCATTCTCGACTTTCTATTTAAGTTCGCATTTCCCGTTTTGAACTGAATGTTTGTTTAAATTCGATTGGGGCGACCCAAAAAGTACCATTGTATACAAAGAGCTTTAGAAATTGAAAAATATCACAATTTTCATTTATTAAGTTATATAATTCTTTTAAGAAAAAACCCAAAACTGTAAAACAAGAGAAAACATCAGTTCTTAAAGGGTCGCCATCGAAATGTACATTTATTGGGAGTGCAATCAATCAATCAATCTTTTAGTCACAATATTTATCGGCTCTTTTGAGGTTATTATTCATTAAAGGTGTGGAAGTTAGGGCTACTTTCAATGCATTAGCTTCTTAGCGTTATAATCAATCAATGTTGGAAGTGCAGGGAGTTTGGAACTTCCTTAATATATTTATGTATTTGTTATGCCCCAAAATCTTAAAGTCGCGATCGATTTGAATTCAGTGCGTTTTGTTTGTGTGTTTCTTTCATCTTTTTTTTTTTTTAACAATTTCGAAAACCATTTTAGTTCAATTCTTTACAGGTGGTTGGAATTGTAAAAAGAGTGCTCGTTTGGAATGGGCCAGATCAAAAACATACTTACAATAGTTTCTCCGTTTTTTCTAGATGGTTAATGATTGGAATCGAAACGCAGGCGCAACAAGACGTAATCATATTTTTGAGGGCAAGAAGGATACCAACATTTTTATAAGAAAGTAAAAAGGATGTCAAAATGTGTAATATGTATTTAAGGTTTTTTTTTTTTTTTTTTTTGTTAAGGCACTGGTAGTATTAATTGCCATACTGAAGCAACTAACTTTGCAGAACAAAAGTAAAGAGTTAAGAAAGAGATTTGAATAAATTGAAAGTACAATTTCTACGAATTTTTTTTTTAGCATAATTTTGCATAGAACAAGTTCATCGATTAGTTAAGCATACGAATGTGGGTACTATTTAAAGAATTAAGCTTGATTACAGATGGCTTTATTAAAGAGACTTCAATCGATTAAATGTGTATTGTGTGTGTGCCTTTTTTTAGTTACTGCATTTACTTAGATTATTTTTTATACGTTCACTAAATTAATAAAGCTGCCACTTAGTTTACCGATTGCATAAAAATATATATTTATATATGTTATATATATATATATATACGACTTAGCGTAACTTCTACATACATTATATGATTCCCACCCACTAGCCAAAAAAAATAGTGGCGAAATGCATCAAGGTGTAAATCTTATGCTTAGTTTTTTTTTGTTTCTCATTTAAATTCAATTAGTATATTTTTTGGTATTTTCGTTTTTTCTTTTGTTTGTTGTTAGTTAAATAAAATCTCATTACACTTAGCTACATATATAGTATTTAAGACACATAAGGCTGTACTTATTAGCATTGTGCTATTCTCATTAACTATTTAAGTAGTATGTTGTATTTCCTGTCACCCCTCCCCCCCACACCTCCCCAACCCAACCCAATCTCTAAGATGGAAATGTACAAACGTGTTTTTGTGTGTGTATGTGTTTTGGCACTGAAATTAGTTAGTATGCTACGCCTTAAACATACTGACAAATGTCTAATTTCAAGGAAAAAACCTACATATCATATCTGCATCTGCATCTTCATCTTCATCTTCATTTATAAACATATAAATGTGTATAATTGCTGCCATAAAAAAAAAAAAAATGTACAAATGAAAGTTGTTATTGTTGTCGCTGAAATCTCTTCAATAAAACCGATCCGTGCTCTGTATATCCTCCTCGTCCTCCTCAACAATGATCTTATTACGTATGGCATGCGTGACTGCATCGATCTTCGAGTGGGATGACGATGACCAATCGTCGTGGTTGTCCAGTGTACCTGTATTCGAGATGCCCGCCTGTGAGCCAGTGGCTCTGATTCTGCTCAAATCGCTGCTGTTGTCAACAAATGAAGTGCTGCGATTGTTGTTGTTGTTGTTGTTGTTGCGCTTGTTGGTTGCGTCTGGAAGGAGCAGGAGCTGGAGGTGGAAGGCCAAAGGAATGGGTTTGTGTGCGACTGGAACTACTTCTGTACTGTGAGTGTTGTTGGTGTTGGTGTTGGTGTTGGTGTTGGCTCTGTGGATAGGACAGTGGCTGATGTCGCAACGGAAAGTGTTCGCTTCGTGGCCTCTGTTGGGTGAGAGGGGCATGCGACAGGGAGAACGACGAGGATGACAGCCACTGACCACTGCGTTGCCGGCCAAGGAATGAGTGTGTGGAGGGATGTGGTTGTGGTTGTGTTTGTGTTGAGTGCTGTCTGGTCAGCTGGTGGTGTGGTTGTTTGGGTGTTATGTGTATCATGTCAAGATCAAAACTATTGTCACGTGCTTCCATCAAACCTGGCGCTTTCGAATCGATCTGATCCCACCCCTATATCCACGATTCCTACATGGCATTCAGCATTCTCCTACTACTTCCACCACCTCTGTGCGGACTGTATTCATCGCGATCGCGATCCACAACAGCAGCCGCCCGCGACACATCCAGCCGAGGATCATCGATCCTCGTCGACGGTCCAGGACCATAGCGCGTCCTCGCACCGGACCCCAGCAAACGATCGTCCCGCTCAAAGTCCGTGTCCGAGTCCAACAGCCTGCCACCGCGCGACAAATGACCGTGGTGGGAGGCGCCACTGGGACCGCTACGCATGGCCGGATACTCAAAGTTGCGCTCGTCCAGCATCTCATCGCTGTTGAGATCGTAGTGCATCAGATCTCGATCACGGGCATGCAGTCGCTCCCTCTCCTGCCGCTCGTAACGCTCCCGATCACGTTCGTAGGCCGCGGCATGGGCCGGCCCGCCCGCACCGCTGCCCCCGCTGCGCTCCTGGTGACGTCCGGAGGCTGGTCGACGGCTGTGATGGTAAGAGGCACCTCCTGCAATACGGTTAACACACAGACAGACATTATATTCGTGGTATTAAATGGGTTGTTTAACGTCAAATAAAACCAAACTCAACTCAAATGGAAACCAAACAAAAGCATAAGCATTCGAACGCATCAAATTTGGCAGCAGGTTTACAATCCTTGAAGCCATTTGACATTTAACTTAACAGTCGTTTTGTATATTAGTAACACGGGAGTGCAGATATTTTGCGTGGTTTTGATTTTTCTAGCTATTCCATCTTACAAATAGGCCTCCCATAACGTTAAGTACTAAGAATTTGTTTTTGGGTAATTGGGAAATTAGGTTAAAGTTAAAGCCATAGCGTAAAAACAAAGCTAGGAAAAGTGTTAATCAATAAACAGAACCTATACTTAAGTTGTGTCATTGTGTTAATAAACTATTTAAGAAACAAGCTCAAGAAAGGAAATAATTTTTTATACAGAAAGAAGTTCCTACTACTATCAATGATCCTAACTTACATACTAAATAACAGGAAAAAAAAATATAATATTTGTGGGAGAAAGAAAATAATTGCATTCAGTTTTTCAACATAAAAAGGAAAACAGTTAAAAATCACTTAAAATAAACAATCTGGGGAAAAAGCCAAAATCAACATCACTTTGAGGGGAAAATACGTACTCACTAAGCCAACATACATATATGTATACGTGTGTGTTTTTGTGTGTGCTCAAAAAGCGATAACAAATTGAATGAGTTGAAGTTTTCGGCTAACTTGAATATATTTTATTAAACTATAAAACTAAACTGAGTTGGTTGTTTTTTTTTTTATGGAGACTGGAACCCAAACAATGTGGGATTCAAGTTGAACGAGTAGGATACACTAGAGGAGACGAGGACACACGACGCCAGCAGTAACTAGAAACGAGTACAAAACAATTGGCAAAGTGCACATTTAGACAATAAATATGTTTGTCTCTATGAATATATAGATGGTGAAGCACAAAATGAGTTTAAGGTCTATTCGTTTTGGGTTAGTTGTTGTTAGTTCGAACTCAGGCAAGAAAATGTTATCTTGAATCTAGGAAAAAGCTGATAAAATTTCCATGTGTTGATTTTGCACAACTTGCATTTGTAGTAGATCATCGAGGTTGAAGTAGTTTATTTTCCAGATACCTAAGATGGAACTGATTATATAAGATACGGTTTTGGACGTTTGGATACACATAATTTGTCTTTTGCCTTGTATTTTGTATCGCTATTTAGTTTGTGTTGATCTTGGTAATTGGATATTTGAGTTATAGCATTGTTGTAAAGGAACCGGGTATGTCTCGTGCTGTGAATGCTGTGAAGTGTTTGGCATAAAAGAAAAATAATAAATAAACAAAAAAAAAAGTTGAAGTACTTAAATATAATTAAATTAGCTTTGGAAAAGGAAACCCGATACACAAAGGGGTAATACAAAAAAGGAAAACAAATGGGAGGTATACAATGATTTTTAAAAGTCACTAAAATTATTTCTGAATGAATCTGTATATATGTATACATAAACTATTCAAAAAAGCTATAAATGATTAGGAAACTTAATTGAAAACAGCAAAACTAAAAGAGAAAGTCGTAAATTGTACTGTGAAAAAAGCTGACCTAGGATTATGTGAAACTATATTTTTTGGAAAAAGTGATACATTTAAAATCTCTATATATGTTTTATAAAATTCAACAAGGATTATTTGAGTCTAACAACGGGGGCTAATAGTAGTAGTATGATTATGACTTTAACTATTTGACAGTACAGTAGCTAAGTATTTAGAGTATAAAAAATTGCTGTTTGAAATTATGCGGATATACATAATCAAAAATGAAAAGTAACAGTTGAATTTACCTTGGTCCCAATCGAACTCTCTATCCCAATCCCTTTCTCGCTCTCTTTCCCATTCGCGTGCTCTCTCGCGCTCCCACTCCAAATCTCTCTCTCTGTCTTTCGAACTGCGATCTCTGTTGAACTCTCTATCCCAGTAGTCGCGCTCATTCTCGCGCTCTCTTTCCCTACTGCCACGCTCCCGTTCCCGCTCCCGACTACCCTCGCGCTCCACACTCGCCATTCTTGGCTCGTGCTCGTGCACGTGCTCGTGCTCGTGCTCGTCAAACTCCTCGCCATCGACTGCACGCGAATGCGGAGAGAGAGCAAGAAGAAGCATCGATTGGTATTTTTTTGTTTTTTTTTTTTTTTTTCGTTTGTTTCGGTACAGTCATGGGAATTTAAATTTGAGAAAGACAAATTTTTTAGAATTGTATTTGTACGAGTAAAAGTATTTAAATGTGAATATATAAGTTGTGAGAAATCGTGTATATTGCAATATGTGTGAGTATGTAAAAATATGTATGTATGTTATATTCTAGTATGTATAACGAAAAGAAATGCATAACTAGTTTAACTGATCAGATCTGATAACAGTGTATAATGGGGCTCTTAAACCGATACACTTTCGATTACTTATCGATAGTAGTTTTCTTTTATTTTTGGATTGCCAAACGATTTGTGGATGAAAGATAAAGAGAGAGTGGGCAAATTGGATTTGAATTTGATTCTTGAGACAATTTCACGACTTTCAGGGCGATACGAAGGAGGAACAAGGAGGATTACGATACGCACTGGGTATGAAGATGACACACACATGTATTCAACAGTCACTCCCAACATTACCTGGTGGTGTTGGACCCATTCGCGCCTGATCTGCCGATGGTGACGCTGACACCTCCTGAGACGGTATCGGCCTGGCAATGGCCGGTACTGCACCAGTGCGAATATCTGGATGCGTTGCCTTCCAGTACGTCTAAGAAATAAAGAGTGATTTGAGTTTAGTTTCGAGTGAATTCGAGTACTAATTATTTAGACTAACCTCCAGGTATTCGGCGATATGCTCGCAGGCATCTTCCAATTGGTTCTCATCTAAAATGACATCGAACATTTCGGGTGGGCATTGGGCTAATTTTTCAGCGGCAACCATTTGTACGGATAAGTTTTTAGCTTGCGATTTGCCCCGTGATTTGATTAAACGCTGTAAAACCTGCAACATAATACCATAATATTAAGAATTGTTGTAAAGAGTTTAAGGTTTTGTCACTTTACTCACCTTACTACTACTAATCTTTAAGTAAACTATTGTTGGCGCTAATGAAGTTTTTGCTAATTGTGACGGATGATTGATTGTATCACAATCGAGTACGACCAGCTGCAGTGAACGCGCCAGCTCAAAAATGCGCTCAATCTCCTCCTGCACCTTGCCCAAACAATCGGAACGACTGCTCGAACGCTCCATAATCGCACGCTTCGATGGATTGTTCATGATCGAACGTTTCGCTAGCGATATATCGGCCATGACGCGCGTTATAATGATGCGTCCTTCGAAGCGATGCTTGAGGAAATCGAATAGAGCCTTCTGCATCATGTCGGTTACCTCGTAGCCCTTAAGGCTTGGACCCACTAAAACAACGGGACGCATCGATGGGACCACATCGTATGGGCTGGCTGTTTCCTGTTTCTTGAAGAAGGGCTTGCGCTTCTCCTTGTTGGGTGGTGTGGCCAGCGGTGTCTTGCCATGTCGTCCTGGTCCCATGGAATCTGATTCGTCACCTGATTCGTTAGTATCATTGCGAATAGGCACACACAGAGAGAAGAAGAATAATAATGGCAACGGATGAGCGAGTTTATGATTATGATTGCTACGAGCGACGAACGACGAGCGACGAGATCGAGCTCTACGAAGTTGCCAATAAAGCCAATTTCATGTTTTTCTTTTTTGTTTACAACTAAAGTTTTTTCTCTATTTACAAATATACACTTGTACTTTTTGAGGATCACAAAAATTTGTTCTTGTTCTCAGTGTCTGTGAGTTTGGTTTGTGTCTTTGCTATTTTTGACTGTAGCTGTGCTGTTAGCGTTTGCAGGTGTGCGTGTGTGTGTGTGTGTGTGTGAGGAATTAAAGTTTGTTTGTAATTTTTGCAACTGTACCACGCGGATTTCAAATGCGGTTGAAATGGCCAAATCGAGGATGAAGTTCCATCTAAAACAAGCAACTACCTTAAATCTAAAGGGTATTTATGCATGAATATTGTGTGACTGAGGATGGTAGTAAACCCATCTAGAGATAGGCAGCTTAAAAGCTTCTCTCTAGATCGATTCTTTCGAACGAAAAAGCTACCGAATTCTTTAGCAAGCTTCAAGCTTTGATTGAGAGAATGAGTTTTTCTGAGTACCAGATGAAATGTCGTTGGTTGGACAAACCTTGTTTTTTCTTGCGCGGTGTTGTACTATAGGGGTCTTTGGAACACGTTATATATCACACAGTTGGTTTGTATATTGTTGTTGTAGTTGTTAGTTTGTGATTGTTGTTGTTGTTGTTGTTTGCATTGTTTAAAGTGTAACGAGTGTATTTTAGGTAAAAGAGAGTGGAGTGCAGTTAATAGGGTATTTTCTCTTGCTATTAGTAGTATGCTTTCATTAGGAGGAAAGAGTTCGGGCAAATGGTTAAGAACGTGCTTATTAGTTGTCTCTATACATACATATAGTAGTTAAGTAAATTAAAGCGAAATTGTGTGTGGATGCGTTCTGGACCAATTGGATTGAGTGGGTTTTTCATGCAGACACAAAGTGTTTGATATAATACTTATATCTACATCAATTGTAGATCAGTGGGACCAATTGACAAATGCTGAATGGAATATATAATTCCTGATTGCAATTTCAATATGTTCGATGTGGCATGATATATAATTAAATAATACAAAATGTACGAAAATTACGTTTTGAATTTTTTGTTTGTTTTTTTCTTTTTTTCCATATTTGAGGTTGTTCTAAATGAAAATCGTTTGTCAACTACGAGTTTTATCGGACGACCTTACAGCTGCATGTAGAACTCAGCTTTTATGAGAATCTTTCTTTCTTTTACTTATTTTTGTATCCTCTGCCAATCTGTTGCACTGAGTTTAGAACAGACGCACTCACATGTTTACAGTTGTAGTAGTTTTGTAGTTATCAATTATGTAGAAATAGTAAATTAAATTAAGTTAACAAAAATGTTACTCGTTAAAGGTAACGAGACGGTCGTTAAAACCAAAACGACGACGACGAGAGTAAGTAAAATATAGTATATAAAAGTAGACGACATAAATATTACAAAATAAAGTATAAAGAATATAACAAATTGAAGGAGAGAGTCGTACAGAACAGAAAAGATTTTTGGTTAGAAATTAAATTTGAGTATAGTACGATATACAAAATAAAACCTCGCCCAAAAAAAACTAAATCAGGAGAATGAAATGTGTGTCATACCAGGTGTGGGGGGTGTGCTACCTCGTGATGGCTCCGCACCTGCTTGTCCCGCACCGAGATTGCCGCTGGAGGAGCCCTTTGTGCCGTACAGTCTTGAGGGTCTAGTTTGATTCTGCAACAAAATGAATAAACCGAATATTAGGAATTGAATTTCGATTTTTGGGACTTTTAAATAATCATGCCTGCATCCGAATGTTGTCTAGCTTAGCGGGGCTGGGTATGAAGCCCACATCACAGCCTTCCTTGACCAGTCTGCCGATCCACCAGTTATTGTCGTACTTCTCCTTGATGTGCAGGAACTCCCGCATCTCAAATGAAACCGCACCACCCTGTACGGGCGAATCGTCATCGATGGCGCCATCGTATGCTACGTTGGTTCGCACAGCGAACGCTACTGGTTTGCTCTAAAAGATTCATATGTATATATTAAATTAAGTTTAGATATCTTGAGGAATGATATATTGTACTTACCCTAGCTTTATCCAACTGGCTTAAGGCCTGACGTTCCTTTTCTCGCCGAAGCGATTCCTTTTCCTCGTCTAGCGACAGATCGGATGACGGTTGTGAGTAGTTCGAGTCGGCAGAACCCTAAAAATATATCACAAAAATATTCCAGTTATTCAGGGCAAATATCGCAATTGTATTGTCTATTTTGGCTGCCTGCCAGAATCTCAGGGTAAAGTACACAAAACATTGCTGAATAATTTAATAAGATTGCCAATTAAAAAGAAACATGTGTGTATTGAATAAATTATGTATCGTTAAATTTAAAGTATTCGTTGTTTGCACCTGTGTGAATAGCTTATTGTATCCGCTTTGATATGTTGTATATCCAAGGCCAAATCGAGATTCTCGATGTTGGCCGCCCTGAATTGAGGGAGCATCTGAGGATGATGCACGCTGCACCATGGGCCTGTCAGCCCGATAATCTTCTTCGAATGAAGATATTTTGATAATTGTTACCGACACAGCGACACAACAACAACCGCAACACCAACACCAACCAGCCGACAACAAACGATTACAAGAAGATTAGAAGATGTAATGTAATGGAAATAATAAACACAATTGCCGCGTCCGTCTCTCTCACACTGGTTGCACTTTACTGCTGCAATTCACAATTTTGCAATCCGCATTAGGCAATTGGCATTGGCATTTTCAACAGTCCTCGAGAGAGTGTCAGAAAAATAGAGAGAGAGAGAGAGAAAGCCAAAGGCACTGGCACACAGTTAATGTAAACGGTGAATGGTAAATGGCAAATGGCAAATGGTGAATGTAACTGGAAAGGCACACACGCTGTTTAGACTTCCGCCGCTGACTTCATGCCCCTCGCCTTGCGCTCGCTGTTAATAAAAACGATGGGAGGCGAATCTCGAAAATCTGTGTGTGTTTTTTTTCGTTTTTTTTTCGCAACGCGTTTCTGCGCCGTATTGCTGCCGTATCGAAACAGTATTGACGCCTCGCAATTTCCTTTGTTGTGAGTTAAAAATAGGTATTTAGCATGCCAAAGTTGACCCGCGGCGAGCCAATATTCTACTCATTTCAATTTTTTGGTATATGCACACACAAATTACTGGAAAGCCCCAAAAAGGCTGTAGATTGCTTTTGGGAGAGTGTGGCTTGTCGAGAGAAAATTCTTCTTTATTTTGGTTGTTTTTTTTATTTTTTATATAGCTTGCGTGGCTGTTTTCTTGTTTTAACTATTTCACTTTTATTTGCGGCAGTAATTCTTGTTGGTTGGTTTTGCGCTTTGATTTTATCTAATTCTACCAGCTCGCGTTTATTTGATTCATATTTCGATTATGATACCGTCCCTCTCATTTGCCACGACATTCAGCTTCAGTTTCGCATTCGCATTCAACATTCACTCGAACTCAATTCCGCACGCAAACTGAATCGTTTCTGTATTTGGAATATACAAAAAAAAAATTTGTTCATGATTGCGCTTCGTTTCGGGAAAACTTGTGTAGAGTTTCACTCACTTCCAGTGCGTAAATGTTGTTGGGCTCCGCTGCTCCACTCCTCGCTCTCTCTGCCACTGCAGTGGGCATGTGAAACCGATTACAAAGATTCAATGAGTACGAGTACTACACACTACTTGCGTTTCCATTTGAACACAACTGCAGGAGGCATCAGAACACACACTTTGCCAAATTGAAATGTAAACAAAATATGTACTCTTTTAAAGGCCCACTGGAAATTCAAGTGCAATGCCAACACTTTTGCTTCAGTGTGCAAGGGGAATATCTTTATGTATGTGTGTATTTATTTGAATTGTTTTTGGACTTTCAAGTAAACAGTGCCGTTGCCAAAGAGCTCGATGAGTTCTGCTGCTGTGTGAAAAATCGATATTTGTCTAAATTAAGCTAAAAGGGTCGTCCACCTGTTGGGCAAGCCACGCTTATCGTTCACATACACACATACATACATGTAAACACAGTTGGGGTGACAAAATTAGAGTTGTGTAAAGAAAGTATCGAGAACATATTACAATAGAAATATAATAGCTACTATTTTTAAGTTTAAACTAGTTTTAAGAATTTTAAAAAACCTGCCTAATCAGTATTTAATATATTTATCTTTTGGTTTACTTATTCCACCAACAGGGTGTCGAGGAATTTTGTACCACCTGATCGGTAAGTGCCAGCACAATGTGCATTATAACGTAAACATTATGTTGTCCATCACCACAGGCGATTCATGAGAGAAGTAGCATTTCCAGATGAGCAGAAGGCGAGTCAACTGTAAAGAAAAATTCTCCACATTTGGTCTGCGCAGGCGTCATTTTTTAATATCATATGTGGAGAGTTTGCTCTCTCACAAATGCTTCTTCTTGTTGTTCCTTCGCCCCAATGTTTTGTGGTGTGTAAACCAATGCCAAAGAGAAATGCGAATGTCATTTGCCATTGCGTTTGTCCAACCACCCACCTTGCACCCACTCCGTGTTTGGGTCACATTCTCTGGCTAAAGTATTTGTGGCAAATTATTGTTTACCTTTTCCGCTAATTCTAAATGTGTACTGAACTTGTCGCCGTCCCTCCCGCACCACAACAATGCCCCCTCCCCACCTGCGGCGTTCTACTAACCTTTAGCTACGAGAATTGCAATCGACAGCAATTTTAAAATTGATTTGCCTCTTGCCCTTCTCGCACCCATTCTCTCATGCTCTCTCGTTGTCTGTTGGCACACTTTCTTATTGTCAGCGTTTTTCCAATGCAGTCATTCAACTCAATACGTGTACGTGTGTGGGTGTGAAGTAACGGGAGCAGCTGATCCAAAGTTGTTTCTGCCTGGCAACTGGTGGACAATTTAAGTTTAACCTTAATTATTATGGAATCGAGTGATTTAGATTAACAAACTAGTCATTGAATTGGAAAACCGGAACAGGGCTGTTTAATCTGCACAGTAATAAAAAATAGTTCAGCAATTTCTGTGCTTTATGTGTGGTGCATGTGCTTTGAAATTAGCACAAGCAAAAATAAACACAAAGAGAAAAGAGATATTCAACACACAGAGAAAGAGCACACAAGTAATCTTAAGAGATGGAGAGAAAGCTCAAGATCAGATCAAGAGCGCAAGTGTATAAAAATAAACGAACCGGGCCGAACGCGGTCGGCATTCAGGGGACACACACACATACATATGTATGTTTGTATGTCAAATCTGGGGTTCGTACTTTCCCAACAACTTACCCGACGGTTTTTGTTGTTATTCCTAAAGGGTTTGTATTGCTTCGTCGTCTTGCTCTTGGCGCCCAGATGCAGTTTCTTCATTTTGGATTGGTTTTCTTCTCTTAAGCAGGTGCGAATGGATATTTGGTAGGGGCAGCAGCTGATTAATCACATACAAATTATGCAATCATTAGCGGCCAAAGACACGCGAACACACACGTCAAACATAAACAAACACTTTGGCGAAATGGCCAAGTGAGTTAATGGCCATCATTAAATTGAAAAGCAAACAAAAACTAATCAATTAACAGCGCGATTTAAGATTCACCGAACTGTGTCAAAACGGGACACAGTTACAGTTACTTTCGATTGGAATGGTTTATTTCGTTCGGATCGCTTCCACTCAGCTGGCCGATTTCGAATAAATTTTATAGATCGTGCGACAAACGAGCTGCGATCGACCACAAACGCAAAGACAACAATTCCGACTGTATGATGTAGAGATGTCGAGATGCCGAGTTGGAGGCGACAATATTTTTGGCAGCCGACGCATTTAAAAGGGGGCGCAAGACAAGGAGAGAAGATTCGTTCAATCAGCAAGCTATTAAGCACAAATCAGCTTATTATCTAGAAGGGTTTTTCGTAGTGTAAATTTGAAAGTGAATCTTTTTGAATACTTCTGATGTGTATTTTTGCATATTACTATGTATATTCCTATTTATATTGTGTCATCATCCTACCTAAGTTTAATTACATTATATACAACATTTAAATGGGATTATGATAGTAAAAAATATGTTGAATTTGAAGAAATGTGTGTAATCCAGGTCGTCAACGTGTGTTATCCATATAGAAGAGTTTAGAACTGATAATCATAGCCCAAACTTCTCAGATAATCCGCAAAGTAGGCATATGCTGGCACCTGTTCCGTATAGGCGCCAGCAGAACCAGCTGAACCATATGCAGCGGGAGCGGGGGAGCGGGTGCAGAAGGGTATCCAGAAGCGGCTGGAGCGGGAGCTGGAGCACTGCAAGGCACCGGCACCAGATTTGGCTGACAACTAAACAAGTAGTTTTTGGGGCAGGGCGGTGAGGGAATTCCCGCATCTGCGCCATAGCTCGGACATGAGCTGGAGACGCACGCGGCGTACACGGTGATGAGGAGAATTGCGATGAACTTCATGATCAGCGATTACTTGTAGCTTCAGAAACGAACACTGACAACCCACAACAAAATTTACTCACTTTTTATAGCCAAAAGCCGAAAAGGTGTAAATTGCAAGCGGGCATTTTGATTGAAAATTATTGCAAAATTGCTTAATTTTCAATATGCAAGAATGTACAAATATTTGCACAATTAAAAGTAGGTGTGGGAGTGATAATTATAATAAAGTTGTTGTTAAGGTGTAAGCATTATTTAGCCAAGAATTTATTTATTCTTTTTGAAATTCCCTTTAAAATTTGAAAACATCATGAGTTAAGTGACAATTTCTACTTTCATATGTTAATGAGAGATTAATAATAATTTTCAGATTTTTTAAAATTCGTTTTTTTTATGACGCATGGGTTTTTTTCTTTAAAGTCTAAATTATTATTTAGTCGCAGTAAAAGGGAAACTTTTATAACTTTTTTGCAGCATACTCTTAGGCTGTAGCGAAATGTTTCTTGAGCAATCGCCAAACATCAGCTTTCATCGCTATTACGCCACCGAACGCTGAACTTGCAAAAAACGAAAGGGAACAGGCTAATGCTTTTGAGACTTTAAAAATTGGCACTTTCAAACAATTAAGAGATAGCAACAAAAATGTACGGGCTCAATATAATAAATAATAAACATAACTGGCATCCACCCGTTTGTTTTGATTTATGATTTCTTTAAACGTCGTCCCATATTTATAAGTACTTCAATACTCTAAAAATATCATGTGCATATTTCCTCTGAATCTTTTTGCTAAAGTTTGTCTCAGTCCTAATATTAAGTAGAATTGTTAATTTAGCTCAATGCTCCTAAAAAAACAAATGTGTATCAAATTATATTTCTCGGAATGCAAATGTATTCAAAATCAACTCACATTTGTCAGTCATAATTGACAATCGATTTGAATAATTTGATGAGAGAGCGCAGTGTATAAAGATATTGATACTTTAATTGGTTGCCCAATGCTAATATATAAAATATATAAAGCAATTGATCGTAAATTTGATGTGGCTACCAAAAAAAAAAAAAAAGAAACAAAGTTTCAAGTTGATCTACATAAACACAAAAGTGCCCGAAGCAGTTGTCAGGTAAGAAACAGGGCCAAAATTCTAATTTCGGTCGATGTATTGATGGGGATTTGGGGCTACAGAAAGCCCGCAATTATCCGCATGCAGATCCAGTGGCAAGCAGCAGCAAGCGGCATGCGGCATGCAGCAAGCGTTCCGTTCCAATTTCGAGACTTTAATTTTTGAATATAATCATAGGTTTCAATACACATATTTAGGAGTGTGTGTGTGTGTGTGTGTGTGTGTGTGTGTGTGCGTGTTGGCCTTGGCAGTAGGGCACAGGCACAGGTAGCAGTCAATAAGTTGAGTCGCCGTTTTGATTGCCTGTCGACTGCTAACGGTAAACAAATGGTTAAAAAAAAATATATATTGAACGCAAGTTTGATGCATGATCGTAATTGAGATTGTTTGTTGGTGTTTGTGTGCATTAAATTCTTTGGGCTTTGGGAAAATATACAAAGGTATGCACGAAAAAGTTTAATTTGAAGTTTTCTTGTAAACTAAGGCCACTGACTTTATATTCTTTTCTTTTCATTTAAGGTATCACCTGCCACAAATCGAACTTAGCTTAGAGGCACTCCAAATCGTGTTGCTGCAACAGCTGCTGAAGTGAGTTGCAACAAGAAATCTTAATCTTTTTATCTTAAAGCCTTTTTAGTTAGTTATGCATAAAAGAGAACATTTCTGGACTAACTTTAATTGTTCACATCCCATTTCATTTTTGCATAACGTATACGATAAGGTTTATTCTCTATCGTAAACGATACAGAAATTTTCTATCGTTTCTAATGTGACAGCGTTGCCACTTGGCGGTAATTTAAAACAACAGCAAGCAACAACTGCAACAGGCAGCCGGCCAATTAAATGTGAAACATTTTTGGAGGTTTTTGGCGTTGGCTGGTGGCCGGTGGCAGGATGGTTGATGAAATGCCAGGCGACTGTTTTAAATTAAATTTAATTAGTTTATTGTCTGAGGCAACACCTTTCCGCTGACGCAGCGGCTAACAAGCAACCAAAAACTGGAACCCAAGCGTTAAGGACTTGTGTTGTCGTGTGCCAAATGTGGCAGCTGCAACATCAAACCGAACGAACGAACGAACAACTAAACGCCTACGTTATGCCACAGGAAACGGGGCACAGGATCCATCCGCAACCACTTGGGGAACAACAAGTATCCGGTGATGTTGTAGATACCGTTATTATATTATTTTTACTTGTGGATAAATGGAATATAAATGTTTGATTTCGTTTAAGAATTGTTTAACCTAATGAAGGAAGAAAATTTCTTACTACATAAAAGAAAAACCTATTTGTTTTTTTTTTTTTTAAATTGGGCGTACCTGTTGGTTCCGCAATTCTCTTGTTGGTACAAAACTGCTGCTGGAGTTGCTCAGTTGTACACGTATTGTCTACATATATAGTTAATATTTTGTGCTCATATTCTTGTTTATATGTACAATGTATTGTTGGTAGGAGTTAAGTGCCTGACTGTGCTTTCTTTCTCAGTGTATTCAGCTTAAGTTTGGCTATTTTGGGGAGCTGCACTCATCTGAAAAGGTAACAGAATAGAACAAAAATAAACGATGGATATTATTTGCACGGAGAAAGTCTATTGAAAATGGAGAAATTAAAGCGTTATGGCAAAACAAAGTACAGCAAACAGGCAAAGATACAAATACTATATGTATGTCTATATGTTCAGTGTACATTTTTTGTTGTTTTTCGGCTTTTGCAATGAGAATTTCAAAGTCAAGGTCAGGCAAAACATTTGGCTTCCTTTTTTTTATGCTTATTTTTGTTTTTAAGCAGTTTTCTGGTTTCCCTTTTAAAGTTGTATTCTCCGTCTGCTACCGCAAGGAAGACTGCACGTGCTTTCGTATCTGTATCTGTATCTGTGGCTGTGGCTGCGGTTGTGTATCTGTATCTGTATCTGCAGCTGTGTCTGTGTCTGTTGCGAGTATCTAACAGCTAAGCATGCGCAGTATCGTGTTGTTGTTGTTGTTGTTGTTGTTGTGTCTGGTGTCTGCTGTTCACTTGATCAAGCACAAGTACTGCCCTCGAGGGGCCCTTGTTGTTGTTGCCTTGAATGCCATGTGGCATGTAGTGTGTCTGTGCCACGACAAGGAATTCCAATTTCGCCCAAAAGTTTAAACCTGCTTCACAATCAAAAAAAAAGGAAACTCAACTTGTTTTTAAATTTGGAGAGTATATTTGTCAGACGTACAGCAGACAATGTTGCATGCCACACTCATTAGACGCAGCTTACAGTTACAGCTGTATTGTAATTATCTGCAGCTTTCTGTACAATTTAAGCCAGTCAGTTCATTGGCCGAAATGTTACTCATATAATTTCTTATTAACAAAATGACGTGTCGAAATTATTCGTTCCTTTCTTTTAACAAAATTTCAGCAACGGGTTTAAATAAATTACCAAAATTAAGGTAAGGGTTCTTAAGTGCTAATTGATGTTGAGTATTCTCTAAAGTTAGTGTATACTAATGAAAAATGGTAAATAAATAAGTTGCAAGCCTTTTTCTACACTTGAAAAGTATCTACAACTTTTATCTAATGATTCATAAAAAGCACTTAATATATTTATTTTTTGGTATTTTTTAACCTTGAATTTATTTATTTTCGTATTCATTGTGAAAAAGGATCGAACATGTTTTGGCTTAAACATTTCCGTTCTTTTGCGATCTTTTGCCGCATTCTGCATTTTAATTTCAATCGCTTCGAATTTTATAATTGCACATTTTTGAGCATAACGCAATGGAATTTAATTAATAACTGACCGCACAATATATTTTTTTTGGGGCTGTTCTTCAGGTGCTCGTTGTGAATTTTAAGCAGTTTCAATGAAGTTTCCTTCTGTGAAACACTTTCGAACATAGAACTTTAATGATAATTACAGGTAAAGTTAGCTCACGAAAGTTTTTATAGTACCAATATTGTGGGTACATACATACATACATACATATATAAACCTGAAACGAAGATAAAGAGCGGAAAGGAAAATGCCACAGGCATCGTTCAGTTCGGGCCACAAAACTGAGTCAGAGTTAAAGTCAGATTCGAGTTGAGGTTGAGTTTGAGCTTGGAGCCAAGTGCAGCGCAAATGGATGGATGGCTGGGATGGCTGACGATGGAGGAGGCTCTTGCACTTATTAATGCTTAATAAATGGCATTTCATTTCTTATTATTGTCGGGGCCTGGGCGCGACGTGGATGTGTCCGAGGATTTTTATTGCAGTCGCAGTTGTATTCTCATTGTTGCTGTTGTTGTTGCTGTTCTTAATGCGAGTCAATATATTGGTCATGACTAAGGATGCACACACACACACATGCAGAACAAGCCAGTTATTTCAGAGAGTCCGTCAGTCAGTCAATGTGTGTTAAAGTAATTATTTCATTTGAGCCAACAATGAGGCTGCAAAAGTCTGTTCAGCGCTTTGAGCGACTGCAGCTGAGATGGACGTGGAAATTAAAGAAGCTGGCAGCAGAAGGACGCTGCCATTGCCCGCTCTCCTGCTCTCCTGCCTCATGTTTCATGCCTCATGTCTTATGCCTCACATGATAACCATTTTCAGTGCTTTTAACGACTCAACTTTGGCGTTGCCTGCCCATTTTTTCTTCTTTTTTTTTAAGTACTCAAGAATGTAAATGAAGCGGGTGTCTGTCGCGGCCACACTTCGCTACGGCTGCTTAATGTTCAATTCGAGGTCTTTTGGGTCAATGCACTTTGCAAAAAAAAAAACTTGCCACTTGAGCGCTTGGCCGTAATATCTATATTGCAGTAAAAAAGTTCTCCTGCAAGTACAAACACACCAAAATACATAAGTAAATATGCACATGTTTTAAGTTTTAGAACATTGTTTGCTAGTGGTTGTATTTTAAATATGTTTCGCTTACCGCCAACTAATTCACGATTTATCGAACGCCAGTGCAATCGATAACCAGTCATGCGCACTGGCTCTCTCACTGCCAGAGCGCCGAGCCAGAAGTTCATTCGTATGGTTTTCGTTGTGAAGGAATAACTGAACAAAACTTGTTTGTATGTGCATTAAAAACACAAACCATTTAGCAGGCTTTTTTTTCAAAAATATTTTATTTTCTGCTAAGAATTAATAGCAAAATTGACTACACTCGTTGTGAACTTGTTCACCAAGTGCGAACTATTGACTCGCTCTCTGAGCGCTTAATCAGTGTGACCAAAGAGTGTGCTGGAATTTGTGTGGTAAAAATCGAAGCCGCGTTGCGCGCAACAAACAAATAATAAACAAAACTAAAAGTAAGATAAAATCAGTGCTTTGTTCATAATTTTGAGTGACTTTTCATAAACCAATTGCAGATGCAAACAACAACAGGCTCAAATGCAGCACCAGCAGCTGCAGCTCCGTCCGAAAACCCATCGACATTGCGGGCTTGCAGCACAAGCGGCTGTCAAGTCAACAAATATGTGGAAGAAACTAAGCGCAAGTGTTGCGAGTTTGTGACAGCACCGCACGTAATGCACAAGCCGCTGGTGGTCAACGGCAAGACATCGATATTCCAAGTGGGCGGCAATATGGCCAAACTAACCGATATTCCTGCAATGTCGACAGCTGCCGGCGGCAATGGCGATGGACGGCCCATCTATCGCATTAAGCCTGGAACACACGCACACATTGTCAACTATGTGTTCATTGATGGGGCCTCCGACCCCAAGGAGAAGGCCAAGTTCGAGACTCAGGAAGCTATGCGCATTATGCTCGAATCACATCGCCACAGTGCCACCTCGAAGCTTACAAAACTAGCCTCAATGCACCGTGGAGCTGCCACACAGTCGGCTCCAGCTGCACCACGAATGCATCCCAATTTGTCCATTGCCAGTGTGGAGGGTTCATTGATTTCTGCAGGCCCAGCCACTTCGACTATAACTGCAGCAGCTGATCCGGCTTCAGTTGCCGCATCTACTCCAACTCTACGTTCAAAAGCAGATAAGGAGAACAATCTCAAGCAGAGACTGACGGCAGAGCTGGAGGAACTGAAAAGCTATATTGCACTTCACGAAGATCCACATACCTGAATCTTTTGTGCCTTTTGTATGACAATGAATAAGACAGTACTTAACTGTGATTACAAATACGCTTGATCTTCTCAAATAATGAAATGCCAAAAAACTTGTTAGGCTTAATAATGAAATACATTGATCTGTAGCACAAACTAACTTGTTTAAGTTTAATTAAATGTGGTAGAAGTTGGCTTTTGTGTCACACTCGCCATTTTATGTCGCTAAACTTTTTAATGAAACCGAAAAAGGGATAAACTGTCTGTCGTGTTGCTTGCACAGATTCTGCCATTCACACACACACACACACACACACACACACACACACAAGCTGAATCTTGAAGGGGTCGTAAATGTGGAATTTTATGTGTCATCCGCTGCGGCGGCGGCGGCGTTGTCCACTTCGAGGCGAAAACTTTGCAATCGAACGTAAATTAATTTTTATGACTTGGTAGGTAGGGTGAGGTGATGCAAAAGTAACTTGCCACAGCAACAGCTGCAACAACAAGGGCAACACAATGCTTTCAGCAAAAAAGGACTTAAAGATATCGTGTATGTGTGTATGTGTGTCAAAAAAAGTTCGATATGCACTTAAGTTTTCACAGTTCAAGTGAATATTATTTTGAATAAGATAATATTTATAAATAATTATTATAGTCATACTCTTCTAGTGGCTGATTCTCATGGCAACTTTTACAGCACTCAGCAAAGATCAGGATACGAATTGAGATTAAGGTCTGGCAATGCTTTAAGTCAAGCAACCGCACACACACACACACAAACAAACAAACAAACACACGTACGATCCTCTCACTCTGGCATGATCCTCTCGCGGCCGCATAAAAAGTAACGAATGTGCGCAATAATAAAAATCATTAAAATAAAAATGTTTATGAGAGTGCATAAACACAACTGGAAGGCCCTGGAAGAGAGCGAAGTGTGTTCGGGGCAGACACGAAAGCTTCTCCCAAAGCCGAAGCACTTGATGGTCGTTGGATGCGGTTGGTGCGGGCTGTTGCGGGTGTGCGGGTATGTGTCAATGAGGCAAAAGTATCTCTGCACATTTGTTTCGCTCGCCCCGCTTAAAGTCATACACACACACACACATACATACATACATACATACTTGAGGATTGGGGATTGGGATGCTAACTCATTTTGGCGGCTCTGGCTGCCGCTGCCTGCTTCTCGTACCTGTGACGAGGCATCTTGAGGCAGGCAACTGCGGCAGTGAGGATTGCGAGGCGCAGGCGCTCAGCTCAAAAATCATTTGCAATTTCTGAGAAATACTCGCTGACTTTATGCGCTGCCGTCGCGCAGCTTCTCGAGAACCTTTTGCGCGCTTGGCCCCCGTAATGAAAATTAAAATACGAAATACACTCTTGGCAAAGGTCGGTCCAAAAGGAGCCAATGAGCAGGCGCAGCTACCCCCGTCAACCCCCCCCTCCGCACCACTGACTGGTTTGGATTGCTTGTCGTTATCTTGTCATGTCAAAATGGTCTTACGAAAATGTATCTTTTGTATTCCAAGTGCAAATGAGCAGCAGCAGCAGCAGCAGCAGCACAGAGATACAACAACAACAACAAACACTCACATACACCATATGCCTGCACCTCTTACCCGCAGCACCCCCCCTCCGACAAGTCACAGTCTGTCCTCGCAGTTTTGTTTCCTTTTATTTGTTTGCTCACTCGCAATTTTTATGCCTTTATTGTGTTTACTCTTCGGTTTGCCTTCGTTTCTGCAAATGCTTTTAAGACTTTAAGACTTTTTAGTTTGTAGTTGAGCGTACAAATTTGTGTGCCCCTCCCCCGCCACCCCCAACTGTACCCCTCACAAACCAGGAACAGGATTGACCACTCTGTATTCTTTTCTCTCCTCTCTCTCTCTCTCTCTCTCGCCTTTTCAGCAAGAGCCGAGAACTGAGACGGAGGCTGACAATGATGATGACACAACATGAAATGGTAAAACACGCTGAAAAATATTAAATACGCTACGTCGCTGCCTTTTGACAGCGAACGTAAATTTACTTTTGAACCTCTGCTCCTCCCCTCCTCTCCTCACGCACCTTCCAAACTCTGCTTCTTGCTGTTTAATTGCACATAAGATCAGGGCACCGAGAATGCCTGGCTGGAGGATTTCTTGGCAATTAAAATAGAGTGTAAGTTAAAGGATGCATAAAACGTTGATCTTTATAGTATGTACACAGATAGCACTTTCCTGTCACTGGATATGGAACTGAGCTGGATCATGGGAATAGCTTTAATGTATTCCTGGAAACTTGCAATGATTCCAATGCATGCATTTACAGCTTTAGGAATTAGCAGAGAGAATATTACAGAAAGTATTGTGCTTGTATCAAGAACAAAGTTTAATTTCTCTCTCTGAGTCAAAGTATTTTAAACTGTTTTGAAATGTGTCCAACATAATGTGCAAGCAAATGATTTTAATTAATCTTCAAATATACACACAAAGAATTATGAAGTCAAATTAAATCTTGCATATCGCCGCCGCCTTGGATGTGAACTGGAACAAACGGCAAAAAAAAAACAACAACAACAGCAGCTTTGACATGTGAAAAATATGTATGTATATTTGCTTAGAAGCATTGCCAACACTACATAATCAACACTCTGCCTACTCTCATGCCAACTCTCTCGCTCGCCCCCCACCCCTCTCTCTCTCTCTTTCTTTCAAAATGCAACAGTAGATGAAGATCAAAGTCTGACTCAGGCAATATTGTTTGCGTTTCCTGTGGCGCGACCGACATTAAAAAAAGCAAAGAAATAAAAAATCAGGGCAAAAATATAAATAACAACAACAACAACAACAACAGCAACATGTTGTGGTTCGTCCTACCGCATTCTAAGTTCTATTGGCACAAAGACCGACTTTTGCTGCCGCCTCTTCTTCTTCAACATCATCTTCTTGCTCTTCTTCTTCTTCTTTTTCTTTGGTTTGCATGTGAAGTCAGTTTTGTGAGAGGAGCTTTCAGTTTCGCGTATCTGTTAGATACGGATACTGATGCAGTTTTGTAGTGGTAGCGAAACTTGTTTTGTATCTCAACATAGGACAAAAACACAATCTCATCTCTCCTCTGCCCTTTTTGCTCAAGTTCCCGTTCTCAAGATTGCTGTCTCGTGTGTGTGTGTGTGTGGTATGTTTGTGTGTTTGTGTGTGTAGCGCCCTCGCGGCATAGTTTGCAATATATGTATGTATATGGTATGTATATTCAAGGTCATAAAGCTGACTTCTTCAGCTGAATTTCGCTGAGTGTGTGCGGCCATTTCTCAGGCTCTAACGAAGACTCAGATAACGCGATATACATATGTATATATATGTATGTAATCTGGTGCCAGGTAATCTGCATCGCTTAACCCAAAACCCATATCCAGCTCATTACAAGCAAAGAAGGAACCGACAAGATCGTTGACACTGCATCCAATTTAAACATATATAAAGTATAATTTTTACGAGTACAGCACAGAGAAAAAAAAACAACACCAGTTGGAGCTCTCGTGTTTGCCTTGGTGCAACATTTCGCGCTGCAGGCTGCAACACTCATTCTTGCAACGTTGGTCATTTCCTTAATGTGTTGTTGTTGTTATTGTTGTTGTGAGATGAGTCAGAAGAACTGTTTTTTTTTTCGGCTACCAGCATCCTAAATACGCCCTTAAAAGTGAGTCAACCTAATTGCAGCCAAGAAATTAGCAATAACTAAGCCATGACTAACTATTTTCCATGCAATTTCAAGCAATGAAACTGAATACTAAGTAAAATCTTAAGCCATGCATCTTTTTTAGCGCTAAGTTTTAAGCCTTAAAAATTTAATGTAAAAAGCTACTTACTTTTGAAGTGACCAGCGTCAGTGTTGGCGAGGAACCCTGCAAGAAAATGAGATACAAATTAAACGATTTTCAAAAAATATAACATCAAAACTAGCCCTATTACGTGCCAAAACACTAGAAAAAATCTAGATACAAACTTTCCCTAGAAATCAGTAGAGATTGCAATAAACATTTCTCCATAGAACAATTAGATTACATTTAGATGACATGGGTACAATTTCTCAAAGCACTTTGGCATTAAACCATATGTTGGGTAATCCGAGTATCTATTATCCTTATAAAAAGGGCAAAACACTCACGTTTTCTACACATGCACACGTGCAAAAAAGAGAAGAAGGAGAGAAGAAACGTGCACCGAACAAAACGAGTTGAAAAATCTTAATCCCATTTCCATTCCCAGAAAGATCGCACATCTTATCTTAAGTGTGAAATCACGTACGTATAATCGAAATCTAGTGCAATAATTGAGAGCAGTTTCCAAATTGAAATCCTTTCAGTTTCCGGGAACCCATTTCAGAAATGTTCGATACAAAAAAATATTGCTTTCGTCATTTTTTTTTTATCTATTAGAATACCACACATAATAATTCACAGTGCATTGAACTCTTCTTTGTGGCGACCGAAATTTCTATTTAAATTTTCGTTCAGTATTTATTAACTAAAGCGAGAAGAAACAAAGTAACACACAACTACTACAGCCACAAAAATTCTTAGCGGCTATTTCGACAAAAGCAATCAAATACTGATACTTAATTTTATACAGAGAACATGTCTCCAAAAAGCCATCGTAAAGCCCAGCTTCTTCTACCATCACATTATTATTATTTTTTTTTCTTGTTGGTAACTCTCTGTGGACGATTAACATAACATGAACTGGAATCTACAAAATGGGAATGACCGAAACATTAGGCAAAAGGGACGGGAAAGCAGGAACGAATGGGGGATGGGGTCGATCACAGTATTAACTGAAAATTCAAACTTAAATAATTTCTTTTAGAACTAGCGTAAAGACATTATTTATTCACGTGTTATTCTCTTTGGTTCTTAAGCTGAGAACGGATTGGCTAAGAATAAAATACTTGTGACGTTAAAAATGGTTGGAAAGTGTATAAAAAGATAAGTTTTGCACACTTTTAATCTTTTGTCTTAAGCTGTGTAAGAATTGATATTTAAAGAATGTTTCTTTTAAGTGTAAAGGGTATACCTTTAACGGTTCTTTTTGATTCTTCGAATTTAAACAAATTGTAAGCTAATTGATTAATGTGTTGCTGATTTTTAAAGAATTTTACAGATTGTTGTTCGTTAATAAATTTCTCATGATTGACCCCAATTTGCTGAGAATCAATACACAAAATTCTTAGATTTTTAAAAAATGACTATTACAGTTTAAAATAAAGTATCTTATTATTTAAAAATATAGAAGTATTTTATTTAAGTCAATTTTATAAACTAATTTTAAAAATTTCATAAACCTATTCCATTCATCTGTTCTTTTATTTTATCCCTGAGCATGTAAATCTGGCAATAATATTACCTTAAAATAGCTCCAGCCATAGAAAGTATGAGACATAATTAGGTACCGAAAAATGGGGCCGAAACTAGGTATAAAGTTGTACATTGGGATTGTAACCAGAAAAAATGAAAAAAAAAGAAGAAGAAAACTTATACGGGCAACATCAATAAAATGTCGCCATGGTGTTGTGCATTATATACACCACACACAGCACAACAGCGCCCCCTATCCCACCACCCTGTGAATCAAAACTCAATGCCAACCATGAAAGCTAACTATGTGTTGGAGAGGGAGAGAGGGAGAAAAGACAAGCAGTTGGTCGCGAGTTGTTGGAGTGTAGATGACATAAAAACAACTAAACTAAAAATAATACAAATATAAGGCGATAAATCTTGAGGTGTAGGTGAAAGAAAGCCAAAAGCGAACAAAGAAGAAACGAATCTGATGCTGTATCGGTATAAATTTGGTAGTGGGGGAACATATAGGGGACAGGGAGATATAGTCAGCGGCGGCAACGGCGGCGGCGACTATCCAAAAGTACTTTACTCTAATGGCAGTCACACGCATTACCAAAAATCTATTCTTAAAGTAGTATGTATCAAGAATTAAAGAAAGGGGAGAGAGAGAGAGAGCGATGGCGACACGTTATTCTTCTTCTTCGGTTTGGAATTGCTTTTGAATAAATTTAGTTACAGATCTCTTCTCAACTTTGTCGCTGCTTTCTTCTTTTGCTTCTTCTTCTTCTTCTTTTTCTTTTTGGTAATCACATTAGTCTAGTTGGGATATTTGTGTGTAAATGTGTACGTCGCATTAGGGAATGTGTATAGTAGATCCTCCTAGCCGATAGATAGAAAGAAAGCATCTTTTTTATTACAGCGGGTAGAGCAGGGGTTGGGGGGGGGGGGTAAAAGGTATCGTTTTCCATGTAATAATTTTTCTCGATGCAACAACGTCCAGCGGGCATAATACATAAAAAATGCACCGCTGTCAGTGGACAAGCAGCCTCAGCGGTAAAACCGCTCGATCAAATTATGTTAATTCGGGTTTAGTGCGAGTATCAAATATTTATTACAGCGACATAACAAACGACGACGACGACGAAGAAAAGAAGAAGATTATAGCTGGAAGGAGAGTAAAGACACACACACACACACACATACTAATGCATTGTGCAATGGCGCAGACTGGAATTAGATACACATATGAACAGACTTATTAGTACATGGAGGCGGAAGCTTTAAATACACTGATAATACGATTATGAAACCAGGATGTAAAGATATTTTTTTAGCAGCAGTTAAATAAAAATTGCTAAAAAAGTAATTTGGAAAACTTATATACAATTTTCCGGAAAACCTTCAATAAAATTTGTAGACAATTTTTGTGAATAACATATTGGATAATAATATTTGTTCAGTGTATTTACGCATTAAATATTTGTACAGTTTATGTACATATTTCTGTACATGGCATAATAAAATAGACGCAAGTTACTTTATAACTTTTGTAGTCGACTTGTTTAACTGCTATGTATAGGTATGTGTGTATTTGTACGTATGTACATGCGTATGTATCTTCTCCTACACACAATAAGCAGACCAACTATAAAACTTGTATCAAATCGAACAAAACAAAAATAAAAATTTTTTATTGCATTCCAGCACTAAAAATCTTTCGATCGTGTGATGCTCGATGCTGGGCCACTAGCTCTGAACAGAAAAACAAAACAAAAAAACAACAAACACACACACACGAAGCCAGAGCAGCCCGACAATGTTAAATCTCGGCTGTTGGTCAGCCTCAGTCGACGTCGTCGTCTCAGTGTGTCGCCATGTGCGACTTAAAAATGTACAGTATTGATATTGATTGTCGTGTCTCCACGAGTTGGAATTGAAACTCTTTGCCCATTGCCTAATATTCCATTAACGGGCTTATTAAGGCAGCACGTAGCGCGCTCTCTCTCTCAGATCTGTCGGCAGACCCACACACACACACACTCACACACATACACGCGAGCACAGTGTCAGACATACAGACAGACAGACATACGTGCATGTTTCGTAGTTTAATAAAAGGTACTGATGCATAAATGGGTGTTTGTATCTAAATTGATCGAATTTGGGGACACACATGAGAAACCGGGGCGAGCACGGGTGAAGCAGATGAAACTACGGATGAGCCAGGGGTGAGGGGTTTGCGGTGAAGCTGACAGTCGCAGCAGTTTCTCGATTCAGGTAGAAATTCCCCCGTGGGCTGAATTTGAAGAAACAAAACGAAAGAAAAATAACAACAACAACAACAACAACAACACGCAGAAGATACGTTGTAGTAGTAGAAGTTGAAACTGCGGCTGGCTAAAGCAGGTACAATTTTATAATTTCGTTTCGTGTTTAATTAAAGGTGAAGTTTTAAAGAAATAATAAAGAATTATCGAAGCGCTGGCCACAGCAGCAGACAGGGTCTCCAAACAGATGATGCTCAATACAAACTAACACACACACACACGCACATTGATCGTAAAGCGATGAGACGGGCTCTCCCTCCCTCTCCCTCTCCCTCACTCCCTTCCAGCGTAGTAGAAGAAGAGACAGCGATCATTATGCCATAAATAAAGATTCGTTCCGTGCATTCGGGTCTCGACTATGGGAAAATTATATAAAGCACTTTTATAGTACAAACGCACAAATTTTAAAGCTCTCTTTCTCTATGTGCGTGTGTGTGTGACTTGGGACTATAATTACTATGCTCAGTTATTTTAAAAGTCCAGTTATTGTGTAGCTTAAGACACAAATCAAGCTTTTGAATTATGTATGGCAACACATAATTACTACGAAAAATTCTTTTTCTAGAAACAGAAGAACTGTAATAAATCAATTGAATAATCCATATTTTTTTTCAAGTGTTTGCAAATTTACATTTTTCTACAACATGAACACAGAATATTTAAGAATTTGTCAATTTTTCATTGGGCAAAGCAACCGAAACCAAAACCAAAATGTTTGACAGCCTAGATGACAACGCTTGTCAAAAACTGACAACTCAAACTAATCATTTCAATTGGTTGCTGCCAGCAGTCTTTGTTGTTGTTGTTGTTGTTGAGATCGCAGCGAAACGCGTGCCAAACACATTTCTGAGTCTTTAAGGTGGTTCCTTAACCAACCCCAGAACCGTGACGATGACGATGACGATGACGATGACGATCCGGAACCGATCTGTGTAGAGTTAAAGATGACGCAGCGTTTGGCAAACAACATATAATTTATATATATTTTTCTCGTTTGACAAATTTGCGCCTCGCAACAAATTAAACAAGTGCGAGAGTAATTAATGTGCTTATCGTCATTACGAATTGAGTGTGTGTGTGTGTGTGTACTCAAGATTTTTTATAGCCTGGCCTTTCACCCAACGACCCGAAGCCAGTTTTACGACAGTGACAACAAACAAACACTCAGCAAACAAGTTGAAGCATTTGATGAACATTTTTCGTAGTTAAATCGAATGTAATAAAAAGTCTCTAAGTGTGTTTTTTTTTTTTGGCAAAGTAAACAATTGAGTGCCTAATTGATTCACACTTTCTTTCTGCGGCTGTAAAACAAGATGTATTCTCGCCCAGATATGTATCCGAATGGGTTTTCATTTTAAGGGTTGGGGCTGCCATGATTAAATCTTTACTGCCCTGGCATTCGGTCTGGGCTTAAGTTACCTAATTACAAAAGTCTTCTCTTCAGTTGATGATGAAGCGCATCTGTCTATAATAATGACGGGGGTAGAGAAAATAAGAAAGAAAGCAAGAAAGCAAGAAAGAGCCTAGACAACAATGAGTAGATAATGATGTTGCGATGTCAAAACATCAACAAACATTTTCGAGTGAGTGACGGATGACGGCGCGTGAGGATCATCACAAGCACAACTCAAAGTCAGGTGCGACACTTGTTGCATTGTTCTTTGATTTGTTATTTGGGTTTTCCCACTCATTCCCCATTCATTCATTCATTCATTCCGTCATTCATTCGGTAGCCAGCTATCATTATTCAAAACCCCAGCACGCATATCGCTCTATTAGCTTCAACAAAATGAGAAACAACAACAACAACAAACACTTGACATTGCTGAAGCTGCTGCATCATTGAAGGATTAGTCGACCATTTGATAACCCTACAGCACCTAATGGGAACAGGTGAATGAATACCTTTGTGTTGCCCTTGGGCAAACACAATGACGTTTAGCGCCAACAGTTGACTTTTGCCAGCTGCTGCACCCCGAATACCGAATATTCCCCTGAGCTGCACTCTTTGTGTGCATTTGACAAATAGCCGATGAAAAGGGAAACAAAAAGAGAGCAAATTAACCTAAAACTTTGTTAGGGTAATTATTATACACAGAATCTTTGCTTCAAGTAATTGGTAAGCTTTAGTTCCTGTCTACCTTCTTTTTCCTGCGTTCAACTTCCCTTCTTTCGTATGGGGCGTAATCGTCATTTAGACACTCATTACTCATGTGTCGACGCATCCATCAGCACAATTAACAGTTAACAATTAACCAAAACTAAACCAAGGAGAACCTAACGGAATGTGGGCGATTTCAAAGGGGACTCAACACTCAAAAAAATCCAACTATCTTGAATTTTTCTTTTAGACTACTTTAAGAAACATTTTTCTAGATCACTCAAGTTTTTTTCTCAGTGTAAGTACACACACGCACGTAAATAATAAACAAATTACAGTAGTAGTTTATTATTTAAAGTTATTTTTTTTGGTGGGCTTCATTTGTATTACTGAATTTAGTTCGTAGGTTGTTGTTGGTAAATGCGCCTGTTTTCCACTGAATTTAATTAGCGACCTCGACGAAATAAATAAACGGAGGTGGATTCGGTCGCTTGGACGCTTCGTTGACTTTACTATCTCTCTCTCTCTCTCTCTCTCTCTTTTGGTCTTCGTTTTTTTGGTCGCGACTTTCAACCGGCTGTCCGACATTTCGTCACTCACCGTTGAGCAAATGCGTATTCTTCCTACTCTTCTTTCCCCCTTTTTTTCCAAGTTGCTCTTCCTCGGGATCTTGACTCGTTTTATCGGTCGGCTCAGATCTGTCCGAGTTGAGTTATTTAAATTAATAAAATATGCTAAAATGTGTTACAAGTGTGCGAGAAATATGTTTGTGTTATGCATTCAGTCTAATGTCTAATGTAATAGATCATATAATTAAAAGAATTATGGTGGAAACAAAGACAACAACAACGAGCTAATAACAATAACAACAATTGCGACAAACAATGGCAAATAATTTTCATTCCTTTTCCGTTGGTTGAACCTCAAAGAGCACTCGCCAGATGATTTAGGGTCAGGTCAAGTAAGGTTTTTGGGTCTTTTTTTGGAAAGTGCCTTTTCGGCTTGAGTGCAGCACTGAAGAAATTTGCATAATTTGTATATACTTTTGATGGATGTGACCCGAATGAAGCACGAAAATAAACGAAAGTCAAATATTTGAGACAATAGAAAAAAGTTAGTTAGTGTTAAACTTACTCACGACACCTTTTACCAAAGATTCTCCGATCAGAGACTATTTATATGAAACTACTAAAAATTATAATAAAAGTCTAAGAATTATTTATGTTGTTTCGCAAGTCAAGAAAGGTCGACAATACATCAAACCAAGCGTCTAAATATTTTTCAACTTTTTTTTTATTTTATTTTAAAAAGTTCTCAGCATGAAATAAAAAACTACAATGTAAATAAACCGCTTTATGCAAACTCAATCTCAATATATATTGCAGTTTGCATATTTGCAGTTTAAATACACAAATGTCAGTGTGCAAGGCCCTGAAAGTCCTTTTGTCCTTCCGGCTTTTGCTGCTGACCGCAATCGTTGGCTGTGTCAAGTGTGAGCAAACAATAGAACTGGGAAAGTGCCACTAATTACAATTCCCACACACACACACACACACACACACACAAAGAGAGAACGAGGCGCCCACATTTACATCTGCTAGTTCGAGGGGGGTCTAAGAGGAGGGGGAGATCATGTTAACTTGTTGGCTATGTGTCCTTGTGGCAGCTGCATTCTAATGCTTTGCAGGATGTTTGCACAAAGTCAAACTCGGACTCGGACTCGGATTCGATTTTGCTTGCTTCTTCACTTATCGATATCGAATTTCTCTTAACGCATTGCATTTGACCTTTTTTTTTTTTTCGTTGTGTGCTGTGTGTTGTTGTTGTTGTTGCCACAAAATCGATTTTATTCAATTGGCTGTCCTACTTGGTCTAGACCTGTGGCTTTTTCATGTCACCCGGCCGTGACCACACTGTCCACAACATCATCTCCTCTTCCTCACTTCTCTCGATGAGTTCATTTGCAGGCGCTATTCCAAATCGACTCGACTCCACTCGGGACTGGGTCAGGCGGCAAGGATATCACTAAAACTAATACTACCTGTTTTTTTTTTTCTCTCTACGGCCTATGCGTGTTTCTCTGTCAACACGTGTGTGTGTGTGTGTGTGTGTGTGTGTGTTTGTATCGTACACTCGAAAGAAATAAGGTAGTGTGTTCTTAAGTTCTGTATCTTAATGAACTCTATCATTCAAAGACTCTCTATTAAAAAAATGTATATAAAATTCTGAACTTTTTTCTCAAAGTAGATTCCAACAGGAAAATATTTATGAAAGAAAAAAAAGTCACTTTATTATGTGACTTTATTTAAAACTTCTTTAGTTCAATTAAGAACAGCTTAGCCATAAATTCCCTTTTCTCTCTGTGTACTCAACATTAGCTGCAAAAGACACGAAATCGAAAATTGAACACAGAGACATTGAGACCAACTGAAAATTCACACGCACAGGAACAAAACCAAATAGTGACAGGCAAACGCATGAACAGGGGAGGTAGGGGATTTTCACCTGCGCCGGTGGCCGCGACGTCATCACTGAATTTGGCCGTCTCTTCTCCAAGTCAAACTCGTAGAGTCAGAGAGGGAACAGGTGAAAAGCGTTGCCAGAAAGTGTTTGTTCTGGGTTCTGCCTTCTGTGAGTTTTTTTTTTTTCTTCGGCCAATTGTCCAGCTAGAGAGCTGATTAGAAATAATGCCGCCAAACGAAGCGTTCAATTTAAGGCTATTTACATGCTGTGGGTCAAGTTGATTTATAGCTGGAGTTTAAAATTGTAAATATAAATTTAGAATTTACTTAAAATATAAAACAAAATATCATGTGTAATAAAATTATTTCGTAAATCGTTTGTTAACTTTTAATAAATGAATTTTAATGTTGAAAATAAATTATACAGGAATGGCATTTTAAAACATACCGCAGTAATTATAAATAATTGATTTATAAATCGTTTTGGCTGCGTGCGGGCCTCTGAAATATATATTACTTACTGCATATAGTTACGGGTATTTATAAAATTCAGTTGAATTTATTTTAAACCTGCGTGCGGATGTTTAATATGCGTTGAAGTTTCATTTTCTGGTCTTGGTCTTGGCTTAATTGAGCTTATGTGTCTAGGTGAAGTTGGGCTACAAGATTGATGATGAACTCCTCTTTGGAGAGTACACACACACATGCGAAACAATTAACTCGGAAATGGATTTGGAATGGAATTGCTGTGGCACATGTATGCAGTTTCCCGTTTCTGCCACATCACTCACACAGCTCTCGCTAATCTGACCTCCCCCGCGCTGATCATCATCATCGTCATCATATGGAGCCGACGGACCGGCAATTAATCTCTTTGACCAAAAAGCCGACCCAAGGGAAGTCGAGTACTGAGCCTCGATCTGAGGCAGCTGCAGCTGCCCCAACGTCACACTTCAATCAGACAATAAAAATATTGAAATGAGCCACAGAATTGCGAACTGAGAGATTTCGGGCGGCGGGTTTTTGAATGCGCAAAAAACAAAATAAGAATTCGCAGAATCATTTTAAGTGAAGTGAAGTTCATTCTCAGGTAATCTGGCAAATGAATAATTGATCGCGCTCTATAATTAACGGGCTCACTCAATTGCCAACATGCACTGCGTGCTGGCAACCAGAAAAAAGCACAAAAATAAACACAAAATACAAAACATCAAGTCCAGCTTCAGGGTCACTTTATTCATGTGCAATTTTAAAAAAAAATTATTATTATTTCTGTGTGTATCCCTGCAGCTGACGGAAGTGAATTGAAGGCACTAGCTAATTTTATTCTAGGAAAACGATTTGAATATTTGTGGACTGTTGCAATTTGTTATGCTTGTGTAGAAATTCCAACGAACTTATGCCATGAACAAAGTATATAAACCTATTATTTTTATTTAATCCACGAAACCATTGAAAATGTGTAAAAAAAAAGGGCGAAAAAAAATATGGTAGAAGTTTGGTAAGAGGTAGCAGAAAGTCATAATATTATTTAGTTGTGAAAAATTAAAAATTAAGATCGGCTAAGAAACAAAGAAGCTAGTGAATATCTATTTTAGCAAAGCATTTCTTTTTATACTTTGTTAAATATTTTTTTAAAAAACTTTGATGTTTGATTTTATTAAAAGTTCATAAAAGTGAAAGAAATAAATGTTTAAATGAGTGCTTATAAACAAGAGCTATTTTTATAATCAAAATAATTAAAAAATAAAAAAGTTATTAATTATAAAACACACCAGAAAATAGTTGAATTTACCATGAATTTGCATATTTGTACTACGTTTTTTGCTGAGTGTATTTTTCTAAAAGCCTCATAGTATTAAGTGGAAAACTTTTAATACACCCTTTAAATTACATACTTTTAAAATATGCACAACTATTTTTTATTCCTTTTTTTTTTGTTAGCCAGTATAGCTACCAACAATGATCAGGTCTGCGGGCCAAATTAAAGATACATTTAAGAGCCAAAAAAAAAAAAGAGTCAAGTAATTAAACCTTAGCAAAGGCATTAGTAAAATGCCGTTTCCCTCGTTAATGATTGTGTGTTCAGTGTTGGTTGGAATACAGTTTTTCTACCCGAAATATATACCTTAACCATTTTACTTGTTTATGCATATATTAAGAGCCATAATATGGTCGCTCACATAGAAAATTGTTTATACATACCAAAAAAATATATGTATATACATATGCTATTTATTATAATTGTTAATTTATGCAAAACAACTTGAAAATGTAATTTTTTCGGGCCATTATTAATTTGATTACCCAACTTTATGTTGGCCGGCGGCTTGGTTGCAAACACTTACAGATACAGATACAGATACAAATGCGTATGCAGATACAGATACATTTTTTGGTGAGTAAGTTTGTAAGTTGTTCCACTTGTAGCATCTATACATAAAGTCTTTTTATTTTAATTTTTTTTTATATATTTTTTCAATTCAATTTGTCACTTGACAATTTTTGGCTACATCTTTTGTCACTTCACTTGACAAATATCGTTTTGATTCTGCACTAAATTCAGTTATCATCATTGAGTATTAACTGGTTTAGCTCGTTTGCCTCCGTAAGTAAGTCCGTATTAAATATTGCCACTGATCATTGTTTTGTATTCTTGTACTGGTTTTCTTCGTTTTTTTTTTTTTCGTTTAAGCGCGTAAGTTTACGGAAGTGTTATGTGCTGTTTACGCCCCCCGGACACGCCCCGCTCCGCCTTGCCCGCAATTACCAATTGGTAGAAACCAGTTCGCTGACCAACGCCATTAGCATTCGACATTGTTAACGTCATTAGTTAGTGCCACATTTTGGATCATCTCATACTTGAAGTTGTCATCGGAACTTACAAAAAAAAAAACACACTAAATAATTTTTTAAATCAAATTTATTTAAGTCTGAAATCCAAATACGAATTTTCTACTGATATTAAAAACTTTTTTAAGATCCTTTAAGCCTAAATACCAAATTGAACTAAACTTTAGTTTAATACCAATTACAATCATGACTAAAATACTTAAACAAGCCTACAAGCCAAGTTTGTGGCTGCATATAAAAATAGATCATGATATCATTGGACCAAACCAATCCGTAAAGCTAGTTACCAAAAGAGAAGGAGATGAACAATAGAAGATAGAGTGAGAGGCAGATACTTAGAGATGGCGGCACATAAAAACCGAATACACAAAGTAAGTAGTTTCAGTGTTCAACTGAGTTTTAGTTGCCAATTTAGTGACACAAACAAAATAAAAACAATAAAAATTTGAATATTGCGGTCCGGTCCACAAACACACACAACACACACACACACACACACCAACACACACATTGAATTATAGTGAGAGCGACTATTAAAAATGATTATTGGCCCATCTTCATTAAGATTCAAGTCAACATGCATAAATTTTGTTGGCTTAGCTTTAATAAATGCGTACTTTAATGGAATTTATTGCTATTGCTAACAAACTATAACAAGAAAAAGTTGAAGTCATCTCAGAAATAGTTCTAATACAGATCTCTATATCGCTCTCTCTCTCTCGCACTTACCTGTTGCTGTTGGTGTACGACGAGCTCGTCTTGTAAGTCGTTCTCAAAGGCGTTGCTATGCGGCAAACTGACGTAATTCACATCCAAATGGGACAGGGAACTTTCCTGCAATTTACGCGTATTCATCACCACTCTACACAATTCTTTTCCTTTTTTCTTTCTTTCTTTCTTTCTTTTTTCAACGTTTTTTCTTCTTCACATTTGATTACTTTGCTTTAAGCTGGGATAAACACAGGAGAAAGATGTAATTGAAATTTTTAACGAGTTGCCAAATCGACAGATTTATACTTTTATAGGGTCACACTGGAGTTTCCGTTACCCACAACCGAAATAAGTAACAGAAACATTTTTTCCGACTATCTGAGTACCTGAGAAAAAGTCTTCAAATAATCAAATAAAGATGTAATTGAAATTTTTAACGAGTTGCCAAATCGACAGATTTTTACTTTTATAGGGTCACACTGGAGTTTCCGTTACCCACAACCGAAATAAGTAACAGAAACATTTTTTCCGACTATCTGAGTACCTGAGAAAAGTCTTCAAATAATCAAATAAAGATGTAATTGAAATTTTTAACGAGTTGCAAATCGTGATTTTTACTTTTCTGGCAATGAATTTTTCCGACTATCTGAGTACCTGAGAAAAATCTTCAAATAATCAAATAAATAAAAAACACTATAAAAATACTTGTAGTCAGTAACAATGTAATAAAATGTTAAATAATTAAAAGTGTTGCACCTTTTGCAATTGCCGCGGTAGACAGGAAAAGCGCTTTGCTGCAAAATGCGGAAGCTATTTAAGCAGCAATGCTGCAATTCGTTAGTGCAACAACAGGAGGGGGGGGTGGGGCGCGATGTTAGCCTGATTTCTGTAGCACCTCTTGACATTATAAACTTTTTAACGAAAAGCCGCCGTCTCGGGCAAACAAACACAAAGGCAACAGCCAAGGCAAAAGCCAAGCGAGAGGTGTTGCTCTTAGATGTTGTTGGTTAAGTGGGGCTGGCTCCTCGGGGGGAGGTTTTGGGTGGGCACTTGAGGCGTCAGTTATGGGCTTGGCAAAGCCACAGACGACACATCTGCAACATGCCACCTGCCACCTGCATATTGCGGTGCCGCTTGTTGAAACAATGGCTGTTGTACTACGGAAAAAGCCAACACGTGAAAACGGGGTTAATAAAGTTTCAAATACACACACACACACACAACTCTAGCAAAAGGGTTGGCAAGGAGCTCTTTGGAGTGTACTGAAGTTTAAAGTTGAAAAAGGATTGAAGAAATCGGGTATATGTTTCCTTTTTGTATATGAAATATTTTTCATTAAGAATTTACAGAATTTTTGTAAGGATTTACTTGGTTTTGGAGTTTAAAAATCGATCTACTTTACTTGGTTAAAGAAAATATCATTGAATTAAGATTTTAAAATTTAATCTTCATGTTCCAAAAAAATTAATATATAAAACTTACTAAAAGAAGCATTTTTCTAAGCTTATATATTTTTTATTTTTAATTACAAAAACTCTATGGGCATAAAAAATTTCAAAGAAAGCTCTACTTTAAATTCTTGACTTATTTTCAGTGTATGTATGAGCTGTAGAAGCTTTATGCCACATCAATTTGCCAAGAGGTCCACACAGCACGGAACTCCGTGTCAACACGCTTTCTCCCTCCCTCCCTCCCTCTTTCTCTCTCTTTTACTCTCTCTCCTCTTTGACTTATGCTATGATTATGAGCCTGGTTGACTCCTAGCAGGTAGAAGTAGGTGCTGGCAAGTCAGGTGTCGTTGACTGCAATGCGTTCTCATTGTTTTGTGGCAGCAACAGCCGCAGTGGCAGCAAAGGATATGCAAATTTGCTTTGGCCTGGTTAATCCTACAACCAGTTGCCAGGGTTGCCTACTGCTGTCATTTGAAGCGCGACTTAACTGTGCCAAATACACATGATTTTTGTAGATATCAATATCGCATTAAAAAAGTATTACTTGGCAAAGTATCAATTTTTATTTCTCTCCTCTTTCTACTTGCTCAGCGTCCAAAACGGTCAAGGGTAACCCTGAACAGAGTTGGCAGATGTATGACAGCTTTAGAAATTTTAGGTCAGCAGTTTAAGATATTAATAAAAGAGAGAAGAAAAATGAGAAAATACAATAGAAAAATCATTGCTTCGTTTTGTCCTTTATTTAATTTTAATTTTAAATCATGGTTTTTTTAAAGATTTTTCCTTGCCGTCTTTTTATTTTAACTTAAACTAAGTATTATTTTGGTCCTCATTTTTCCCTTTTTATGGAAGATTCTTGTTTCTAAAAAATGTATTTAAACATTTTTAAATATTCTGCACTTAGTTGAAGAACCTTTGCCAAGCTTAGAGCTTATTGTCTACCCTCAGTCACCTAAATTGCTAGCATAATATTTTCTTAGACAATTTTCCCCACACGTTTGGTTTTTCCGCTAGCATTTTTCCTTGAGTGTGCTTTGCCTTGGCACTGCAAATGAGGAATTAAATATTAAATAATAGTTTGTGTAAATTATATTGACACGCCTAGCATAGACTTCAGGGTATATATGTATGTATGTATGTATGTATGTATGTATGTATGTGGGTAAATATGCTAAAAGGCAAACTGAACGAACATACATACAAACATACATAAGTATATGTATGTTGCCATTGGGGGCTACTTGACAGCATCATTGATTTTTCACTTTTTTTCTTTGATTTTCGTTTTTTTTTTTCTTGTGCTTTTCATTTCCTTCTTTCTTGAGTTAGCTTCTCTCTCTTTCTCTTTCTCTGTCTGCTTTTTTTTCGCTTCAATTACGTTTGTTGGCAAGCACGTGCATGCAAAAACTTACATACATACAGTTACATTCATATATGTAGTTAAATGCTATATGTTTGTGGGTTTTGTAGCAATCTACTTTTGCGTGCTTGACAGAGCAGCAACAACAACAACAACAGCACGCGCCGGCACAATAAACAACAACAACAACAACAACAACTGACAATAATTTCACATTTTAATTGCAGGACTTTTGGGGAGAGAGAGAGAGAGAGAAAGAAACATTGCGTATACGCCCAAGGGGCCCCGAATAAAGCATAAATCAAAGCAAAGAAAGCGAAAACAAAAACAAAAATTGCAAAACCCAGCAAAATGTGACTAAAAAACAGAAAAAAAATCAATCAAAAATGTTTTTCTTCTGACGCCTTGTTCAAGAAACTTCTTTCTGTCTAACTCTGTTTTTTTTTTTTATGTCTTTTTCGGGTTTTCTTCTTCTTCTCGGTTTGCTCCTGTGTGAGTTTTACATAATTAAAGCGTCGACACAGGCGCTTAACTTGGCTTTAAGAACTTAATGTTCTGTCTGTCTCTTTCGTTTTGGCCACTCGCTAATGATTTCCCCGGGGTTTGTGCACCAACAACAACAACAACAACAATTCACTTATCACCACATTATTATATATACATATATTTTTTCTTCTCTTTTTTTTTTTGACCAAACCGAGCTTTGAGGCCACACACACACACACACACACACACTCTAATACACTTACACTTTGTGCAACTTGCAACTTGCAACTTGACGCGGATCGCGACGTTCCTTCAAGGGGGCGGGGAGGGGGGCAAGACTGCGGGGTGTTTGTTGCACACCTTTTTTTTTAATGCTTATTTCACTTAAATTTTCTTCTTTTTTTGCGTTCTTTGGGTCAACTCGACCCTGAGCGGGGCAGGGCAGGGCGGAGGTGGCGTTGTGGCAGCAATAATGCTTTTTTTTTGTTGGGTTGACAAAAAAGAAAGCAAAACACACACACAAACACACACGTGCAACGTTTTGTGGCAGAGTGAATGATACAAACGCGATGGCGAAACGCTGGCAACTAATTTGGGTGACGCTTGCCACACTTGCCACACACAGCAGCAGCTGCTGCTGCTGTCTTACGTTCCACACTTGCCACACACACACACACACACACAGATTTCCAGGCTTGGGCCACACTTCCAATTAGCCATGTTAACAACCCTTAACAAAGCTTTTCCTTGCCTGTTGTTGCATGTGGCAAGTTAGCGCTTTTCCGACCTATCCCAAAGCTTTTCCTTTCAAGCTTGATTTCCACACACACACACACACACACACACACACACACACACAGTCTGAGAATTCCATTGCGCAGTGTTGATTCTGCGCGTGGCATGCAGCAGCAGCACGTGCCACACGCTGCTTTCAGTTGCGTTCAGCTGTCCCTACAATTAACCTCTCCTCCCCCCCCTCCACTCCCCTCTCGCTCTTACCTGCTTCAGTATTCAAATCTGTTGACCATCTATTAAAAAAGCACCCAAAAAACAACATCTCTCAACGGGAGGGAGAGAGAGGGAGGGAGAGGGAGGGAAAGAGAGGGAGGGAGAGAAAAGTAAGTTCCACTTCCAACGTGTTTTTTAGGTGCACTTGCACCCAGTAGCAACAACTCTAGCTCCTCTTCTCCCCCACCCCTCCCCTCTCTTCTTCTTCGGTGCAGGCGAACTCTGTGCGTGTCACAACAACAACAACAACAACAACAACAACAATTTTGCTGCCTTTATTGACTTTAGTACTACAAATGGGTTTCTGGGTCAAACCAAGACACACTAATACACACACACACACACACATGTGTGTGTGTAACAGTGAGTCAGATTTGTTTGCGCATTGAATTCGCCCAAAGCGCAAATCATTTTTTGCAATTGCACCTTCGGCAACCCTTTGCCCCTTCGCCCCTTCGCCCCCTACCCTGTAGGTGCAACCCCCTGAAAAGTACATAGCTTATAATTAGTTTGCCTTAATACAGAACTGATTGGCTGAAGACTTTTTAAGAGTATTTATTTTAAGAAATCATTTGCGGGAATTGAGCTTCGTTCTATTTTTAATAGGGTTAAAATGTGACCTACTTTTTTGGTTGTTGTCAACATTTATTTAAAAAATAAAAAATAAATACTTAGCTTGAAGATACCCTAAAAATACTCAATACTATATTTTAATACAAATTTTATTAAGCAACATCATAATGATTTTGTTTTTCTTTAAAAATATATTAAAAAATATATTTCATAATAAAACAAATACAAAATAAACTGAATAAATTTATACTAAAGTTAGGTAAATTTTTATAAAAATAATACATTTTTAACTTAAATAAATAAAAAATAAAATACATTATAATTAATTATAAATTATCTATAAAGTAAAAGGTTAACCCTTAAAAGGAATATTTTTCTTTTTTTTTTATTCAATAAAAAGAATATAGCAAATAAGTTCCATCTATGTCAATTTTATCAAAAATTCAAACTATTTGATCTTTTAATACTTAACGAAACTATTGTGCATTTTGTGAGGAATAGAAGGAAGGGGCGGAGCTGAAGGGGAAATTGTATTTGGACCATGTTTGTAATCGAGCTACCAAAAACTGCATTCAACCAAAAATTTGTTAGTTTTGGGGCTTACAAAAGGGCAGACAAAGATGACATCAAGGCAAATGCGGCAGTACCAAGAGGGGAGGGGGAGGGGTGCCTGGAATAGGTCTACTAAACAATGGCAAAATGGATTTTTGGGGTGGGGGAACAAAAAGAAAACAAACACAACAAACAATGTCAGCGTGCGCAAATTTTAATGATTGCAGATATTTTTGAATGCGGCGCTAAGCAAATGCATTGTTCTCAAGCTGCTTATAAAACGCTTCTATCCCATTTCGTATCTATGTATCTTTGTATCTTTTTGACGCTGCTGAGTCAGCAACAACAACAACAGCAACAAAATGGCGCCCCTGGGTTAGTGTTCGTTCCAATGACGAATGGCGCCTCTGGAGTGCCATAATATCTGCATTCTCTGCAATACGGAGAGGGAGAGAGGAAGGAAGAGAAAGAGACAGAACTACTAAAAGAGTTACAAGACACAAATAAACTAATTTTATATATGTTGTATCTTAAAACTGGTAAGAAACAATGGCTATAAACCTTTTCCAAAGCCGAACCCTTAGCCGGAACAGTTCACCAAAATGCGTCCGGAACTAGAGCTTGGTTCTTGGTGCAATGAACCGAACCTTAAACCGGAACAGCTTACCAATAGGAACCTCAACCAGTATTTGGAGTCTTTTAACTGTTCCTACAATAAGCCGAACCTTAAACCAGAACTGAAGCAGGAGTTTGTTAAGAACCGAACCTAACCTCGAAATAGTTTTCTTAAAGAAAAGATTCATATCTCATTATTACGGAAGTAAACCAAACTTTAAACCGAAACTATTTATGAAAAATCATATAAAATAGATTAAAATAAGAATATTTTGAAACTACAGAAATATTTTGAGTTTTCTAATATACCCAACCAGGTTTCATAGATGTAAAAACCAGGTTCATGTACCGAACCTAAGGGTTTAATTGGAGTCAATGACTATTTATGTTAAGTTTTAGAGGCTTGTTTTGTTTTAAAGCCATTTCTTTAGTAGCTCAGCTTTGCAAAATGATTGATTGTCTTTGGCCAAACATTATAACCATTGTTGTTAAGCATAAAATGATCCCCGTTTTGCCAACAATTAACAACAGACTAGAAAAAGAAAGAAAGAGAGAGAGAGAGAGAAAGAGAGAGAGGGAGCATTGTTTAAGCGGTTCATTCAACTCTGGTGTCATCATACCGTTGGAAGTGTTAAGATCATAGACTAAGAAATATATTATTTGAGAACTACAGCAACTAAGAAAATACAAAATGAAACTAAAATGTTGCCAAATAAGTAAAAATACTAATTTCAAGTTAATTCCAAATTTGGTCAAAATTATTATGGTCTTTAGCTACTTATAAAAACTTTTAGTATGATTACTGTAAATGTAAATGTGACAAACACAACTGTACCTATGAAACTTGTTCAATATGATCGACACCATTTTAAAAGAGAGAAAGAAGAGAGAGAGAGAGATAACTGAGCTAGCGGCACTTAATTCGTTGTTGTTGCTAGTTTTGTATGCATAATAGAAAAGCCATTTACACCAATACACACACACACACACACACACACACTCACACTCATTTGAATATCTGGCGAATATCTTTCCAGTCTCTTTCCAAGTACATAAAAGGTACATAGTGTACCTACAAATTAGTAGATACATATATACTCAGACGCATACACTTAGTAAATATATGTATATTCGTATGTCTATTTGCGTGCGTTTTGTTGGAAAATACCACAATGTTTTTAATCATAATTAAATTCATGGTTCGTGTATCAAAGCAACAACAACAACAACAACTTATATGAGCGCAAATCAAAAGCAGCTTGCCTTCTTTTCTCTCTTTCACCTAAGTTAGTTTGCGCGCGCTCTCGCTCTTTCCCTCTATGTACATACGTACATGCGATGTGCGCCGCAAGGTGAGCATTGAGCGTCGTGCGTCGATGTTCGTCTTCAGTTCGGCGTCGGCGTCGTCGTCGTTGTCGTGTACATTTGCTCGATCGTTTCTATTGTCCGCACACCGCCACACATGTGTGAGAGCTGCTCTGCTCTGCTCTGCTTTGCTCTGCAGCAGCGTCAGGTTGTTTTGTAGTATATTTGTTTTGGTATGGGTGTAGGTAGACAGCAGTTGGCTTGCCTTCATACTTGTGTGTGTTGGTCTTAATTGCGACTCGTTTACACGAGCATAATTCCATCCAATCTAATGCCGAGGCGTAATTTCACTTTGACGAAAGCGCCACCCACTTTCTACACTACACTACAACAACTACACCTCCCCGTACGATAATTTCATAATCATGTTTCTTATTTTTCACAACTGATAACTCTGTCATATTGCACCGGAACTGAAAGCTCTTTCTTGCTGCATGTAAATCTTTTTGGATTCATGTACTTTTCCCTGTGGCATTAATAACTTATTCCAGTGACAACAACGCCTCCACTTTCTTGCTTTCCAAGATAAATGAAATGTCATTTGCCGTGCGTGTTTTTTTTATTTTTATTTTTTTTTTGGTACTAGCAACAGATTGTGGCACTCTTCATCATTATTACGAGGCAGCTTCATAGATATATCTTCATATTCTAGTGCTATAAAGAGTATATAGTATAGTGGTATATACCATAGAAAAACTCAAAACTCAATTGTCCTACTTAAGAATTTTAGTTTTTGGCTATTTTTGGCTATTTTTGCTGTTGCAGGAAGTCATTAAGCTCATGAGGTGGCATAAATAAAGTTTACCAAGCCCCCCCCCTCAAAAACAAACAGAAAGAGAGGGGGAGAAAAGCTACAAGGTGACAGGGAAACAAACTCAAAAATTCTACACACTAGAAAACAACAAAGGATGGGGGAAGAAGTATTTCAAGTTTGTATCTTTACCGATCGCATGCAGCGGCTAATGTATCTAATAGATACACGACAGCATGTCAAACCAAGCATAAACTGTGCAAGAGGGGAATGCAGGAGCGGAGAGCGGTGAAAAGGGGGGAGGGGTAAGAAATGCAGCAGCATCTCCACAAACGTGAGTTTCTAATTAACAATTTCAGGGGGGAAATTTATCCCATATAGTATATAGAATATAGTACACAGATACATTTTAATTTATATCTTATTGATGCCGGCGACATTTGTGTTTTTATTTTTATCAGCCGCCTTTCCCTTACCCCCTCCCCCCCCCTCTTCTTTCAGTGTAGTGGGGCACCTCTGTGTGTGTGTGTGGAATTTTATTTTTATCAAAAGAAAAAAAAAGCTCGAAATTTATATTGAAAATTATTTTTTCTAGCTGAAAAAAATGTAGTATCTTTCTATTAAGGTTGTTGTTGTTGTTATTTGGGGTATAATTATTGTTCATATTTGTTGCTGTTGCCTTCAAAACATTTTCACGCGTTTGTCTTCTTGCTCTTTGTTGTTGTTGTTGTCATTTTTTATCTATACTCTAATTAAAATATTCGTGTGTTTGCTTTTTCTAGATTTATTTTTTTGAGTATTTTTATAGCACACGAAAAAAGTGTATATGGAAATAAAATTATTTCAGTGCTGCCTAGACAAAAATTATTGGGAACAATATAATTTTACTGACTTTTAAAACGGCTTTTTATTTTATTAAAGTAATATTTCTAAAGTATATTGTTTGTAAGGAATTTTTTTAAACAATTTTCAAGTCAATTTTTAATTTGTTTTTTAAAAAAAAATTTAATTAGTTTCTTGTCTGTTTGCCAAAAAAAACACCTCAATCATATATATATATACATATGTACATCGTTTTTGTATCTGCATCTTGCTCACTTGTTTTATTTATAAACATTTATAGCGTTTATTAGTACATATCAGTTGTGTGTGATTATAAATTTATTTGAAATACTTGTGCTAATTTTGAGTATTTTGTTGACGTTATTCATTTTGCATATACAAAATTAATTTGTACCAAATAAAAACTGTACATTTATACATACTTAACACTAGAGAAAAACTTTTTAATTTATAACGCATTCTAAACGTAAATCAAAAGCATTTTATGTTCAAGAGTTTAATTCTCATTTGTAGCAAATAAGTATGAACTAATGTACATATATTTAAGTACAATTTTTGGTACATCAGTTTCAGCCAATTGCTGGCCAGGTACATCGAACATGTTTGACATTGAACTACGCTAAAACGAGAATTAGTTTTAACATACTGTAAACAGTGTTTTTAATAAATAAATCAAGGCTGCCAAGCTTGTAATTATAATCATATGAATTAATAAGTATTTCTGAAATTCTTGCCAAATGGCTTTATTGTTATGTTTGTATTCAAGTTTTCTACACCTAAAACTATCACAGCTTTGTTTAAAACTCTGCAATTTTACAGAAAATCATTACTAATTAAGTTCTCAGTCTATTAAAATACTCAACATTTAAATATTAACTGTCAGATACATTTACAATATTTAAATAAGCAAAAACCTTTTAATGTTAACAAAAAAATCTCATTTGCGCATCGAACATCAACAGCAGCCTCTGCACGTTTGGTTGCAACTAGTTTTGGTTGGACGTGGTTTGACAGCCGGCGTTCGGCTCGAACAAACGTTTCGGCTCGTCTCCAACAAGCCGAAGCCGATGTCCAACAAAACGACGACGTCGACGTCGCAGTCAAGCAAGAGTAAGTGAAAAAAAATTACGCGGGTGTTCTCAGTACATTTCCAGCAATCAGACGGGCAGCAGGTGTCGTGGTAAAAGTGCGGCAAATCTTGCCATACAGTTTGTGATTTGTTTTGGTTTTTTGGCCAAGTCCGAGTGCTGGCCATGCAATTGGATAATCATTTCAATTAAATCAAATACAATTACATGCAATTGACGCGAACGATAACAATAACAAATAGAAAGCAAAAAGAATAACTGCAGTGCAACAACAACAATACAATCAAATGTTTATTAATAATAAACCTCACATGTGCGCCACAAACATAGTTCAAGTGATAATTTATATGCAATTTGTAAATGAATGCAAGCGAAAACAATCATCAAAATAAACAACAACAACTAAAATCAGTGACAATTCGCCTCCTGTGGCTAGACAAACAACAACAATAACAACTGGAGAGGCAAATAATAAATAAATAAATAAATAAAGATTCTCTCACACACACACACACACAAACAAACAGCGGCAAATTGGCATAAATAAATAAAAAATCAGCGTAGCTTTTTTTTCTTTGCCTTTTTACAACCTGATTTTTATGAATGAATGCAGGCAGCAAAAGCAATCGCAGCAGCAGCAGCAGCAGCAGTGACGACAGCGACGGCAGCGTCGCGTGCACAGGAGCGCAACAGCAGCGCCACCCGCGCCTCCCCACCGTTAATCGTTGCCTAGCCGGCTAATCCGTTACCCTCGCTGCGGCCCTGTCTCCAAAATTGCTTTTGTATGCAATTCGATTGCGTTTCTCGTTTCTCGTTTCTCGATTCCATCGATTGCCATTTCCCCAGTGCGGAATGCCTTGGTGACACATCGCGCTCATCGCTTGTTATTATTGTTGTTGTCGTCGTCTTTCAACTCTCTCACACACAAACATACAGCACACACACACACACACACAGACTGCAATTGCCGCTGTTTGCAAAATTAATAACGGAAGTTGTGCATTTTATTAATAAAAGCGAAAATCACACAAAACGCAAAACGCAAAGCTCAAAGCAAAATCAACAACAACAACAACAACAACATTCAAATCACAGCGCTTACAAAATGCACTGCGACTAAACGTTATTTTTATCTACTAGTTTGCTTTCGTCGCTGTTCTTATTACCGTTGTGGTTTTTGTTGTTGCACTGTGTGGCCCCCTCATTGATTTTGATTGGCTTCGTTTCAGTTTTGTGCATCCCTAACCTAATAACAAAAAAAAAAAAAACAACAACAGCAGAAAGAAGAAATCTAAATTCTAAATCCACACAAACACGCACACAAAAACACTCGCTATAAAATTCAAATCGCACGCTTTTCAAAAGTTCAAAAATTTATGTGCAAGTTTGAACTGTAAGTGACAAAATACAAAAATTGCAGAAAAAAACTGCCAACGAAAATAGTAGAAGACACGATCCTAAGGAAAATTAACATCTATAATACCTTTGGTAAGTTTATTTTTCTTATTAATTCAAATTCAAATTAAGCGACGGTATTTGATTATCTTGATTATCTATGAAGACTAATACTTAAATCGCTTTCAAATGAAAGAGAAAATAGTTATATTAATTTTGTAAAGCTTTTAAAAATCATTAAACGAAAGAAACTCTATTTTAACATTTTGAAAAATAAATTTTGAAGCTTTTCATGCAGAATTTATAAGTAAAATAAATTTTTTGAAAAGGTTTTGAAAGTTTATCTAATATTGGCTTACAAAAATATTGAAAAAAAAATAAAACTATTAAAATGGGCTTTTTTTTTTTTATTTTTTTTTTTTATCACTTTTCAAGCATAAAGAAAATAATTTATTTAAGAAAAGTCCCATGAAAGTAAAATAAGAAAAAAATAGTTTAAGCAACAAAATTCGTTAGTTACCAAAATAAGTTATAAAAATCTTTTAGCTTTGGCTTCATGAACTAATAGAACTGTCATAGATGATGGTTATTGTGAACCATCTGTTTATATCATCGATGAATAGAGTTTAGTTTCTGTGTTTCTGGGGGTGGACTTGCAAATGATTGCACATTCATCAATCAAATCGTTGCAGATCTCATAATCAATAATTAACTCAACTCTGAACCCTTCGCAGTAATTGCCGACGACTGTCAGTAAATACAACTTACGTACTTTGTGTGTGGATGAGGGGAGAGTGGGGTAAGTGGGGAAAGGGAGAGACACTGATGGTAGTTAATGAATGGAATGTACAATGTTAAGATACAGATACACCGAGATGCTGAGATACTCAGATACTGAGATACTGAGATACTCTTTGCGTAAGTGTAGTTTTCTCGCCTTGGCTTTAATGTTGTTTTACGAAGGCAAATACAAATAGTGAAAACCACCGAAAAAAAAAAAAAAAAAACACACTGAAGAATGCTGAGAAGGCGAACAATTAACGCTTAGCTGTAATTACAGCAACTGCTAAAAACAAGAAACAAAAGAAAAAAAAAAGAGTCAAGAAAGAAAGAAGGTAGAAAAAAAACCAAGTTTGGGAACACACACAAAAATTAATAATCAATAACCTGCTAAAAGCCAAGTCCAAGAGAGAGAGAGAGAGAGAAAGAACTTAGTCGAAAGGTAATTTTATCGGTCATTGAACGAGAAGATTTCTAGGCGAATTTCTTAAAGGGGGGGTTGACTGTAGCTACTCTTTGGAGGCTGTACCCAAAGGGGCGGCTAACTATTTTCGTTGTGTTGTAAGACGCGATCGGTTTTGGTTAATTATGCTTCAAAGCTGTTGTTGTTGTTGTTGTTGTTGTTTTTGTTTTAGCCCTGAAGTAAGCCAAACAACTAATTACATACAAAAAAAAAAGCAAGTGATTTGCGTTTGCGCTGCCCCAAAGGCAACAAACTCGACTCTGACTTTGACTTTATCTTTAACTCTCGTACTTCCAACTTGCCTCAATTCTTGCTTGTAATTTGCAACTCGGCAAGTTTTTTGTACGAACTAATTAGCCCAAAGAATTCAGCTAGAAGTTAACTTTGAGTCACTTTTCACTAAATACTTACTATATGTATTGATTTTGCAATAAGACCTAAATAAAGAGACATAAAAGTACAGACAGAAATATTATATGGCAAATTACTCAAAAAAAAAAAACATACTTAACTTGTAGAAAATAAAGGTTTTCGTTAGTCAAAAACTTCAAATTATCTAATATTAAAAATTGTATTATCATAGAAAAATATCCTTTGCTTGCTTTTTTTTATACAAATGTTTGCTACACTAAAAAATATTTATTTTGATTTTAAAAGGGCTAACTTAAACTTAATTAACTTAGCTTAAATCAACTTTAAAAAAGTAAATAAATGCTAACCTTACTTTGCATAATTTTTAAAAAACATAACTATATTTAAAATAATTTTACAAAATCTACCTTGGCTTAAAAAAAATTATAAAAACAAGCAATCATAAATCCTATAAATATCTTATTTGTTTTTGACTTTTTCTGAATTTCTATTTTATTTTACTTCTTTTTTATTTGTTGCAGTATTTCAAATTAAAATTCAACAATCATTATTCATACTTTGAATGTTTTAGAATAGTTCCTTGTGTGTGTAGTGTTTTTTTTTCGAGTGTAGAACTTGGATCCTGATATGACCTCTGACTGGCGCCTTCTTTCGTTCTATCTCTCTTTTCACATCTCTCTCTTTCTTTAACGCTACCTCGAACAATTTATCATTAAAAATAAAAGTTTCCATTTTTTGGCTTTTTTTTAGCCCCTCCCCTTGCCCCTGCCCCCTGCTGTGGTCAAGGACTGGGGCACATTCGTCGCCGTCGCCGTCGCCGTTCTAGATAAATAAGCATTCTTAATTATCCCCTTTCGCCCAAATATGAAAAAAAAAAAACTCTGAGAAATGTTATAAACAATGGAAAAACCGCGCACTTAATGCGTTTTCTGTTTTGCCAGCAACAACAACAACAACAACTACAAAAGACAAAAATTCAAGTATTTTTCTTCATATTATTCATTATTTGTGTGTGGAAGGAAAATGTTTTTATTGCCCGCAAAACAAAAAAAAAAAAAAAAAGGGTACAAAAATTGGGCCGACGATTTTCTTCCTTTGTCGTCTTCTTCTTCTTGGTCGTTTTAGCCATTAGCCCCCGAACTCCCCCCGCAACTCGTAAAGCGCCTCAAATACTTATGAAAAATTCAAAATGCCGGCCACACAAGTGAAGTGTGGAGGGGATGAGGAGGGCGGGGGGTAGAAAAAGTGTTGCCGTCGGTAAATCGAGAGATTTGAAATCGCCGCCAATTGCTCTCCTGACAGCACAATGACTTTATTCTTTCTTTCTCCCATTGCTTCCCACCTCTTTCTTCTTCATTTGTGCCATGTGTAATTGCAGTTTTTTTTGTTGTATACTTTTGCCTTTAAGGACAATTGTTTTCTTAGCGGCGCCTTCTTTCTGCCTTTAGCGGGAATGATTTGGCAATTTTTGTCAGCTGTCAGCTGAGAGTTGAGAATTCTCCTCAAACAAACAAAGGAACATCGAAAACTGACTTGAAACATTGCACTTAATTTTTTTTAAGGATTTATTTGGCATATGTAGAATTCTGGGGAATATTTGTAAAAAGGAATGAATTGCAATTTTTTTGTTATTGAGAGATTTCAATTGTAGATAAATTTGATTTGTTAAGGAATTTGTCTTTAAAGGTTTGTTATTTTTTACCATACTTATGTCTGAATAAGCAATCCAAATCATTTGAAGCTACGTATAAATATTTATAATTACTTTTACAATTACTTAAGTAATTAAATTGTAATTGGTAAGTGAAAAAGTGTAATTTCTTGGTCTTAAAATTTGTCTTAAAAAATACTTTATCTTATTTTTGTGCGTTTTTAATATGTGGAATGATTAATTCTCTATTTTTTTTTGTCACATTAAAATACTTCCTGAAAACCTAGACTTTGAACAGAAAAAAGCTTAAGCTTCTCATAAGCAAAAAACTTATATCAAACAAAATGATTCCCATTCTGTTGACAGTCAAAAACTCAATTTTTAGAAACGCCAAACATTTAATCACAGGAAAATCCCCATAAAAAAGATTCTAAAAACAACCAAACTAGCTTTATACATTTTAAAATCCAGCAAATAAACTCCGTTAAGGGGGTTAGGGGGGGGAGGCTCTAAATTTTTAAGGTGGCCAAAATAAACTCACGACCTAAAAAGATATTTTTCTATATGTTAGTGTGTGTGTGTGTGTGTGTAGTTTTTGTTGCTGCTGCTATTGTCAAATGCAATTTTCTAACGCAGCCGCACTTTCAACGTTGACAACGGCGACGTTAGCGTCGAAGTCGACGTCAGCAGCAACAATTGCAGTATTAAGTGAAAATAAAACATACGAACAACAGTTAAAACTATAAGGGCAGAGATGCAAGCGTATCGACCAACAACAACAACAACAACAAAACAACAACGACAACAATAATAAAAGCCTAAAACCTAATAAAAATTCAAATTAACATTTGAAAGAGCGAATAGGCGCAAAGCGTGCAAGAGAGAAAGATAACGGGGTGCCTGCACCAGCACAAGCGAGAGAGCAATACACAGAGATAGATGGAGAGCGTAGAAATGTGTGCATTGAAAAGAGAGAAAGCACAAACACACAGAAACAGAAACAGAGCCCGAAAAAGCTTATGAAATTCTATTAATTTTTGAACAAAACTGCATGTAATGCCTGTCCCCAATAGTCACCCCCTACCCCCTAAAACACCACCCTAAAACACACACACACACACAGACTCCCCTCTGTAGTTTGTCTAATCACCAAACAGTAGTGAATTTTGTAGGAGGGGCAGAGAAATGTCCGTCCGATTTTGTTTTGTTGTTTGCGTATTTTGTTGCAATTTGTTTTTGTGCATATATATGTGTGTGTGTGTGTGGACTACTGCCCCAGCCACTCACCGTTTTATGCACGTTGTTATTGTTGTTATTGCAATGCAGACTGCAGACACTCGCATAATAATGCAATTTGCCAGCTGCCCATACCATTTATACTCGCCTCCACCCGAATTCACCACACTACAACCCATTCCACACACCACCACGCACACACATAAACATACATACACAGTAGTCGACGTCACGCGCCAAAAAGACTGCACACGAGCAGCGACGACGCCGTCGGCTTCGCTGTCTGTCGGCAGCCCGAGCCACACACACACACACACTCACATACATACGTACACAGACAGACATTGCAATTTTTGCTGCCACCTGCAGGCTCCGAACTTATCGCGAGGGGGTCGGGGAACTTCTCCTTCTCTTTGCATTATTTGCTTTTTGATTTCGCTCTCTCGCTCTCAATGTTCTCATTTGTGATTTTTGTTTTTGTCCTTTTTTTCGCAGCACACAGTTTTGCACAGTTTTGCCACCCCCCAAACCCTCCCGCCAATAACCAACACAAAACAGCTGAAAAAAGCACGTGTCATCGTCATCATTGCCAGTGTGAAGTTGGCGTCGACGTCAACAGCGACGTCAAAGTCTGTCTGCCTGCGTTTTATGTCGTTTTGTTTTCCACGCGCTTCGCCGCCGCGACTGCTTGCTGTCGTTGTTGTTGTTGTTGTTGTTGCTGTTTTTGCTGCTCTCCTTGTGCCCCGCCTCCGTTGTGATGTTATTCCCTTTTCATGGTCGTCCAATTCGTTTTTCACGGCTTTGGGCTTTGCTTTATTTGATTTTTATGCTTGTGAATTTTCTTTTGATTTTGGATGATGCTTCTGCTGCTGCTGCTGCTTTCGCTGCTTCTGTTTCGCATTTGTCAGACAGGACAAAGCAGGGAAAACCCCATAATGAATATGGCAGCAAATGCTGATAATGATCATTATGATAATATAAACGTCCTTGTAGATTTAGTAACAGTTATTTGAGGTTATGCGCTTTTCAATTTACCTAAAATGCGGCTATAATGCAATTTTCTTAGCTGACTTCTTGCGTCGTTTTCTTTTAGCAGCACATTTATTGATTTGCCTGGCTGGGATTCGCTTTTCTGGCCGCATGCCAAGCGCAAAAAGTTCTTCAAAAAGCCAAAAGACAGCAAAATCGAATGAAATATTTCTTAAGACACATACATAAATATATGTATTTTCCAAAATATATACTTACATTCATACACACATAAAGGCCATAAATGTATGTTATGGCATCCCAAAAGACCTTTGCCATTACGCCGTCGCCATTGGGATGAGTCTGTCATTTTTGGCCAATTGTGCAATCGTCTCGTTGACTGCAGTCGCATTCGCTCTCTCTCTCTCTCTCGCTCGCTTGCTCGCTTTGTGCTCTCTTAGTACAACTCTTAAGTTTTCGCCTAGTTTCCTCAGCTGAGTTTTGTTATTGTTTTCCTTTGGCATTTTGCCGGCTTTGCGAAATTGCTGGAGTAAGCCCAACATGAATGAATATGTTCGTTTGCTCACCCACACACAAACACACATACACACATACCAAGTTAAGTGGTTTCGTGCTCGCTTCGTTGTGTGTTGTCTTTCTTGCACTTCGTGTCGCTTCGAACGTGTTCGAATTCGCCCAACGAGCGTAGGTGTTAGAGTAGGGGGGGCCAAACGAGTGAGAGACATAAGCTGCGTCAAATGCCGGAATAGGAAATCGTATTGAGGCGAATTCTACTACATACTATAAGCAGCAACTGCAAGACGACGAAGCGAAGGCAATTGTTTCAACTACCCCCCCCCTGCTATCATAAAGTGTTCTTTTTCTTACTTTACTGTAAGCTGTTCATTAACCGTTAATGCGGGAGGGAGAGAGATCGTAAATCGAAATGGAAGGTGTGTCATTCTGACTTATAAATAAAATTAACCACAATCACAAGCGGAAATATTTGCGCTTCAACTTGTTGTTGTTGTTGTTGTGAAGGTTACGCATCTCCTTCTACCTTGGTGTTCTTCGATGGCTGTTGTTGTTGTAGCTGTAATTAATGGCAAACAATTACAGCGAAAAAAATAAAATAAAAATAAAGAAGCAGAAGAAGAAGAGAACCCTAACAAGCTGGAATTACAAAATGAAATGTGAAGAGCAAGTTAAAAAGTGAATTACCTGATAAAGGACAACAAACAGCAACAACAACAACAACAACAGAAATAAATGCGCGATTTGAGGTGTGTTTTGCGGCCATACAATTCAATATGCGTGTCCCCCACCACCCCTCTTGGACAGGTTATAAACCCGTGCCCAGCATGAGACTTTTACTGACAGCCAGAAGTGCTTGCACAGTGGGGCAAACACCCAAAATAGTAGTCTTAGTTTTATGAACTTCTAAATGATTAAAAACTTTATGATTTGTTCCACTGTGCATGTGCCTTATAAGGTGCTTGCTTCCAATGCCTTCCAGTGTGCTCCAGTGTCCAGCTGACGCGCTTAATTAATTACACGATTGTTGTATTTGTGCTCCTCCCTCCCTACCCCCTCTCCACTCGTCTCCTCCCTTGTCTGTTTGAACTTTGGGGCGTTTTCTTTTTGTTGGTCTGGTCAGTGGCCGGATCGCCTGCCCCAATCTCCACCTCCCTCCTCCTCTTTCGTATCAATAAAAGTTATGTGGTAATGCAATCGTGAGGGAGTGGAGAGTGAGGGGGGAGGAAATTAATACCTACTTAAGCTTAACTGGACAGTTGACTCCAACGAAGTTGGCCATAACTGGAAGGTGATTCACGCGATTTACGCAGAACGTATATATGTATATATAATATTCTTTCAAGTACTTCTTGATTGGATTGGCCAAGGAGTTCGGGGGAGGGGGGGGTGCTGCAACTGCTGAATATTCAAATCGTGGCAATTATCCTGTGCGCGGGGCATGCGACACGCCTTGAAGTGGCAGCAACAAAAAAAAAAAAGAGCCAAATTATGAAGTAAAAATAATTTTTATTACCAAAAATTACAATGTTGTGCGTTGTTGCTGTTGCTGCAACGTGCCACATAAGGTGGCACTTAATTGTAGTCCTTTCAAGGCGTTGTTGCAAAGAGTCAGACTTTGAGTTCGTAGTTCGGAGTTCGCGGTTCGTTTCTGTTTTTGTTTGTGGGGTCAAAACAGCAGCTTTGTTCTCGGTCAGCGCGTTCATGTGTGTGTGTGTAAGTGTGTGTCAGTGTGTGTGTGAGTCGCGACCCGTCGTCAAATAAACACCCCCTCTCACACCCCCACACTAACCCTCGAACACATGCTGCTCAGCTGACCACGGGTGGCAATTTTTCCATATACATATATAGCAGGGGAAATTTTCGAAGAAACAAGAATTTAAAAATAAATTTGCACAGTGGTTCGTTTAGACTAAAAAATGCTCAAAATAATAAACATATAAACTACATATTTATTAATTAAAATGCTATTTTTAGCAAAGAAAATATAATTATACTTTGTATATTTAAAAAGTCTTTTATATAATTATCATTTAATATCTTAAATAAAATTATTTTATTTTCAAACTTCTTTTATTAAAACTGAAATTAGTTAAAGAATTTAAAAACTATTATTTTGCTTAGTTTTTTTTGTTTATCTTATTTTATAAAATAAAATTTAAATAACAATATATATATATTTTTTTGTATTTAAATATATAAATATATTCACTTCCTTCAAGATTTTATTTTAAGCTAAAAGCTTTCTTTTATTTTTAATTTTTTTATTTTTCAACAATTAAATGAATTTACATTTTAAATAATTGTTTAACTATGTTGTTTACTAATTTTCAATGCAAAATAGTTTTAGAAGTTTTTTTTTATTGCTTTTTGAATGTTTTTTTTTTAAACAAAATTAGATTTTTATCTTTGTAATCTACAGTATTTTCTTAGCAACCACTGTAAACCCTTACCAAAAAATAAAGTCATATGTATTTTTGTGGTCATTATAGTTAATTTCATTAGAAATTCATAAATTCGTTTAGTTACAGTGTGTGTGTTTTTTTAGGTTGTGCTGGTAAGGGTTAGCCAAAGTTTAGTTTTGGGTGAGGGGAGGGGGGGATGGACACAACTTCGTCATATTTTGTACATGTGTAATATGTTGAGCAATAAAAAACGAATTTCATATGCTTTTTTTCCTGTTTGTTATACTATTGTTGTTGTTGTTGTTATCCTGTTATCCCTTTTCTTTTAGTTGTTGTTAGTTACGATTGTAGTTGTTGTTGTTGGGTCATTATTGTTTGCCGTAATTTGTTTATAACGGTATTTATGAAATGGTCACAAGTCAACGCTTTCAAAGCTTCATCCCCCGCACCCTGAAACCCTTCAGACTGTCCAACAACACGCATTGCTAACCTTCCCCTTTACCCATCGCCCCTCACCCCCTTGTAGTCACCCACACATGGACGTAGCACCAATTATTCTTATTACGCCTATTACTTTGTTTTTTTTTTAACTACTTTCTGTAGTTGTTGTTGTTGTTGTTGTTGTTGTGTGCCCTTTTATGTTAATCGCGGCATTTTGTGTTGTTGTTGTTGTTGTTGTTTTGGGGCTAGAAAACTCGTGTAACTGTAATTGATATGCGTCCTTATCATGCAATATCCTTTCATTATAGCCTTAAAGTACACCCCACCCCCCCTTAGGTGGAAAAGTTTCGTTTAGTTTTTAGGTTTAGGTTAACCTCATTGTAATCCTTATTTTTATTAGCTGCAATTACTGCATAATGCATACCAATGATTTGACTATATAATTAAATAGGGGTATTCCCTTTTGGAAACTTCAAGATTATTCGATGGGTAACTTAATATGACTTAATATGTAAATAGAGCATATCAGAGTATAATATTAATGGTATTCCCTTTGCAATATTGGATTTAAGTGAGGTTAAGTGACGCATTTTTATAAGGTATTTTTTCTTTAACTTTTAAGTTTTAGATTCCAAGCAATAAATTTGAGTGAACAATGCATATTATTTGTGGTGATCCTGAAAGAATTTCTAGTTTATTAAGGATATTCCCTTCAACCTTTTTAAGTAGATTAATTTGTTTTATAAATTTGTTGTTATACTGATGCTATTTCCTTCAGATCTTAGGAGTTTCCTCAACCTAAAATGTTAAATATTTATGTATTATATTTTAGTAATGCTTTTCAATAATCAATACGTTATTAGTATGGGTATTCCCCTAGCTAATCGAACACATTTTAATGTAAATAGTTGCATTAAAGCTCTTTCTTCTAACCAACTTTTATTAGTATCTTGTTGTTGTTTTGTTTTTGTCTGCCTTTTTGTCTAATTAATAAACTTTCACATCTTGAGTTTTAAACAATTTCACTTGCATGCAAGCCAAAATCTCAGATTCAAATATAAATTCGAAGCGTTTTATGTAAATGAAGATAGAGAGACAGCTGGTATTTTTTTCTCTTACCTGTAGTATGATCAATTAAATGGCCAACGAGGCGAACGAACTACGAATAATTTATTGGATTTTGACAGTTGGACTTTAATTACAACCGATTTCATTTCGATTTCGATTTCGATTTCTTAGCTCTCAGTTTTAAGGGGAAAGCCATCGATTGGTAACACTTGAAGTACCTTAACTGCGATCCGTTGCGGTAGCAGCTCAACCTTTGACCTCTTGCCGCACAGGTAGTGGCGCAAGGGGTGGGGGGTAAATGCAGAGTTGCTACCTTTTTTGTTGTTGTTGGCTGGATATCATAAAACAATAAATCTTTTTAATATCGCTGCGCATCTTTTTCTTCTTCTTTATTGTGGGCGTAGAATTTTTCTTCTCTTTGGAAATTCTCACGTCCTTAAAAGAGCGAGGAAGAGCGAGAGGGGAAGGCGTTGGCATTACTCAAGCTTGTGGATTTGAAGTAATAACTCAGTGCGTCATAAAAATTTTAATTGCTTTGGGTATTTTTTTGTATTTCTTATATATTTTTTTTTGTATTTTTTGGTCAGCCAAAGTGCCAAAGCAGTTTTGGTAATTAACATTAACCCCGAAATAACGTCCAAGCAACAACAGAAGCGCCAACAATGCCAAGAACCCCAAACACCTCTCTTCCCCCTCCAACCTCGCCCCCCTTCACAGGAGTCAAAAAATATAAAATTGCCGCAAAAGAACAATGAAGCAATAAAAATTGCAGCGCATAATTTTCAGCTGCCTCCATTTGCTTCCACTTCATTCATTGCCTCCTCCCCCCTTAGCCTGTATGTAAACCCTTTTTTTCATGGAGGGAAAGGGTAAGGGGGAGCGTGGTGAGATTTTTGAAATTTCCACGCGTATTTGTAATTAGTTTGCTTATTGTTTTCAGGGTTTTTCTTGTTTTGGTTTTTGCTTGGAAGTTGTACAACTTTTTACTTATACTTTGTTATTGTTATTTTTTTACTGGTTAAGTATTTAACGGTGTTTATTTCTTAACGGTTTTTACGTGCTCTAAGCGTGTCTAAGAAAATGTCCTAGATTCTATTTTTCTAACTACTTTTTGAGGTGTTTTTAGTGACTTAGTTACAGTAAGAAAACGTTTAAAATGGTTTTAAAAATATTAAATATTAAACTAAACAAGATTTATTTTAAAGGGTTGATAAGGAATTAATTAAAAAATAAATAAAATAAAGTATGAAGTAGTTTTAAGTAAAAGTAATGATTTAAAATAACCTGCTTTTTATTCTTAGAAAATTAAATTTTAATGCCCAACAATTTTTCTTAAAAATAAAGTCAAAATGTCCTTAAAATTTTGCTTTGTAAATTTTTCCCTTAAAAACAAATAATAATATGAACAAGTCAAAACAATTGCAACATGTTTCTTCAACTATTTGCTTTGTGGCAGTGCAACTTTTGATCCTGCCACACAAACCAAAGAAAATACGAAAAAAGAACCGCTGTCATGCAGGAAATTTATTTATTTTTTTTGGGATCAATGCGTCGTTGAAATATAGAGAAAAATCAACAAGCAATTGTTGTTGCTGTGTTGCAAGGTTTTGAGGCAAGTGCTAAGTGGTTGCAATTAGAAGGCGACGAACATGAAGGTGCAACGAGGTACAGTCAAGACTAGGTACAGTAAGGCAGACAGGTCAGTTCAGTTCAGTTCAGTTCAGGTAGATAGTTACTTAAAAGAATACCGCTTTATATAAATCTCTATTGATTTCTCGTCGTTCGTATCGAATTGAAAGGCAATAAATTTAATACAATTCGACACTTTTATCACAGTATTTCTAATGTTTTTTTCCGTCCTTTTTTACAGATCACACAAAGAAGTTCAGCTGGGACAGGAAAAAACTAATCAGAGCCGCACTCAAAGTAAGTAAACGAATATATATTTCTTTAAAGAGTTAACTTTAATGTTCGAATCAAAACGCTAATTGAATGCCAAGCAATTGCCCGCCCCCCCTCGGCGCGCGCCCCTGGTTAACCGAATCTTAATAGAATCAAGCTTCATTCAAGCTATTTGCAAAACAATCTTCTTGTGCCTTGGCAATCAATTAACAAACATGTCGCGAGTACTTTGACTCGATTAATAACCGCTTGCAAAAAAATGAAATCTGTAGGAAAAAAGTAAGGGTATGCTGCTGCCCAACCCCCCCTCCACACCCTTGACTTGCTCCCCTCGGCTTTTAAAAAAGAGACTGGCGCGCCAGTTTCAGCTTCAATTGTCTGCACTTGAGTTCAATTTTGGTCAGCAACACACAAAAAACGCTTTAAAAAAGCTCATGCGTAGAACAATTGGCATATATTTTTAGAAACATTAATAAAAAAACAACTTCGAATTGAACTCTTTGAACATTTAGATGCACAATTATTATGTACTTTACGTACTCACAAAAATAAAGCAAGTAGTTAAAATGTTTTTGAGGTGAAGAGAAAAGAAATAGAAATAAGACTTTGGGTATTGAGAATTTTTAAAAAATGTTAAATAATATTTTGCGGGACTCTTTATGCTTATATTAGAAACTCATTTGAATTTAATTTAGAAACTCATTTGAAATAAGCTGCAACAATTTTATAAAATATCTAAGCATTATTTTGAATATTAAGAGTTTTAAAAAAAATGTAAAATAATATTTTAGTCAAATTAAAAAATGAACTTTTCAGTTTGAAAATTTTTTTGTATCTGAACTTAAAATTCGAGCGGCTTATATATTCATACTATTCCATATTACAGTTTTATAGATTATTTATCTCTCTTTACCACTCTTAGAATGTTGTATATTTTTTCTAGCCTTTGTGTTGCATGCACCCACTTTTTGCCGCATCGACAATAAGTATAAATGAAGAAATTACAACGGACTTAATTACTTTTAATAAAGACGTCCGTGCGTGGAAATGTTCCACTTCATTAGCAGAATATGGTTTTGCATAATTTCTCATTATGCATCTCGTCAAACTGATCTCTGTCTCGAGTCTAGAGAGTAGGTGGGTGGCTGGGCGGTTGGGCGGTTGGTTGGGGGTGAGTGGGTGAGGTCGCCTTAATACACACAAATTGAAAATTGATGAACCTATCCGGTACGAACGTCGTCGTTGTTGCAAACAATGAGAACTCAGATCGCCACTCGAACTATATATCAATCAAAAAAGATGCGATCGATTTGTGATCAATGGGAAATTACTAATAATAATGATGAGACTTTTAATTGAATATTGCGCACTTCATATCAATTTGAATTTCAATTCAATGAGGCGAATTAAATCCATTAGAAACTTCAAAACGACCCATAAACACTTGGAAAGCACTCATACATATAAACACATCTCCATGTGTGTGAGATTCTTCTTCTTTCGATCGATTTGTAGCTGATGTTGTACTATTTTTGGCTACATTGAAGTTGGTTTTGTTGTTGCCACACACACACTCAAACACACACAGAAAAGTTCGCTGCGTACTTGCTGTGTGTGGTGGGTTCCATCCCCTCCCTTTCGCCCCTTACCAATTCATGCATGAAAGCAATTTTTAATTTATTTTTGGTTGAGCGCTTCATTTTCCTAAAATTATGACATAATCACAGCAACAACAACAGCAACAACAATAAAAGAGTCACCTAATAATGTCATGTGAAATTTATCGTACCCCAAACGAGTACCAGGGGCGTGGTTGTTGCAACGGCAAGAGGGGGCGAAGACAGGCGAACTGGAAACATAGACGCCAACGTTTTATATATATATATATTGTATGCCGTATATAAAATATATATATTTGGATGCGAGCAAACACCTTCCGCTTCACAAATCAGCGCATGTGTTGCCATTGTCAGGGCAGGGGAGGAGAGGGGGTGAAGTGTGGTGGGGGGGAACCTTGGCTGACCAGTTGTCAAGTCGGTTAATGTTAATTTTATAATTAACCTACTGCCAGGCGACAAAATTGGCACACATCACAAAAAATACAAAAAAAAAACAAAAATAAAAAACATTTATGCCAAAGTGCTTGAATATCGATTGGGAGTTTATTAAAAAATGAAGTGAAAATTTGGTTTAAAGTTAGATTGAATGATGAAAAGAAAGTCTAGATTTTAACTTTGATAGACTAAGCAAAGAAATAATACTTTATACAAAGAAAAAATATTGAATGAATAAAAATAAATTAAAGAATAAATTGTTGACAATTCAGAAAGCAACAGAACATTTAGTTAACTAAAATATTTATATTTTTTAAAGCCTTTAGTAATTTTTAGCAAGTTTCAAACAGTTTTTAAGTAAGAAATATCTTGCAACGTAGACAGAAACTGTAGAACAGCTTACAAAACTTGTTGGCTAACAACAACAACAAAATGGCTGAGATACAATCGAAATAATTAGATAAAAAATAAAAACCGTAGGCGAACAAAATGTAGATAGATCGAGTATGTAAACACGATCGTTAAATGAACCATTGAAAAACGAAACAAAACAAAAAACCAACACACAGATATAATGACAAACAAATAGAAATAGAAAAGCAAAACAAGTTAACCAATGAAACAAACGCAAATTTAATGACAAAAAAACGCCAACTTGGCCAATACGCGTGGCCATTACAAGCCACAAAAAGCGAGAGAGAAAGAGAGAGATCAAACAAAAGAGCAAAACAAAACGAAAAGCGAACAATGTATTAAAAAAACGTTATAAGACATAAAGCGAGAGAGACAAGAAGACAATGGTAGAAAGAGATAGAGTGTGAGTTAAGATTTGGAAGGCAATGACACTTAGAGATCTTCAAAAATAAATATATATAATATATATAAACCAAAAACTAAAGATTGTTTAAGTTAATTTTTTTATTTTATTCGATTTTTTTCATAGTAAAAACTTTGATCAAAAGCCAAAAAAAAAAAATACAAGTTAAACAACAAATTAGTTTGTGGTAGTATTAGTTAGAGTTAGTAGTTACATACATAGACTAGCTTTCTCTCTATTTCATCGTTAATTGTATTCGAATAATGTTGCAGCTACGTATCTTTCAGATACTTATTATTTCATCTCTTCTTCTGCCAACGCAAGCTTTGGGCTTTGACTATTTTGAATTTATGGTCAGTTTATGTAAATTTTATAATACCATTTATATTATTTTTATAATAGTTTTTTATTTTTTTTTTATTGGTTAAACCATTTCTCAATTCTTTGCTCAGTTCATTGACACTTATGAAAAAAGCACTGACAAAAATGTTATTTTGTATGTGTTTCGGTCAAAGAAAGTTTCGAAACTCTTTTGCATACATTTTTCTTTTTGTTTTTTTGCGTTTTCTGCGTTTGTGGCAGTGGCAACTAATTGCGCATCCATTAGATGCCTATCACTGGCCATTAAGTGCGTCATTTTGGATTAACTAGGAAATTAATTAGCACAGGTTAACAATAAAGCTCTATGTGGGTGCTCATAAAAAGCTCCAGAAAACTAAAGTTGCCTGAGAGTTGCAGATACAAATTTATAGTAATGAGATCGGGGCCAGATATATTCACCTGCAAGTTTAGTTTCTTTTGTCTATTTGCTCATTTAATTTCGTACTTTGATATGCGAACGCTTTGAGTTTGAAAATTACTCAATTAGTTTAATTAGCAGCTTGGGCGACTGTGACTTGATTTGAAAATAAAATGGATCGTTGGTTTGAATCTCAAACTAGTTTTCAATACGCAATAAACTCTACACTTTAGTAAAAAAGACCTTCAAACTGTAGAAAAGTTAAGGAGAGAAAACATAACCTTAATATAGTTACACCTTGAGAAAGAAGCATTGCTTTACAGTCAAAGACAATGATTGTCATTTATCAAAATCGTTAATGCAATTACGCGACCTCGTCATCACCCACACACCCACACACCCCTCTCCTAGACAGTCTTGGCTAATTATTTTGAATTATTCAATTTTCATGTCTCAATTTAAATACTCAGAGGCAATTAGGAATGAAGACGATTCTGGTTCTCGGTTCCCATTGCTCTGTTATCTATCTATCTATCTGTCTGTCTGGCAGTCCAGTCATTTTAGTTTTTTTCTTCTATTTTCTGCTGAGTGGCACTTTGATGCGTGCGCAGGGGTGGTAGGGGGCGGTGAGAAGAGAGGGGGGCACAAATGCAAATTAGAAATAGTATAAATGTGTGTGGGTCTAAAAACCATTTAAATAATTGAAAATCGAATAAATCGCGCACGGCGCAAATCGAAAGCAGAAATAATAATAAGAAAGAAATCGAAAATTCAGGAAAAAGGTGAAGCCCATAAAAATATATAATATATAGTTTTCCACATATATAAAGTTGTGTGTGAGTGTGGTTTGAAAAATTGCTGGTCGGTTTTTGTTGATGTGCAAAATCTAATTAATTATTTCATTAAAACGTGTATTTTATTGACATTCTAATTTAGATTTTTAGAACAATTTTTCATCCCTTGCACCTGCGTTGTGTTCGTGTTCGTGTGTGTGTGTGTGTTGGATGTGTGTCTATCTAGTTTATCTATATACATACATATATGTGTATATATGTATTTACTATTAAGCTGGTTACAAAATTTCTGTGCGTGCGTTTTGCAACCTATGCGGCGTATGCGCAATTTTAATTGGTTTTTAACTAATTTGCTTGCATTTCGGTTGTCCACCCGCCACCCGCCGCCACCCCCCTTATTCAAATCAATTCAATGGCCTGTGTGTGTGTTTGTGTTTGCAGACTTTCTTAAATTTGCATATTGTGAATGATTTATTTTGGACATATTCTAATCAATTTTGTTTTTGTGGACATTTTCAATAATTGTTCGACCGTAAACCAGGGCTAGAAAGTGTTTATGTGTTGAGAAGAAGAGCAGTTCTTTAAAACTGACTGACTGCTATCAACGCACAGCCCGAACGGCAAGACTTAGAGATCTGATTTCTTCACGAATCGAAAGAATATAAAAATTAGTTGAGTACTAAAAAGGAATATTTTCCTGAGTTCAAAGGTTTTCTATAAAACACCATCTTGTGGTTATCATGGATATCTCTTATATCTAGCTATAAATTGCTAAATAACAAGCTATAAAATAGGTTTAATTTAGATCTCTGCAAGTGTATTAAAAAGCACTATTCCCATAATAAACATTTACGATATGTATTTGTCTGTAAAAAATAATTATTCTTCGATTACGCGTTGAAGCGTCGCAATAAACATAATCGTTGCTATAAAGAAAGCTATTTTAGCCCCCTTCCCACCTTAGCAAGTAGATTGAGAATCGAGTAGAAGGGAAGTTGCTTGAGTTTATATTTAGGGTCGTTTGCTTCGTTTAACAAGGCGCCGTATCAATTTACCCAAATTGTTGTTGTTGCTGTTATCCTTATGGCATAAACTACATATGTATGTGCTTCCTGCTTGTCTAACAACTGACGTTGCTTCTTTGGAAGCCCTTACTCCAATTCCATTTACACGCATACGTATTTGTGTGTGTGTATGAGTGTGTGTGTGTGTTGTTTAGTAATTCGTTTTTTATTTACTATTATCATTTACATTTATTTGTTATGATGATATGCCCTCGCTTACACATATCATCGCTGTATTTGGCCTTTTTATTTAGACGGGTTTTCCGTTTCTGTTTCTGTTTTTTTTTTTTTTTGTTATGCCACGCAAAAATTGTCTGATATGTTTTGTTTTAGACAGGCAAATTGAGATTGCGCTTTGACTTCACATTTATAGTTGTTATTGTTGTTTGTTGTTGTCAATTCTGCGCTAACGTGAGAGAAATGCAATTGCGTTGTTGCAAACACACACACACACATACACACTCATAAACACAAACATATCCTGTCAGTATATTTACTATATTTTTTTTTCTCCCTTTCATTTACATATTATTCTGGTTACCAACCGGGTTCGCATTTTTTGGGGTCGCTTTTTGTTATTGTTGTTGTTGCCCCTTTCAAAATTTATGCGATACGACGCGAATGTTTGTTCAATAAACGAAATAATTGTCGGCAAGTGTGTTATGATGAAATTGTTTTGGGTTACTTCATAAATTAGCGCACAAAAACGCAGAGGAAAAAAAAAAACAGTTGGAGAGGTTTTTATCAACCCTTAAAAAGAAGTTTTGTAGTTCTAACTAAACTCACTAATATTAATAGCATTAAATTCTTTAACAATTTAATCAACTTCTTTTAACTGGTTTTTTTTCCTATAACTAATTTCAATTATTTTACAATGCGTTCCTAAGAATTCTGCTCCAAGTGTAGGTAAATTCAAAACCCTAACATAAATCTGGTATAAGTGATGGTCATAATCGAGTTTAAAGCGTCGCATCATTAATCAAATCGGAGCCAACAAACATGTGTAAACAAAGTACACAAAGTAAGAAAAAGATAACTGAAAACCACAAGCGACTTTCCAAGTTCAATCTCCATGAATTTGTGGCATGAAAAATGAGCGTGGCATCAAATGCAGGCGCCAATTGCAATTGGGAAATGTAATTAAACAAAGGTGCATTTGGGGTACTCCTGTTATTTAATTCTGATACGTTGCGAGGCGTTCCGGAAGATTATAAATATTTGGAAGGCAGCACATTTATCATTTATAGGGAAGTTGAGAACTCAAAAAAAAAAACAAGACTAAGAAAATTTGTAATATTTCTTAATAATTAAAAGAGCTCTTCTTTGAGTTGCACCCCTTTTTTTTCTAAGTGTATCAGTACATCTTTTGGTACACTCAATCTCTTGGGGCAGTGCTCGAATCTGTTGTCTTATGTGCCTTCTAATGATCTTGTACAATTATTTTGGCTTGTAATTTCAAAGTTCAAAACTTGTTTCTGGTTTCTTCATTGTTCGCTGGTTGTAAACGGTTAAATTAAATTGATTTGCGTCTAATGCCCCCGACAAGTGGCCCGCTCGGTAATTAATGATTCCATTAGACACCACACAGCTTGCACCCAAATCCCCTCCAGCCACGTCTACGTACCGAGACGGTGCTTAAGTATGAATAATTGGTAATAGTATTTAATGATTTGGAGCTGCTGCTGCTGCTGCTGCTGCTGAAGCTGGAGAGGAGCCCACCTGCCATTCAGACACGGTGGCAATTGAACCTGAAATGAGCCAACGACTTATGAGTTTTTTCTCTCTCTTACTTTGGATTACAGATACAGCAAGAGGAGGAAGGAGGAGAGACCAGCTTTTAGTAAACGTTCCGTCCACATACAACACACACACACACAGAAGGTTTGAGGCTGCCCCCCGAGTGAAAATGGATAAAGGCCGTACGAGATTGCCACAACTTTCGCCCAATTAGCAAAAGGGAGAGACGGATGGAGGGAGGAAGGAGCAAACTGTAAATATTTGCAAAAAGAACACAAAAGCCAGAACAACAAAACAAAGCAACTAGAGGAACTAAAGAAAGAACCTAAAGGAATTAGCAACAAAAGGATCGTTCGAAACCATTAGGATAAAGCACACACACACACACACACACACGAAGAATAGAAGAAGGACATCAGGCATTGAGAGAGAGGAGCTGTTGCCATAAATGACCGAATCCACTCAGCTGCAAACGGCGGAGAATAATAACGCGGGCGTGGTCAAAATGGAGCCACCGCCATTGGCGACCTCCAATCTCCACTCCAGCACAGCCTCTGGCGCCGGCACAGCGCTCTCACCGGCAACACCCCCCTTGCTGCAGCAACCACAACTAGGACACAACTCAACATCCACATCATCCACACAGCAACAACATTATGCGCTTAAGTGGAATGACTTTCAGAGTTCGATACTCAGCTCGTTTCGTCATCTGCGGGATGAGGAGGACTTTGTGGATGTGACATTGGCGTGCGATGAACGCTCCTTTACAGCGCACAAGGTCGTCCTTAGCGCCTGCAGTCCCTACTTTCGCAAACTGCTCAAAGCCAATCCCTGCGAGCATCCAATCGTCATCCTGCGCGATGTACGCAGCGACGATGTCGAGAACCTGCTAAGGTAAGCCAAACAAATCTTCCCTAAGGATCTCTATTTTTTTTTTTTTTTTATATTTGTGCCAAATTTTATTTATAATATTAATGAAAGCTTATAAAATATTGAATTGATTTTTAAAGTAAAATTATATATTTGTTTTGTTTTTATTTTTTTATACGACAAATTTTATTTATAATATTAATGAAAGGTTACAAAATATTGGATTGATTTCCTAAAGGGAAAAATATTATTTTTTTTTTTTTTTTATATGACAAATTTTATTTATAATATTAAAGAAAGGTTATAAAATATTGGATTGATTCTTAAGGTAAGCGATTAAAACGCTTTCATAAGAAACTTTTTTTTTACATTTTTTTTTTTTTTTTATATTGGAAAATTTATTTATAATATTAATGAAAGGTTATAAAATTTTATATTAAAGGATTTAAACTCTTCCCTAAGAAAACCTTTTTTTTTATTTGTATTTTTTTATTAAATTTTTTTTTTTTATAGCAAATTTTTTTTATTATACTGAAATGTTATAAAATATTGGACTGAACTATAGGTTTTATTTTTTCCTCTTTCCTCCCTTCACAGTTTCATGTACAACGGCGAGGTGAATGTGAGTCACGAGCAGTTGCCGGATTTCTTGAAGACGGCGCATCTGTTGCAGATTCGAGGATTGGCGGATGTCAATGGTGGTTATCCCTATGCGAAGGCTCTATCCGCTGCACTCAACCACAACAACAACAACAACAACAATAACAATGCTGAGAGCAGCAATCACAACAAAATCAACAGCAACTATTTGCCCACACCCAGCAATAACAACAGCAATAATCACAACAGCAACAGCAGCAGCAGCAACAACAACAACAACAGCAATAATAATCACAGTCACAGCCAGAATTCACCGTTCAGCACACCGCAGACGCCAGCAGCGCTGCCAGCATCATCAACAGCAGCAGCAGCCGCAGCGGCAGCAGCAGCAGCAGCAGCATCCTTAACAGCAGCAGTTGCTGCCGCAGCAGCAGCAACAGCATCACAGCCAGGACAGCGGGAAACGCAACGTGAACGTGAACAGGCAACAGCTGCAACACACAACAACAACAGTAACAACAACAACAACAACAACAATAGCAACAGCAGCTGCACTCCCGCCATCCAGGAGCTGAAAGCATCCGCAGCGTCGCCCGTAAGAACAAACAACAATCCCCCCAACAATCCCAGCCCAAAGCCAAGCAAAGTAAAGTCTGCTTGCCTTCAATTTGTTCACCTTTCACTAATCCCCTCTTACACCTACCCCCTCTAAACTCTAACCATCTTTAGGCGAGCAGCAATCATTGGGATCTGAGCGATATGGAGGGCAGCCGCAAGAGTCATCTGACGCCGCCGCCACAGAAACGCATCAAGAGCGCCGATCTGTTCCGTGCCCAACATGGCATCAGTCCGGAACGTCTTCTACTCGATCGTGAATTTCCTGTTGCTGGTCAACATCCGCTGACAAGGAATCGCAGCCGTGATACGTCCAAGGATCGGGATCGCAGTCTCGAGTTGCGCGAATCGCTTTTGGGTCAGGCTCTGGAGAACAGCAATGGACAACAGGCCAATCAGGTAAGTTGTAGTTTTTCCTCATATTACTTTAAAATTAAAATTTCATTGCCTACTTTTGTGCATATTTGAAAAATCTACTTTTCAACTTTCGTTCGACAGAAACACGATCTCGGTCAGAGTGCTGGCGAGGATTCAAACAGCAGCGATACAGAACCCTCGGATCGCGGTGATGGTCAACATGATGGCACTATGGATGGCATGGACAATCAGCGATCGCACTCCTTTCCCAATGCATTCCTGGGCCTGCAGGGCATTCCCGGTCTGCTGCCAGGACCTTCCGGTTTGGGTGGCAATGATTTCGGTAAGTGAAGAACAAGTTGAATAGCATTAATTAATTGCCTCTTGTGTATGATTTGTTCGAATGGAGCGCGATTTGCGTATGATTTGCATTTGCTAGATGCTCGTTACTAACTATCGATAGCTATCGATAAACCGATAAACGGCAGGGCATACAAATTCGACAAACAATTGGCCAAAGCAAAAAAAAACAAAAACCAAACAAATGTAAAAAAAATGGAAAAGAAAAACCAACTAATTTGTATAAATATACCATATTTAAGTAAAGTTAAGTGCGCTGTATATCGATTGTTATCGGTTTATTGTCAACTTGTTTTTAATTGCATTGACAGTACAATACTTTAGAATATTTTCAAGTAGTAATTTATTTATTTATTTCTTATTATTTAAGTCACGCAGTGAAACTCACAAACTTTTCGATTTGTCTGCCTATCGATAACTCATAATTTATCTTTATCACACATACGTATGTACAAAGAAATGCTCGTAACACGCCCCAAATCGAGGCAATCATTACACCCATAACCCACTAACACAACATTAGAGTGGACCCAAAATTACGAAGAAATATGCTCGAGCCACGTGTCTTGGACAACTGGCGATTATAAACATAAGTATTGCACACAAAAAATGATTATTATTACGATTACGATAACTATTTCGATTACTATTATTATGATTATGATTACCATTCGATATTATGCGCGTATGTGTGAATGAGTATGTGTGAATGAGGCTTGTGGCAAACCCGTTACAAATATGAATCGTTTTCTTACACACACACACACATTGTCGCCCCCTCTACCCCTCAAGCCCCCCCTTGCTTGTGTTTGTTGAGCACATTACACGCACTTTGTATAGCGTCGCAAATGTCGCATTTATCGCGCATTAAAATGATAATGGCGCCTTAGCCTTAACCAAAGCCCATAGCCTTAACAAACTGAAGGCATTGCTAGCATTGCTCTTAGATGGTAAATACACTGAGAAAAACAAGTAACAAGCTATCAGTAATCCTAACAGAAACTTGTACTTTCCTTAACATGTTTCTAATCTGGATAACTTCGCGTTTTTGTTTATTATTTCTATAATTTTTCTGCTCATTGTTTTTTTTTTCTGAGTGTACTTGCCCTTTGTGTGTCCAAGTTTCTGGACTTAGCCGTCGCTGCCATTTAATATTCAGCGCACATAGATCATTGCAACAAATGTTGACCGGCTGCTGGCTTGTCCTTCGTCCTTCGTCCTTACGAACCTCGTCGCAAAGAAATCAAATTTAATAAAGCATAAACATTCAATAAGCTTTCCACTCGCAACACGATGTGTGTATGTGTGTGTGGCACAGGCACAAAGTCATTTGAAATTCCGGACAGCGGGCGTAACGGGCGTAAACGGTAACGGTAACGGACTTGGAACTAGCAATCGGAATCGAAAATATTAACGGCCTCGGAGCAAGGATAAAGGATAAAGTTTTGTGCAATGATAAAAATGATAAGTTCCCTTTTTTTTCGCTTTTTTTTGTTTTTTTTGCTGTACGCCCATTTCTTGAACGTAAAAGGACAAACAAACACGAAAAGTAGAAAAAAAAGGACAACACTCTCACATTCACATTCACATTCACATTCACATACGTATATTTAGATTTTATTTCGTTTTATTGCTTTTTTGTGCATTCGATTTATTCGAAGACGTTTGCCGAATGGTCGAAAAAAAAAGAAAAAATACGGACTTGGAAATTGCGCACATGTGTGCGCAAGGACTTCAAAGAAAGGGATAGAGCTAGCCCCCCCTCCTCCCCTTTTCAATCCAGTCTAGTACAGTTCAGTCCAGTTTCAGTCCAGTAATATGAGTCGGGTTTGCATTTTAATATATTTGCTACGACCTTCTTTAGCTTCTGCTTCTGCTTCTTCTTCTGTCACACACTGCTCGCAATCAGATGCGGGCCAGGCCAAGTGGTTGAAGCACACACAAAAAACTACAAAGGCAAAGGAAAAAGTTTACTTTGCAAAAATCCGTTGCAGAAACATTTATAAAGTGGCCAACCCACACCCACCATGCCACGGATGTGGCAGCCAAGGTGGCAGCAACACACACAGAAAAGAAAAAACCAGAGAGAGAGAAAGAAAAAAAAAGGACTCGGCATAGGAGCTGATGCTGACCTCCAAGGAAGGCGTTGCCCATCCAGTGACATTTTAAAATGAAAATGATAGCAAATGGAGAGTAGTAGTAGCTCCCCCGGAGGTGGACAGGCAGTCAGGCAGTCGGGCAGTTTGTCCGTCGTCGTTGAAACATTGACAGCAAATAAATGGCAGCCAAAATAATAACAGCAAATGGGAGGTGCAGCAATGTGAGGGTGTCATACACACATATATACATACATGTATGTAGTGTTTGTAGAAAATTAAAAAAAAAACAAATAGAAACACACACACACACACACACCCAATATGCAATAAGAAAGACTTTCTTGGCAGTCTCTTCAACTAAAATGCGCCATCAGAGCGCGCCATCTGTCGGCGAGTAGCAGGCGTCAAGAAAGTTGCGGCTCAGCCTCAGGTTCAGTGTTATCTACGACTTGGCCAATGCAGTTGGCGCCCGCCACACAACAAACACGAGACGTGTGTGTGGGTGAATGTGGGGAAAAAGAAATCATTGACATATAAGGCCATTTGTTCATTTCTTTCTTTCTTCAAAAAATCCCAAATGCAAAAGTTACCGCAACCAAAAAAGGGCAGGGAAAGGGAAAGGGAAAGGGCAACTTGGACTTGGCTGGACAGACTGGCGCTGGCCAAAGCTAATGCGCAAAGTTTTTTTTTGTTGTTGTTCTTTTTAAGTTTTATTTGCCAGCTGCGCTTCACTCACAAACACACACACAAATGCATTATGTTGTGCCACATTCGTTTGAAATGCCATTCAGCATTGCCACAGATGCCAGCTTTTCTTCGAATTCTTTCGAGAAAAGATTGTTTTAAGGGGGGGGAGCACAAAAATATAGTTTGTAGATGCGATAACAACAGCCTAAAATAATTGTTGGTAAAAGTGAATAAGATTGCTATTCAATTTAAAGTCCATGCCTGAAAGTAGGCAATAGAAAAAAGAAAAACGCTGCAATTCTAGTCAAAACTACAACTTTAGAAGAAACGCTTAAATAAGTATGTAGTCAGTCTGTCAGTCATTTAGTCTGTGCCGTGTTTTAAGCAATAGAGACATTCAATGGACACACACACACACACAACACAGATACACTCAGAGACAGAGTGAAGCATAAAATTAGCAGCCGTCGCAATAATCATGCGAGCAACATTTCTCAAGCCAAACAAAACGCGCCCAATTTTGGCATGGTGTGTGTGAATGAGTGTGCGTGTTGGCCAACTGTATGTTAATGTAAGAGTGTGTGTGTGTGTGCGGATTGGGGTTGGCACTCTATTGTACACATATATATATATATATGTATATATATATAGTATGTGTTGGCGTGTTTGCATTTAATAAATTCGATTAACAACGGAATAAATACGCTTAAATGCGGAAAATAATGAAAACTAACGAAAAGCGTTTTGTTAGACGTCGACGTCGACGGTTACCAAGCTGTCGTTGTTGTTGTTGTTGTTGTTGTTGTTGGGCCGTCGCTTGGGCGCCGCTTTCATTCTATGCGGCA